>QEPC01000564.1:2653284-2689280 GCA_003113815.1 Sphenodon punctatus
TGGCCCTGAGGTTTTGTATATGTTAAATATTTGATCAGGTTTTGGAATAATTTTGCAGACACCTGCCCTAGGTAGTACAAGCTTGGCCTACAATGGACAAGCCCCACCCTAGAACTCTGCCAGGAATAAGGTTGCGCCGGCCCGCCTTACTGCCCCACCAACCTCTAAACCCACCAGCCGCCACTGATCTCTTTACCACAACAATGAACAAACACTGCCCAATCCTTTGTGGCAGGGCAGCAGGGTGAGAAGCATCAGCAATGCCTTCCTGCTCAGAGGCCAATTCATACATATATCCATCCATTCCACTGATTTCCACAGCGCAGCACAAATTCCAGCAGGACCAAGCCATCTCAGCCTTGCTCGTGACAGACTAGCCCAGGCAGCCATGGTTTGCACAGATGGCAGCAGATAATTAACCTCTCCTACTAGATCATGATCTGCAGTTACAGAACAGCAAGTATGGGCCAACACCTGAACATGCCCTTCCTGCACCTAGCAGCATGTCTGAGTCATCTCTGATTAAAGACCTAAGATGCTTTCTTGAAGAGATCCAGAATATTCTGATACACTCAAGAAAACCTACATCCACAAAATCATACTCCCTGAAATAGAAAAGATTTCTCATCTGGGCTTCAGAGAGGGGCAGCATAGTACCCACATATCCCCTAGAGCAAACATCCTCACTTACCTCAATGAGATGAAGACATCAGGACTCCCAATGTCTTCTATTAGGGTACACGATGTTGCAATATCAGCTTCCCATGTGCAGGTAGGTAGAAATCTCCCTCTTTCTAATCCTGTGAAAGACAGATTTATGAAGGGCCATAGCAACTTTTATTAATTAATCAGAGACCCATTGCCTCTTTGGGACCTCAACTTGGTACTGACCAACCTGATGACTTCTCCATTAGGATCCTTAACCACCTGCTGTTTGGAGCAGCTCTTCTTTAAGGTTGGTATTTTCGGAAATAACGCTACCACGCTTAGCTACACTTTACCATACTCCCGGGGTCACAACCACCGTCACTTCTGTTTGGCGAGTGCCAGATGTTCACCACACTTTTCCCTGAACTGTGCTAGCAGTTACCCCCGGTTGTGATCTCGGAAAATCACGGAGTAGAGCCGGTGGTAAGCGCTACCCCGGTTTGGGGCAAAGTGTGGTAAGGTGCACCATCATGTTTGTTCTGAGTACCAGCCTACCCCGGGGCAGCAGCCGTTAGCCTGGATTGGGTCTAAGTGCGGTAGTGTCACTTCTGAAAATACCCATAGTTGCACTTACTTCACCAAGGAGAATAGGAAGTTAGCAGCATTATGCATAAATTCCCCATATTTGGCTTTCCATAAGGGGCAAAAGGAAGGTCAGTGGCCACATCCCTTTTTCTATCATAAAGTTGTTTCACATTTTCTTATGAGCCAGTACATGTCTGCCTGGCTTTTTTCTCCAAGCCTACTCCAATGCAGGAAAGGCAGCCCAACATATACTAGGACCTATACAGGGCTCTCTTGGTAGATAAACAGGATCAGGGGGGTTAGACAGGATCCTAGTCTTTTCATAGTTTTGAGGTGCACAAAAGAAAAACATCCCAGACAGTATCTAGATGGATAGTGGTATATATATCTCACTATACTATTATTTTACAAATAAATATGTCCCAAAAGGTGCCAGAGCTCTCTCTACAAGAGTGACCCCTTTAGCAGCCTGCAGACGACATTTACAAAGCAGCCACTTGGCAAGCTAGCCATACGGTTACTGAACAGCATGCTCTAGACATGGAATCTCCAGCTGACTCAGACTTTGGGAGAGTTCTTTTGCAGAATCTTTTTCAACTAGGCCTTGCCCACCACCTAGGGAGGCATTACAACTTTGCACTTTCTCAATGGTGCGCGTGGACAGAGCCACTGAAAGAGGAAATAAAGGTTAATTACTTACCTGTAGCGATAGTTCTTTGAAATGGCTTTGTTCACTTTCACCTTCAGCCGACTTTCTTTATCTTGGAGTTCTACTTGGGGTGCCTGGGGCCTGTGTGGAAGGAAATAATGCAGTGAGTGCTTGCCTGCTTTTTTTAATAACCTCACTTGCGTCTGCCAAAGGGCACGCACTGTGTGAATAATAGTTTATTGCGGCCAAGGCCATAAAACAGAATTTTACAAACAAACACAAAACAAACAACATGTAAACAATAGACCAAACAAGGGACAAATAGCTATCTAAGGTCAAATACCCCATTTGCAATCCTATGGGTAATATACCCGAAGGGAAAATCCACCCCCCAGGGTCGGGGCCCAACTCAAAAAGAAATACCATAACTCAATTATCTCTACTCAAGAGATTGTCTAAAAAGAAGGAAACGGCTGCAGAGGACCATGGCAGCAACCAAAAACTGAGCAACTGCCTCCAAAATAGAGAAGCCTGCCAATGCTAAGATGCATAAATTATGTTCGGTGCGGCCGGGGAATTTCTGGAGGAAAACCGAAAGTTATTTAGAACGAATCGCGTCATATAAGCAACACTGTGTGAAGGAGGGGTGAGTAGGAGAGGAGCACTCTGCTGGAGAATTTCTTCTGGAAGTTTTCCCCCATGCTCCTGATTACAAAGGCTCCGTCCCCAACAATCCAAGTGGACAAAAATACAGTTACAGGTTTAGTAACCTTCCTAGATTCTTACCAGCAGTACCCTGAGTCTGGGCTTTTCTCCCCTTTGGGATATTGTCTCAAGGAAATATTCCTCTTTACGTAGTGACAGACTGTCATAGAATTACAAGGATCAAAATAGGTGTTAGGCTCTACGTTTTTATCATGGAATACAAAAAGCAGACACTTTGCTTTCGCCACATGTAAAATAAGATTTAGTGAACAGAAAGCAGACACCTGTCTTGCTGCTGCTGGTGGGTGTGTGTGTGTGTGTGTCAATGTCAGGCAACACTAGAGGCAGTAGAACACCATGCACCGTCTGTTGCCTCTGTATGTAGAAAACAGTAGGCTATAGGACTCCTGCTCTTTTAAATTATCTTTTTGGATGGTATTTTGTTGGAACAAAGAAAAACATAAAAGGCCCGTCAGGAATTGAAATGCATGTGGGCTTGGTGTTAAAAACATAGGATGGAATGAATTAGGAATGTAAAACTGAAGGTTTGGTTTTTTAAATGACAGTCTCAGTCATTCACTTCTAATCAGCTAATGCAACCAGCATTTTAGAAATGCCAAAACTGATATGATGATGGTATAGAATTAGATGCTGTTATTGTGTTGGGTCCTGGCCAGGATCACAGCTACCCACCTGTTGGGAAGTCAGAGGAATTCAAATACTCTACAGTTTGTCTCAATTACAACAGTTTGCACAATCTTAATTAAGAATGGTAAATTAGATACTGAGCTATAATTGGTAAGAGTTGGCAACTTTAATTGGCAACTTTTTCTCTCCTGAATGCCACTTTGAAAATGAGTACAGACTCCATGCACCAGATCGGGGTTGTGGGGAGGAGTAGGGCAGGGAAGAGGAGGGTCCAGATCATCCTTGAGTGCCTGCCTTCATCTCTGCTCCCTTTTCTCTGAGCTTATTCCTCCTGTGTTTGAGGATAGGGACTAAATCCAGGAATTAGAAAGGGGCCAAATAAAAACCAGCCACAGACCCCAGGTTCCCCACCTCTGGCTAGATTGTTTACTTCAGAAGATGGTTAGGTGAGCGACAATTGAACATACCTGTTTTAGAGCAATGGATCCTGTTCCCCTCCTTAAAGAATGTGTTAACAAACAATTAAGCCCACCATTGGGCTCAGTATTTTCCTAGCCAGACAGGACAAGGTTCCAAAGCACAGATTGTAACACTGTTTATCGCAATCAACGTAACTGATACTGGGTGAAATTCAAGCACAGAAGACCTAGCATTTCTCTCTCTCTCTGGATGTTGCCCTCCTCCGATAGACAGTTCAATCAAAATCTGATTGATTTTATCTGCAAAGAAACTAGGTATTTTCACACAACAGGAGGGACTTGCATCAGCAACCAAGTGAAGACAGTCTGGATTAACCAGGCTATCTGCCACCTGGAACAAATCCACTGATTGAGGCTTCACACAGATAGCACTGTAGAGGCAAAGGAATATTGCTCTTTTTCACACACCAACCCAAGGCATAAAATAATACAAACAGCTTCAGCACAAACCTGCCACCACTGGCTCTCTCTCTCTCTCTCTGCACTCTGCCTTCATCTCTTTCAGACCATCCACAATCATGCTAGCCTGTACCAAAAGCCCAAGGAAGCAGCCGCTTTAATGCTTAAGAACCAATGTTGGTGTTAGAGGCCTACCAAACAAGTGAAAGAAAAATCCATCCGCAACCACACATTCTCAGTCATCTAGAAAGATTTAGATTCTATTATCCAAGTGTTGTCATCAGCACTTTTAATATCACTGAAGGAAGGACCTTCATCCCCTAAGACAAGGACTTCACATTGCATTGGGGCAGTCTGTATGGCAAAGATTGTCCCAACAATGTTATCCTAGGCCTCTCATTGATAGTAGAAACTCTCCATCATAATCCAAACAATAAGGTTGTTATTTGTTAAACCTGGATGTCATCCACATACTGATGACGCTTCACCCCAACCCTCCAAATGACCTCATGCAGCGGCCTCATGTACACATTGAACAAGAGGGGCGACAGAATGGAACCCGGTGGAACCCCACAGGAGAGACCCCGAGAGGACAATGAGCAATCGCCCATCACCACTCTCTGTGAACTCCCCAACAGGAAGGAGCAGAATCACTCAAGAGCAGTCTCCCACGCACCCCTGCCAGGTCCCACGGTTCTGTCAACAACACCTCATGATCAACTGTATCAAAGGCCACCAACGGATCTAATAAGATCAACAGGGTAGAATTCCCGCTGTCAATCTCCAGGTGCAGGTCGTTGACCAAGGCCACAAGCCAATCTCTGTGCCATACCCAGGATGAAAGCCTGACGGAAACGGGTCCAGAAATCCAATAGCATCAAGGTGGGTCTGGAGCGGTCGGGCAACCACCTGTTCAGTAATCTTTCTGGGAAGGTTAGAGATAGGCCAGCGAGAACGGTCAAACCCATCCTCAGAGGCAACCTATGTGCTCCTAGGGTGGTCCATGCACACAAAGGAGTTCTATGTATGCATGATGCAGTGCAGATACCACGCAACCCTGCTGCAAATCCAGGTTCACCGAAATGGAAGAATGGCAGCCGTGTATGAGATGAGAGAGTGGGATGTGCTCAAGACCAGGACTTTTCTGGATGTTTGTGCACTGCCAGAGGTAAGGAAGTCACTAGCAGGGACCGGACCTTCCCTGCCATTTTTCCTCATCACTGCCCTGATGACAGCTAGAGGATACTGCAGGGCCACCAGGAGTGCCAGGATCAGATGGTGGAGCTGAATCTCTTGGGTGGAGGGAACAAGTGACTCGGGGTATAGGGAACGTGAGCCAACGAATGGAGAGCTTCTTGCCTAGACAAGGTTTGGGCAAATGGGGAAGTACAGAACTCCATGACGAGCAAGGATGTTTTCCTCCCCAACAGTATGGTAAGGCAGAAGATGCTAGAGAGGGGGTACAACAGGCCCATGTTTGACTGGGGGGGTTCTGTATACCGAGAGGAATTTCCAACAGCACAGCTGGTGAGACCCCAATAAAACTGTGTGCGGATAGGTGCCCGTGCATCTCTGTGAGCCATGGATATGAGTAACTGGGTTGACAACATGCAAAAACAGATTGCTTTCAAGTTCATTTTTTACTTTTTACTTTTCATTTTCACTGTAGGCACTCAAAGTATTGAATTTGATCAATAAATTCAGGGTTCTGTGCATAAGAAAAGGTTATTTCCAGCTGCCAAGTGTTGGCAAGGCATAAACCCAGGTATGGACCTCCTCCCAAAGTCATAACAGCCTGGAAGAAAGAAATTGTTGGGGCAGTTTCTTGTTCCCATGGTTCCCCACAGCTGTGAGTCATGACAAGAGGCACAACACTGGGAAGGGGAGCGCTAGTGGACAGAGCGTGGCAGGGAAGGACACCTGCCATTCTAATAGGTTTGTCGCACTCAACCTGTGAGTGGGGGGTTAGTGGAGAGCTGTCCGAATGCACAAGAAAGACTGCCCATTTACTAGAGTCTACACTCTCCTCAAATGCATTACAGAGACATGGCTGGACAAGGCATCTGTTCCAGTATTGTCCCAGATGGTGCCAGCCAGGTACTTTGTGCAGTAATCCGTCTCGGTTCAGGGGGCAGAGCGGCTGTGATCTGTAAAGACAGCTTGGCCTTGCGGAGGTATCTGGTGCCTTACTCATCTGATATAGAGCGTGTCCACCTTGTGTTGGATTTGGCTGGGGATAGACTGGAAATCCTCCTGGTGTACCGACCACCTCGCTGCTCAGTTGATTTCCTAACTGCTCTAGCCAAGCTGCTGTCAGAGGTGGTGTTGAAGTCACTTACACTTATTGTCTTGGGTGATCTCAACATATGCTGAAGCTAGCCTTTCAGGGGCAGAGCAGGAGTTCACGGCCACCATGACAGTTATGGAACTATCCCAGATAACATCTGGCCCGACACATGAGGAGGAGCACATGTTGGATTTGATGTTTTCCACCAGCCTGTATATAGGGATTATAACACCATTGTCGTGGTCGGATCATTACCTTCTGAAAGCCCAGATCCCAACCCTCCTATGTCCTCATAGCGGTGGTGAACCGGTTACGTTGGTCCACCCACGAAGGCTAAACCAACTGGTTACGTTGGATCCAATTGGTTTCCAGAATTCCTTGGGGGGGGGGGGTTACCTACTGACCTTAATAGCTACTCTGTCGCTGACCTGGTTGTCTTGTGGAATGACATCTGACCATGGCCCTCGCTACAGTTGCACCCAGCCATCCGCTTCCACCGCTGCTGCAGCACAGGCCCCCCTGCTACACAGAGAACCTAAGGCAACTGAAACAGGAGCGTAGGCAGTTGGAGCACACATGGTGCTCAACCCGCGCTGAAGCCAACCGAATGTGGCATAGATCATTTTTAAAGGACTCCTGTGGCTGAGATAGCGGCAAAGATAGCTTTCTTCTCCACTGTGGCCCTTTTCACACAAATACTAACACTGATAAAATGGGTGTTCCATTTTATTATACATGTTCCACAGAGAACACCTGCAGCCCTGCAACATGTATAATAAAATGTAACACCCATTTTATTAGTGTTCGAGTGTTCTGTGTGAAAAGGGCCACAGTGTCATAGTATCTGCAAAGTCTCGCCCAGCGGAGCTGTTCCAGGTGTTGAGGGGCCTAATTAATCCAGTCTGCCTCCACCCAGAAAGAGAGTTATTTAATGCCCCTGTAACTTTTTTATCAACTACTTTGCTGGTAAAATCGCTTGTATTCACCATGACTTGAGTGCTGCCATTTTATCTCCAGAACTGGATTTTAGGGTTGTGGAAGTTCAGTCTTGTCCTGTTTATTTGGATCGGTTTCAGTCAGTATCACCCACTGATGCGGCGGAGGTGCTTGCGGCGATGAGGGCAACCAGTTGTGAATTCGATTCTTGCCCATCCTGGCTGGTTAAAGCCAGCCGGGAGACCATGCAGCCATTGCTGGCTGGAGTTGTCAATGCCTCCCTTCCGGTGGGTAGGGTGTCAAAACACCCTTAAAACTGTCGCTGTCTGGCCTCTGCTTAAGAACCCATCTTTGGATACTGACTCCCCTGCCAGTTATCGGCCTGTCTCTAACCTTCCCTTTTTAGGGAAGGTTATTGAATGGGTGGTTGCCCAACAGCTCCAGGCTCATCTCAATGTCATCAGATTCCTGGACCCATTTCAGTCGGGCTTTCATCCTGGGTATGGCATGGAGACTGCACTTGTAGCCTTGGTCGATGATCTGCACCTTGAGATTGACAAGGGGAACTCTACGCTGTTGATCTTTTTAGATCTTTTAGCAGCCTTTGAGACAGTTGATCATGGGATGTTGACACAACTGCGGGACCTGACAGGTGCACACAGGACCACTCTTCAGTGGTTCAACTCCTTCCTGTCAGGGATGTCCGAGACAGTGGTGATGGCCAATTGCTCCTCTTGGGACCTCCCCTGTGGAGTCCTACAGAGTGCCATTCTGTCTCCCCTCTTGTTCAACATGTATAGGAGGACGCTGGGCAAGGTCATTCGGAGGTTTGAGGTGAAGTGCCATCAGTATGCTGATGACACCCAGCTCTACCTCTCTTTTTCATCCGATCCAGGCCCTGCAGTCTCACTCCTCACCCAATGCCTGGCTGCTGTCAGGGACTGGCTGAGCTGACTGAAGCCAAATCCAGACAAGTCAATGGTGATGGTTGGCCGGCCTTGCGACCTGGAGGGGACTGGGCCTCCTGTTATTGATGGAGTCCGGCCCCCTCTGGTCAATCCCATTTACAGCCTTGGAGCGCTTCTTGACCCCTTGCTGCGTCAGGTGCCAGCGGTGCCCAGGGATGCTTTTCACCAACTCCATCTGGGGAGAAGGCTGCAGTCTTGGATCCGGCCGCCATCATCCACGCTTTCGTCACCTTAACACTAGATTGTTGCAACGTGCTCTACGTGGCCTTGATGACTGTTCGGAAGCTGCAGCTGGGGCAGAACGCGGTGGCTTTGCCTCCTTTTGGGGGTTGGATGCTGGGATCACATGACACCAGTGGGGCGAAGTCTGCACTGGCTTCCTGCAGCTTTCTGGGCACAATTCATGGTGCTAGTTTTGACCTATAAAGCTCTTGACTATCTGGGCCCCACATATCTGCCATCAACTTGGAGCACCTCCCTGTGGGTACCATCCATTAACCTTCTTTGTACAAGAGCAGCTCACAGGGAGGCATTCTCAGTCGCTCCCCCGGAAAGGGTGGTATATAGATTTAAAGAAAGAAAGAGACATGAAATGTGAGTGGGGGCTGCATGGACCGTACCTGGAATCCAGTGAGTTTGTTAACACAGGATCAGATTCTCTCTTGCATTTTATTATTTATTATTATTATATTGCCGGTCTGTCCCTACTATGCCAACTTGAGGCAGGTATGGCTGTCTCCCTTGCTGGTGCAGGGGATGACCTTTGCCTCTGACTTGTGTCTTCAGTTCTTATTGACATTATCTGATCCTAGAGATATGCTCGGAATTGCTATCTGTGTGTGGCTTGCTATGAACAAAAGGAAAGTGTTGCAGGATAAACGAACCGTACTTTCCAGTATAATGCGGGAAAGAATATGAGATAAGGGTTTTCAGCAAAGTTGGCTAGAAGAGAGCGGATCAAGGTGAAACAGGGTATGTAATTGGGGCACTGATAAATCTTGCCCTCTTTTACAGACCCAACTGTATCCCAACCAGGAAAGCCGCAAATGTATAACACCCTGACTGCTGATAAGGTGTTACGTTGCGAAAGGGAGTTGTTTAATTCTAAGTTATGTTGTTGTATATACAGCAGTTTTACTTATTTTATTCTGTAGATTTATTTATTTGATTATCTATAATTGTAAATGTTTATATGTTGAGTTTTGGCCACAGCAAAAGCTAGAGCCGCAATAAACAAACAAAGAGTATTATTATTATAAACCATTTGTATAGCGCAAGCAGTGTACCTGGTGCTTTACAGACCTACATTTAGGTCTGTAAACATTTAGGTCAAATGTAAACACAGCCACACAATCAACGTGGCCAAACCAGCTCCGCCGTTCCCCCTTGTGTTCATGTTTCACTTACATAGGAATAGAAGCAGTGCCGCACTGAATCTGACCAAATGGCCCAGCAAGCCCAGCATCCTGGCTTTGTCAGCAACCGCCATTGGTTGCTTCAGAGAAGTGAACAACAGGTCATTTATGGCGTGGCCTGTTGTTATTTACTTCCAGTCCCTGGCAGGCAGAGGTCCCCCACAGCCAGCTTGGTTAAGAGCCATTTATAAACCTATCCCTAAGAACTTAGCTAACTGTATCCCATTCTTTCTTAAATCCATTTACACTATTGGCCTTCCCAACAACCGTCAGCCGTATCCGAATTGCACCTGAAGTATCTCTGTAGGATTCAGCTGTCCTCGCAAAGTTGAGGGCCTTGTTCTTTGCTCATTCTTGGATGATCAATATTTTATGCATTATTAACTATCAACTTTGCATTCAGCAGGATGAAAAGGATAATAAGTCCGCATTTTGAAAGAATAACACTGAGAAAATGAAAACATAATGATAGGCTCATCACTTCCATCTGTGTTTGTGATCTGAACAATAAAAGAGTCTCTCTTTCAGATTCTTCTTTGTTACTTGTCTGAGATTCATTTTAGATTAATCTTTTATTTTGCTTTATTTCCAAAGGACATCCATTACTTTGCACTAGATAAGGGTGAATTGGCACTAGCTGAAGTGGCAAAGAAAAAGGCTAACGACATTGATGCAGAATCAATGACGACGGGTGTTGGTAAGAATTAATGCTGTGTTTTTAAAAAGTCCTTTTTGTTTTAATCAATACTCGTTCTGTATCGCCGTCATGTTCTACTTGTAGGGGGTTACTGGCTAATTTGAGTTGTTTTCTTGGGAAAAAAGATGATGTTGTCTTTATTTATAAGGAAGAAGGCAAGCCTACAAAACCAGCCTCTAAGATCTAAAAGTGAGACGTGTGCCATTGTGCCGGCTGTAAAGCAAAATAGATTGCTACACCACAGCATCAGAAAAGGGGGTTGATGAATTTTACATCCAATGAAAGCAAATTTGGTGTGGAAAGAGCCTCATTCAGAAATACTTATTCACCCCAATAAACCTTATTTATTAAAAGGGCAGAAGTTGCTGGATTGGACCTTTATTTTGGCGAAAAGAGGGGAAGGCATGCTTTTTTCCCTTATCCACCCCATCCCAAATTGAAGAAAGTGTGAGCATTTTCTTGGACTTTCACTTCATTGCTTTGAAAAGAAGTAGGATGATATGAATGCTGTGCTCTTCTGTTTCTTTAACCCTGAAACAGACAAGGCAGGTAGGAGGATGCTGGAGAACATTCTAGACAAGAGTTCTACACTAAAACAAAGGGCGGAAGTTACAAACTAACCTTCTGCATAATGTGCCCAAACCCGGTGTTTACTCTAGTGCAGATATGTGTTCGATGCTCGATGCCATCTTCTCTTTCTGTGACCCCTTTGCTATTGTTTAGAGACGTTGTTACTATAGGTTTATATATTGATGAACATTTTAGATGTTTGTACGTGTTTTATATTTTATGTTTTAAACTATTGTTAGCCGCCCCATGCTGCCTGTGCCAGGACGGGGGGAAATGAAATATATAAATAAAAACAGACATGCAACCAGCAGGACCACTGCCCAGGCCATCCCAGGGTAGAAAAACCTGGGCGACACAGCCCAGGTCCGGTCGGGGCACCAACCCGACACAGTTGCAGCTGGGGGACTGTCCCACTGATCTCACGGCCCAGGTACAGCCAGGAGCACAACTACTCCCCATGACAGGCAGCCACGGCTGCACAGATGTGCCAGTCTCTTTCGGCCCCATTGGGCAGGCCTTAGCTGTGACCTTGGAGATCTAGAGGTCACAGCCCTTTGTATTAACAAGTAGAGTCAGCTGGGCTGCCTGCTAATTCCCTGCCTCCGGCCTGACTATAAACAAACAATATTAGATTAATTTGATAAAAGCTTTTTAGGAGTAAGCAGTCTCAATGGATTTTACGTTTGAAATCCCACAAGAAAGCATCTTGTGGTATTACGAGATCAAAATAATATTTCCATACACTTTCCCAGAGTTGAAATGCAAAAGTCCTCTTCCTCCCTCTCCCAGCTCCAGTGTAAATTGGAGACAGATGGCTGTGGATTGTGTGATTGACTTTAATCTAGTTCTGGACCAATGTTGGATTCTGTTGCATTATTTCTATAACACATCTTTAGTGCTAACACCCTTGGTTCACAGTAATTCAGACAAGATCTTTTACTGGACCAGCTACTGTTGGTGAGTATGCTACTATGCAAGCTTTCAGGCCACATGGGGGCCTTCCTCCGGTATGTAAGGAGCCAGAAATACAAACTGGGCAAAAGTGAGACATCTAGCAATCACTTGGGAGCTTCATTGATTACAAAGGGGAAATAGTTTAGTGCTTAAGGCTCTCCTCTGCGACTTGGAAAATCAGGGTGCAATTTCCTCCTGTCAGTCTTTCTGTGAGACCCGGGACAAGTCATTTAATAACCTTGTGTGTCTGGGTGAAAACAGACATGACGCTATCCACCCTTTAACCACCCTTTGTGGTCATTTATGCATGTTTCAGGGCTGCATAGGGCACCAATACAGCCCTGAAACATGCATAAATAACCACCAAGGGTGGTTAGCGTCATGTCTGCTTTCACCCTCAGTTTCCCATCTGTAAAATGGGGCTAGTAGTGAAGGAACTCCGTACCTCACAGGCATATTGAAGACAAACATGTTAAAGATTGAGACATTTAGATACGGTGGGGATGGGGACTAAAAATATAATGTAATAAATAAGAGGAAAAGTTTACAGTATGGCATTGTCTTGATACTTATCCTGTGCATCTCATTTAACTGGACTGGGGTGAATAAATTTTAAATAAATTTAAAATACCTGACTTAGATAAACCTTCTAAACGTTTTTACTGTACCAGAACACAAATAAGTAGGTAAAACTTTGTTTCAGAAGAGTTTGATGTAGTAAGTAGTGTACATACAGTACTGTAGTAGACTCAATGTTAACGTAAAGCTCAGTTACCAAGCTACAAAGAAGCGACATGGCACAACCTGTTAAAAAATGCCATATTTAATAGTGATCATGGAGGTAAAGAACTCAGCCATTAAGACATTATTGCACAATGACTACTCAATGAAGAGCATATGTAGTAAATGTCAGAAAGTTTCCCAAGGCCAGCTTCCAACAAATTACATTAGGTCCCAGCAAGATGAATTTATTTTAACCTTCAAATCAATAGCTTTCACCCAAAAGGGATTCATGTTGTGACAAGACAGTTAAATGCTGCGTAGTTCAAAGGCAAACTGTGAAGCACTCTCCTTTTACTTAGAAATTAATTTTTAAGTGTTGGTGGTTCAAATGTTTAGGCAACATTTCTAACACTGGTACCCTAATCAAAACACTGGGAATGTGATAATTCTACAATTCTGAAAAAGCCTACAGGGCTGATTTGATCAGTGGTCCACTAGTTAACATGAAAAACATTTGAACCTCTTGTATTTTTTTTTAAAAAAAACACAACAAAAAACCCTAGAGATAATTTTATGAAAACGCAACTCTTACAAATGGAGCCTGAAATCTTATAAATTATAATAAATATTTCACATTTCATTTGTTGTATTGTCCATAAAATACTGTTTTCAAAAAGCAGGCTGAGAAATACCCATTTTAAGAAAAAATGTTCCTTTCATATAAAAATCAGCTGTTAGCCTGTAATGATAAGTGAATTTCACTATGTGAATTTGTGGAATCTTCTGCAAGGCAAAATGAGTGTCTTTTTGAAGCCCGCACACTAATTCGTTTCGGTGTGTTTATGAATTGTAGCTCATAGGGTGTAACCAGAACCCACTGAAGTTGATGGCAGGATTCCCGTTAACTTTTATGAAGTTTGGAACCACACTTTGCATAACAGCCTCCCATTAGGAACATAAGCAATACCGTACCGGATCAGACCAGTGGTGCAACTAGCCCCACATCCTGTCTCTGACTGCTGCTGTCGTGGTGGAGTCATCCATTTCCTGCTATTCACTCCCAGCCCCTGACAGTCAGGGTATTTTCAGACGCGACACCCCCAGCCCGTAACCACGCTTACGCCAGCATGGCCATGGGTGGGGGTGTCACATCTGCTCTCGCCCCACCAGATGTTCACCACAGACAGGAGCAAAGGTTTCCCGAGACCGTGGCAGGTCTTAAATCTTTGTATTAAATCTTCTGCCAGTTACTTTCATAGGGGTAGCCCCTAGTTCTGTTATTTTGAGAGAGGGTAAATAGCAGTTCCCTGCTACTCTATCTATACCACTCACAGTTTTATAAACTTCTATCCTATTCCCTCTCCAGGGGATTCCTTGTCTCCTTGTAGACGGTGCTCCCTGTTGCCTACTGGGGAGCAGGGAGCTCAGTCCAGCATTGAACAGAGATTTGGTGAAATTGACCAAACTTCTCTTCCTCTTCTCAGTTTCGCCAAACCTCAGGAATCAATGCAGGGTGGGTGGGGCGTAATGTGCATGCATGACTAGCTGGATGCACCAAACCTGAGCTCCCGCGGCAAACCCGCTGCCGCGCAAAAAAACACTTAAAAACCCCAAACTCATCGAAAATAAAGACAAGCACCAGCGAGGAGAGCGTTTGGGGCATGAGCCCACCTAAAACAAATGTGTCTAAAGGGCCACTCACCCGGCTGTGGCAACAAGAGCAGGCACAAGAAGCAGGGGTGAGTGTCAAAATGGCAGCCGCGGCCCCTCACAGCGCCCAGGGAGACCCAGAGGCAGATGAACAGGCCACAGTGAATATGATTTTAAATGAAATAAAAGCCTCAAGGGTGGCACAAAAATATAAAAAAGAGGTGCTGGAAAAAATCAATAAAGTAAGCAAAGCAATAGAGGAGGGGAACAAAAAAATGGAAAACATGGACAAGAGAGTGGGCCAGGTGGAAGAAAGAGTCTCTAACCTAGAAGACCAGCCACTACTTGCAGACAGAGACCTGGCAAAAATAAAAGAATCTGTGAACATGCTCCAACATCAATGCCAGGACCTAGAGACTAGATCCAGACGTAGCAATCTACGCATGATGGGCATTAACGAGAACAGTGAAGCAGGGGGAATGCAGGAGATGCTCAGGCAAATGTTTCAAGAGAACTTTCCAGACCAACCCCTGCTGCACAATGTGAAAACAGAAAGGGGACACAGAGACCCAGTCCAAAAGACTCAAACCCTCCCAGAGCCATCATAGTAAAATTTCTAAAAGATAAAGATAAAGAAGCCTTACTTGCTAAAACCAGGGGGGGGGAAACAGCTGTTAGAATATCAAGGCAACAAGATCAGATTCCAGGCAGATTATGCACCCGACACCATGCCGCGACGCAGGGCCTGGTCAAAATACTACACTGAACTGAATGACAGAGGGCTCCGACCACAACGGTGGCACCCGGCTAAACTAGCAATTCTAGTGAATGGCAGAAGAAAAGTGTTCGAGGATGCTGCAGACCTAGAAATCTTCATGCAAGCCCACAAGTCAGTCCAGCAGAACCAAGAAGGAGCCAGATGAGGGTATCGCCAGAGGCCAGGATGAACAGAATATACTCAGAGTAAAAAGGGTTAAAGTTTCAAAGATGTAAAGATTCAGAATATGAAAGGTTTATGGGTATGAGAAAAAGTTTTAAATTAATGTAATAAAAAATTGTGTAAATGCTTATATCATTATACTCTAAAAGCATGATTAACATAACAAAAAAAGAAAAATAAATACAGAGAAAATAGCACGGGAGGGGAACAGAAGGTAAACAAAATGAACAAGGAACCCCCCACAGGCCTCCCAGTTCATCGGGGAAAAAATGGAAAATAAGATTTCCAGCAGGCATAAGATGCCAATGTTCAAAATGTTAAGATGGTTAATGTATAAGTTGTTAATGTTTGTTATTTGTAAATCTGTCAAGACCGAAAATAACATGTAGGTTCAAGCACCAGGTAATCCACACTTACACACTTAATAGAGATCAACACAGAGTAACCCTTAGAAGGGAAAAATCAAAACAAAATGAAGCACAACCTTTCAAATGACAGCAACCATAAGGAAAACCCAAACAATAAAATTTCTCTTGCTAAATGTTAAGGGCCTAAACCACCCTATAAAAAGAAAGAAGGCAGCAGAACTTATTATAGATCAAGAAATAGGAGTTTTCTTCATACAAGAAACCCACCTGGTACAAAAGGACTTAGGTAGGTTTACATTCAGAGGGATGAGAGAAACGTATGCCTCGTGTGGGAGAAAAAAGAAAGCAGGAATCCTAATAGGCTTTGCAGCCTCAACAAACTTCAAACTAATGGAACAAAAAAAAGATAAAGAGGGTAGATTTTTACTACTAAAAGGCACAATTAAGACCCACCTAGTAACATTGGTTAGCCTATATGCCCCAAACGAGAACACACATCAATTTTTCCAAAAATACATTCCCTTAATAACCCAACAAGCAGAAGGAATGTTGATCATTCTAGGAGATTTTAACTCTCCTCCAACAGTACTAGATCATTCCACAAGAATGCAACTCAATCACGCCCAAAAACAAATAACAGCAACATTAACCCAACATGGAGATGCTTAAATCTTACAATGAAGAGCTATACATTTCACTCAGACAGACATAACACGTACACAAAAATAGATCACCTCATACTAGAAAAAGACACACTACATAGATGCTCAAAAAGTGAGATATTGCCCATAACTTTTTCAGATCACAACGCATTAATCACATCCTTTAATTGGAACATACCCACACAATCTGAAGGCCACAGCTGGCAGTTAGATAGGGGAATACTAAAAAATGAAGGGATAAAAAACCAAATTGAAGAAGACCATAAGGAATATTTTGACATGAACACAGGATCAGTACAATCCCCCCAAACACTGTGGGAAGCGATGAAAGCAGTGATAAGGGGCAAATTTATAGCCATAAAGGCAAACATAAATAAACAGAGAAGAAGGAGGAATGAAGCATTGCTCACACAACTAAATTACCTTCAGATAGAAAACAGTAAATACCCCACCAAAAGTATTCAATTAGAGATACAAAAAATTCACAGTGAAACAAACACAATAGAAATGCAAAAAATCACACAACTAAGAAAAATCAGAAGTTTTTATTTTCAAAATTGTAACAAACCAGAAAAAGTTTTAGCACAAATGACAAAAAGGAAAAAAACAGCGATCCCAATAATAAAACTTCGACGGAAGCAAAACAAACAAACAGTATGAAATACAAAAAGTATTTGTAGAATTCTATCCAAGACTCTATACTTCCTCAAACTCAGATCCTGAAAAGATAAAAGAATTTATTAGTAAATATAATATCCCAAAATTCAATTCAGACCAATTGAAATTTCTTAATTGCCCAATAACAAACAAAGAAATTAAACAAACAATTAAAGAGCTCAAAAGAAACAAAGCAGGTGGACCAGATGGGCTGCCTGCAGAATTTTATAAGGCATTCAGCAAAATCATCATCCCACACCTAACACACACTTGTAATGACATCATCCTCACCGAAAAAATGCCAGCCACATTTTATGAAGCAGTCATCACTCTAATCCCCAAGCTGGGCAGAAATATAGAAGAATGTAGCAACAACAGGCCAATATCATTATTAAACACAGACTACAAAAGACACTGGCCAATAGATTAGCAGCAATAATCAGGGAGGTAATCCATACTGATGAAACCGGATTTATACCAAACAGATTGGGAACTGAGAACATAAGAAAGACAGTTAACCTGATATACATAACCCAAAATACCAACTTTAGTTTTGTCTGCAGATGCAGAGAAGGCCTTTGACAGGGCGGAACCAGACTGTCTTTATAGGGTAATGGAGTAAATGGGAATCAAAGGCAACTTTATGAGGGCGATTAAAGCTATCAATGCAAATCCAAAATCCTGACTGTTAATAAATGGGAAACTATCAGACCCATTCCTCCTGACAAGAGGAACTAGACAAGGATGCCCATTATCGCCCCTGCTATTTAATATCACCCTAGAACTTCTAGCATGTGCCATAAGACAGGAGCAAGAGATCACAGGCATACAGATAAAACAAATGCAACATAAACTGTCCTTGTTTGCAGATGATATGCTGCTATACATTACAAATCCACACAACACTGTACCTAAAGTCCTTAAGCTCATAAGCAAATTCAGGGAAATTTCAGGTTATAAAATTAACCCACATAAATCACAGGCACTAATACTCACAAGCAATGAACGGGGGGCCCAAGACATTACATGGCAAAGACTCGAGACCTCTTGGCTAGGAAACATAAACCTGTTTAAAATGATAGCATTACCCAAGATTCTTTATAAGGCAATGGCCTTACCAATACAACTCCCACCCAAATTCATAAAACAGTGTGAACGAGCCATGCTCGAAGCAGTATGGAAGGACAAAAAGCATAGAATCAACAAACACTGATTAGAAGAAAAGAGAAGGGAGGCGTTAATATGCGCTAATATGCCAGACATACGAACTTACCTTGAAGCAACAGCACGTAGAACATTAAGATATTGGTATCATCCTACCAGAAACTCCTCATGGGTGGAAATAGAAAAAGAGATATTAGGAAATGCAAATCTTCAAGAAATAATAACTAATCAGGACAAAACAAAAACTAAGAAAACAGATCATCCTTCTGCATATGCAGCGATACAACATTGGCACCATATAAGAAAAAAATTAAACCTATCGCTAGAAGCATCACCCTATACTCCCATAAATACACAGACATCAGACAGAGATAATATAGCGAAAGAGTTGAGAAAAACATTAAACAAATGTAATTTACATAGGGCAGAGCAACTGTTTAAAGATAATCACTTTGTAACTTTACAAGAATTACAACAAATAACCAAAACAAAAATAGATACACTACAATATTTACAATTAAAAAACATATTCACTGATAGAGACGAGATACAACTTTACTCAAGAACACCCACTACAATAGAAAAAATACTACTAAGCCACGCCACAAATAAAGGGTTAATAGCTAGACTATACGGAGCGTTGGTAGAGACCAATCCCAACAAACCAATTGTATGCATAGAAAAGTGGGAGCAAGATTGGGGGGGAAAATTGATAAACAAATAGACACGATAGGACACCATATGCACAATTGTGCGTGTTCTCTCGAAATCAAAGAAACGCAAATTAAAGTAATTTAATTAAAGTAACGTGTACACTTATGATGCTAGCAGGGCTGAACATCATTGCAAGAAACTGGAAACTGGAAACTGGAAAACCGCAAAGAACTTAACAGAAACTGAATGGGTAAAACGACTTTGGTACATGTACTCCATGGAAAAGATAGCAGCATTGCAGGAAAATAAATCAAAAACGTTTACCACTAGATGGTTCTCGTGCATAGAGACTATACAAGGACACACCGTGGAAGAAGAAACAAGATCATACCTAGCGGATTACAATATATAAGAAGGACAATATAACAGTATGTTAATATGTGTAGTAATTAGTGGATTTATAAATGTATATGTTAATGTTGAATAATGAATAAAAAAAATTTTTTTTTTAAAATGTCAATGCAGGGAAGCAGCAGTGTTTCCCAGTCCTAGCCCACTGTGCAAGGCAGCTGCCTCAGAACGTACACACGGAGTTGTGAGAATGCTGCTCAGCTCCCCTAGTGTTGTCCCCAGGGAAGCAAATTTAAGAGCAGCAGCATTTTGTCACCCACTTAAATTCACCACCTAGGTTACTGCGGCAACGCCAGGCCTGCAGTAGATTTGTGACTTCCATTTACAAAAACAAAGTTGGCTCTTCCCCCATCATGTCATGTTTGCCAATATGTCTAATAATTATATTCTTTGCAATGTCCTCTGCTAATTTGCCCTGAGTGGACATCAATCTCATTGGTCTTTAGTTTCCAGAGTCACCTCTGGAGCCTTTTTTTAAAATTGGCTTACGTTCACTTCCTTCCAGTTTTCAGGAACAGAACCTGATGTTAGCAAGAGATTACATATCACTGATTAGTAGTTCTGTGATTTCATATTTGAGTTCCTTCAGAACTCTTGGGTTAATACCATCTGATCTAGGTGACTTGTTACTGTTTGGTTTTTCAGTCTACTCTAAAACCTCTTTCAATGCCACATCCACTTGTAACAGTTCTTCAGATTACTCACCTAAAAAGAATAGTTCCAGTGTGAACTATTCACATCTTTTGCCATGAAGACTGATGCAAAGAATTCATTTAGCTTCTCTGCAATGGTTTTGTTTTCCTTGAGTGCCCCCTTTTACCCCCTGATGGGGTTCCCAAACGTCTAGCATTGGTTCCCAAACGTCTAGCAGACTTACTGCTTCTGATGTACTTTTTACAAAGTTTTATTATTAGATTTAGCATTTTTAGCAAGCTGTTCCTACAAATTCCCTCCTGGCCTGTCTTATTAGTTTTATATTTAACTTGCCAATGTTTATTCCCTTTCCTATTTTCCTTATTTGAACTTGCTTTCCATTTTTAAAGAAATATTTTTCTCTCTCTCTGATAGCCTCTCTTACTTCATCATTTAGCCATGTTGGGATTCATTTAGTCCTCTTGCTGTTTTTTTTATTTGTAGTATACATTTAATCTGGACCTCTCAGACTGGTTTTTTTTAAATAGCCTCCATGCCTCCTACAGACCTTCAGTCCTCATGACTTCTTTTAGTTTCCTTCAGCCTAGCTTCTTTATTTTGCATAGTTCTCCTGATCTGAGATTCTCTGAACACTTAACACACACTCCTCCACCTGTTGAAGTCAATAGGTATTTTCAAACGTGACGTTACCACGGGTGGCCACACTTACTCCAGTGTGGCAACCCATGGTGGTGTCACGTTTATTCCCACCAAATGTTTGCGATGGGTGGAAATAAAGTAACCCCAGACCATGGCCGGATTAACTCCGGGATGTGCACTGAGCTCCCTCCCTGAGGAAGCCTACCGTAGACCATGGTAGAGCAGGCTGTCACGTCTGATGACCTGCTCTACCTAACTCCGAGCCATGGCCGGAGCTTCTCCGGGCAGGAGAAGCTCTCACTACAGGCAGGATCAAAGCATGATGGCTCAAAGAGCTGTCATGTCTGATAATACCCAATGGCAAAATTCTCACTGACATTAATGGTGGAGGATTGTGCCCATAAGCTCAGCAGGATAGATTAAAAGTATCCACCAAGATAATGAGAGCTCTCTGTTGCCTTTGACTTCAATGGGAATTGAAGGCACTCAGCACCATGCAATGTTCGGTCCCTAGTTCCTTTGAATTCCTAGCTTTAGTGTGTCAGAGTATTATTGTCACTTTAAATGGATGCTTACATCACAGTGCAGAATGAGCGATTGAGTGTTCTGCTTTTTTAACTTGCATTTTCATTTTTCTTAAACATTCATGAAAAATAAGATCTTCCGTTTTTCATGTTTCCGAGGTTGTGGGCACTCATTTCTTCATTCCTTGCTTCCTCTTTGGGGGCAGTATTATGCCATTTGTTGGTTTAAGTTAAGGTATATAGTTAAGCCAGACTATTTTTGGCTCCACTTCACCTATTTTCACTTTACTGTGTCATGATGTAAGTTTTGATCTATACCTTCCTACTGCTAGGCTACTTTGCCTAAAGACATAATCTTAAACCCTTAATAATTATAAGCACATCAAAGGCTGAGTCAGTTTGCTTAGCTGCAGAGGGTCTACACAAGACTGTATGTACCTTAATTTGGAAGAGATTTATAGTTTTCACTCCAGCTTTTAAAATAATCATAGCATTCCTTTAACTTTTTTTCTTCATTTAATTGTGACATAATGTTGCCTGACTCAGAATGGGACGTATTAAATGCAGTAACAACCACCAACCCAAAGTGTGAAAAGAAGCCAGAAGCTATTTGTCTTTAGACCTTGATTTTAAGTGAATTGATTGCCTTTAATTTCTAATATTCTCCATCATTTTATTTACCATCTCTGCCCCCCCCCCCCGTAAGACGAATTTATTGCTCGAATTCACCACAGTTTTGATGCAACTTTTTTAGCAGAGAACAGGTCAGAGGCAGTAAAAGCCCCTTCTTGTCCTGTTTTATGGGATGAGTTTCTGGCGGTATCGCCCCCAGATGCAGGGGATGCTCTTGGGACTGTTCGAGCCACCTGTTGTGAATTAACCAGCCAGGACGGGCATGGATCTAAGACTAGCCGGGAGACACTGGGGCCGTTGCTGGCAGGGATAATCAATGCCTCCCTTGGGGAGGGCAGGGTACTGGGCTGTCTCAAGGAGGCACTGGTGCGGCACCTGCTCAAGAAACCCTCTTTGGACATTGACGTTCTTGCCAGTTATCAGCCAGTCTCTAACCTTCCCTTTTTTTAGGGAAGGTTACTGAACGGGTGGTGGCTCAGCAACTTCAGGGGCATTTGGACCAAGTTAACTTTCTTGATCAAGTTTCGTCTGGCTTTCGTCTGGGATATGGCACGGAGACTGCGCTTGTGGCCTTGGCCGACGACCTCTCCCGTGAGTTGGACCGGGGTCGTTCGACCCCGTTAGATTGCTTGGCTGCATTTGATACCATTGATCAGGAGTTGCTAGTGACTCGGCTGCAGGACCAGGCAGGGATTGGTGGGACTGTTCTTGAATGGTTCCACTCTTTCCTGGCTGGGAGAACCCAGCGTGTGGTGCTGGGGGAGTTTTCATCTTCCCCCTCCCAGGGAGTACCACAGGGTTCCATCTTATCCCCTCTCTTGTTCAGTGTGTACATGCAGCCTTTGGGAGAGGTTGTTAGGGAGTATAGAGTGAGATGTCATCAATATGCTGATGACACCCAGCTATATTTCTCATTTTCCACCTACTAAGGCCTGGCAGTCTCAGTGCTTGCCTGGTGTTTGTTCACTGTGGGGGATTGGATGAGGGCGAGCCGCCTGAGACTAAATCCTGCCAAGATGGAGGTGATGGTTGTGGGGAGGGCCGAGGGAGTGGTGGCCCCCATCGTTGATGTGGTCCGTCCTCCCCTGGTTTCTCAGATCCAGAGTCTGGGTGTGCTCCTGGACCCACAGCTCTGCCTGGATACTCAGGTGACAGCTGTGGCAAAAGGAGCATTTCGCCAGTTACACCTGGTGCGTCGGCTTAGGCCGTATGTTTCAGACTCGGATCTGGCCACAGGCATCCCTGTTTTTATTACCTCGAGACTGGATTTCTGCAACGCGCGCTACGTGTGGCTACCCTTGGTGCTGGTTCGGAAGCTGCAACTGGTGCAGAATGCGACGGCCCGTCTCTTCACTGAGACGGGTCAACGTGAGCTTATAACACCGGTGCTTCGCTCTCTGCACTGGCTGCCGATAGGTTTCCAGGCCCAATTCAAGGTGTTGGTGCTGACCTTTTAAAGCCCTAACCAGCTTGGGCCCTGCCTATCTGCAGGACCGCCTCACCCTCCAGATCTTGGACCGACCTCTGCGGTTGGCTGGGGGCGGCCTTCTTGGGGTTCCTTGGGGTTCCCGGGTATCTACTATGAGGGCATTCTCCGTGGCCTGTCTCTTATACACATCTAGATGTGTATAAGAGACAGGGAGTACTGACAGCGCCACAGCAGCCTCTGAAGCAAAGTCAGAGACTGCTGCAGCGCTGTCAGAAGCTGCAGCAGCGGCGATTTTTAAAAAAANGGCCTTTCCTGAGGGAGATGGGGTGGGTGGGTGGGTTGGGTTAGGGGGGGATGGGGTTTTCTATTGTTTTTAATTGTAATCATTATTTATTTTAATGTTTAAAATGTTTTTAAGATGTTGTGAGCAACCCCGAGAGGCCTGAGGCAGGAGGGGGTGACATATTTGTTTATATCTATATATGAAGGTTGTGAATACCCATTTTTGACTTATGCCGTAAATAAATAATTCATTCATATATATTAATTAATTAATTAATTAATTAAATAGAGTTTATAGTTATGGAAGCTCAGTCTTGTCCTGTTTGTTTGGATTAGTTTCAAATCAGTGTCACCCACCGATGCAGGGGAGGTGTTTGAGGCAGTGAGGGCAACTAGTTGTGAATTAGATCCTTGCCCATCCTACCTGGTTAAAGCCAACCTGGAGACACTGGGGCCATTGCTGCCTGCGGTTGTCAACAATTTACTCTCAAGACTAGCCAGAGAGAGAAGGAGATGGTACATGATCCTGACTGGGGGAGATCCCGCAGAATGGAAGAGTGCCACTATTCAGACTTTTACACGCATCCCAAACTGTGCCATCCAACCTCCCCTGGCAGCTCTTACTCAGACAGACATGAACCCTGACGCCACCAAAACAGATGATACCGGACTCCCGTAGCCACTCCCGCAAGGCATTCCAAGGTGTGGAAACCACAGCCAACTTCTGCTTCAGGCTTGGTCTCTCCACTCCTCCTGCGGTGCCGCCAGGATGCTTTTCACCACCTTCGGAACCGGCAACACCGGCTCCAGCTCAGCCTGCAAGGAATCCAGTTGTGCCTCAGGACACAGCTGCCAATCTCCTACAGACCCCGATAGGCCATTCGCAACATCTTCAGCACCATGAACAGCTCCAGCCTTCTGCCCAGCCTAGTAAGGACAGTGCCACTGACTCCAGCTCACCCCTCTCTGATGAGACAATTGCAACCCCTCCTAGTGACTTGCTGACAGATGTTAAGAACTTTCAAGCTATGCTCCAGCTGCCTACTGCCACGATGGAAGAAACTAGCAGGGCCAGTGTTTGGGATCTTAGCCAGAAGAGATACAGGACAGGTGTGTTACCCATCTTTGAAGCACTCTTCAAGCTGTCTAAAATGGTGTGCAAAACCCCTTCTTCCTCTGCACCAATAAACAAACTGCCGGACTCTCTATACCTTGTCCCACAGGCAAGTGCCTTGATGTTGTCCCATTACCCACCACCAAATTTCTGTGGTGATCACTGTAGCCACACACAGGACCCAATCAGGAGCGGTCAAGATGTTGCCATCAGACAGAGAGGAGCACCGCCTCGATGTAATTGGGCAGAAAGCTTTCTTCTCGGTGACCCTGGCCCTGAAAATGACCAATTACATTAAAGCAATGGCAGCATACTGGCATTGTCTCTGGTCTAAAAATACTTCAGCTTCTACACCAACAGAGAGGTTGGTGATACTTCAGGAAGGCAGTCAGGTAGCTCAGTTTCAGCTCACAACAGCAATGAACATGGCTGACAGTGCCATACGGAGTATAGCGGCAACTATTATTGCTATACAGACATGCGTGGCTTCGATCAACAGCGCTGACGACTGACAATAAGACGCGGATTGAGAGTGCCATTTGAGGGGGAAGGCAAAATTGAAGAGATGGGTCAAACGGCTAGGGCGCAAGGTGTGGTCTGATCTTTCAAGAAGAGGTACCCCTCCTCATCTATTGCCTCAACATTCTACTACAGGTTGCAGAGGTCCTCAGTCAACTCCAGAAGGCTTGTCCCACAATACCAACTGCAGGCTTTGCCCCAACACCTCATGAGATGTACCAAAAACAGCAAAACCCAAACAATCCACCAATCAGGTGGCTCCAATGCCTAGGTCACAGGAGTAGCCTACTAGAGGTCAAGTGCAACAGGAACCTCCCTCTATTTGAAGACAGACTCAGAACCTTCTACCTAGCATAGAGAGCCATCACCAATGACAAATGGATACTGGAAATAGTCCTAGAAGGTTATGCCATCCAGTTTGACTATCCCCTTCCCCTTCCCCATCTCTCCTTAGGAACACCCCTCACAAGATACTTCTCCTTCAGAAGGCTAACTCTCTAATACAGAAGGGGGCTATTAAGGAAGTACCCATTTCTCACCTACAGAAAGGATTCTACTCAAGGTATTTCCAAGGATGGTGAATTCTACGTGATTCTTGGCCTCTGTCATCTTAACAAAAGTGTTCGGAGGTTTAAATACTGGATGCTCTCCCTTTCAACCATACTTCCTTCTCTTCAGAAGAGTGCATGTCTCATTGAGCTTGACCTCAAAGATGCTTACTTCTGCGTCAGCATATGGAAGTCTCACAGAAAGTCTCTTTGTTTTTTTTGTAGATCATCCATGTTTCTAGTAGACTGGTGGGAGGGGCTGGGGGAATTTCTTTTACTTGTTCGATATATATTTATAAGTCACGCCGAACCTAACTGGGAAGGGCAAGGTAAAAATTAGAATAAATAAATAATTCCAGCCTACATTCCTCTTGTGCCACTGCACTTATATTTCAATTTCCATGTACACAACACAACCAGAAACTTAACCCTCTCTAAAACAAACCCTGATTATAATGAACTCTTGTTTCAAACAGTCCTAATTTCAAAAACCATATCCATTGCACATTGTTGAACCCTATTATAGTGAACACCCTTATTCTTTCTGAAAGAAAGTTCTGAAAGAACTTTCTGGGTTCATAAGGGCTGTATGAAGTTGTACTGTATTTGGCGATAAGCACACTCTGAGATTTGTGGATGAAAGTTGCTATATAAATGTGAAATGTTTTTTATCAATTAACAGTGGGCGGATCCCACGCAGCTTCCATGCGGGTTGTGTGCACCACACAGTCCCCGCAAGAGGGACACACATGGGGCTTGGAATCAGTCACACCATCTTATATTTCTGCATCTCCATAGCATTAAAAGTAGGTTTATATCTACATACTCCATAGGTGTGTTTCTTCCATACAACCACCCTCCTTGAAAAAGCCTTTAGTTTCTCTGATCTTGATATTTTCACTCCTTTGAGTGCATCCATTGATATAGAAGTTGGCAAACACATACTTGTATGGCAGTTGGTATGCATACTGAGTTTATAACCCTTCTTCTGTTTACTCTGTGAGAAGTAACATGATGTGACAGGGTGTAGCACATCACAGAGGTGATGTGTCAGCTGAGGAATTTCGAGAAGAGGTGTTTTCCTAGCTACAAGGAGGTGAGGTTTTAAAACATGGAATGTTTACAAAAATATTAATATTTAAGAGAGACTGTTCCCCACCAAATGATCAATGCTTAATATTCACTATAGTGGTGGGTAAAAATGGAAATATCAATTCTAGCACAAGGTAGATTGGAAGGGAAGAAAGATTTCCTTGGTTTTCTAAATGTAGCCATGCAGTTAGTGTTTGTACAATTGTTTGCTGATCAAACAGCTTAAGCACATTAGAACTATTTTTAACAAAAAAAAACAAAAAAATCCCAGCTCTGTAGTAATGCCCCTATCCAAGACTGTGGACTCTCTCAGATTCTGCAAACAAATCATGCAGGATGCCAGTGAAAAAATGATTGTTTTCCTTTTAGGTCATGTGGGGGAAAGATTTTAACTGGAGCGAGTTAACACATAAATATTTCACTTCAATTCAATTTTATTTATTGCGAAGCTTAGCGCTATTGCAAAAAAGAAAGATAAAACCTATGCCAATCCAGCCCAGCCCAGGCCTTGGGCAATTAGCAAGTACACAATTTTCCATGCATATAATGCAATATTACATTATATTTCACGTCTGGAGTGTTACTTCTCACAGAGTTCTATTGAAGTCAGAGTTTTGCCTTTGACTTCAGTGGAGCCAGGATTTCACCCCTGGAGACTAAAATCTGACTTGTAGCACAAGTGGAGTGTGATGGACTTACCATAGTCTATTCTAGAACGTTTACATCCATTGCAAGATTACCACACGCACTACGGTCCTTTACGGGTAGACATCTCCTTTCAGAAGTAGGCTGTTATCACTGAGCAGAAACGCACGCGATGGTGACCCGGTGATGGTGTGGCCCAGGAAGGGAAACCGCAGCAGACATGAGCCGGGTCAGGGTGCCAAACAAACATACCCTTGGTCAGGGCGCTGTCCCACCACCTGCACAGCCCGAGGAGGGCGGGGAGAACCATGAATGTCTGCAGGGGCGGCTGGTGGGTTTTGAGGTTGGAGGGGCAGTAAGGCTGGGCTGGCGGGCGGTGGGCGGAGTCAGGGCAATGGTGGGCGGAGCCAGGGCAATGGTGGGCAACATAACCCAGCAGCAAGGAGTTCCAAGGGTTAATGTTGAACGGACATTACATTACTTAATCAAGCAATTTCAGTTAGGTTAGGCAGGCTATAATCACCTCCTCTGCCAGGTTTAAAAGCAGGCAGACAACCTTAAACCTCACTTATAAGCAGTTTTAGCAAAGACACACACACGCAGCAGAGGTTAAGAAGGCTGCTTCAGAAAGAAGGGACTTGCTGCACGTATGTTGGAGGGACCCCAATCCCTGCTTCAGAAGTCCCTTCTGAAGCAGTATTCTTGCCCTTTGCTGGGGGGAGGGGGGGGGATTTCAAGGCCCATGAATCACCAGACTCACAGTTACACCACATTTCCAGCATTGTGAACACCCCTAACTTCCTAAGATCACCAGACTGCCAACTTCCATCTTAGGATTTCCAAAGCACCAAATTTCCAGCATTGTGAACACACATCAAGATTTCAAAAGCTCAGTTTTATCAGAAGCATCACATTTGCAGCATTTAATACTCCACATCATGACATCAAGTGAACAAAAACCACATTCCAACTCCCCCCTCCCCCCCCATCTCCAGCAGCCACAACTTAACCCCGGCAGTCCACACAAACTACTTTCCAGCAGCAGGGAGCAGCAGTGAAACAACGAAGGGACCATTTTTAAAAAAGAGTAGCCACACAACCAGTGGACCCACAAATTTATGAAATGTTATGATGCAAACAAAGCAAGCAAAGCAAACCATTTGAAGGCACCATTAAGCCACCTCTCCCCTATTCCCATCCCAGGGGGGGAACCTCAGGGGAGGGTGCACGGTGAGGGAAAAAGCCTGTAGGGGGGGTGCAAAGCCTATGGGGGTGGGGAGGAATATCTTACCTGCTGGCTCCGGCGCGGTCCCCATCGTCCGTCCCGGGCTGCAGGTGGGGGTGGGGGGGAACTTTAAGGGTTTATTTTAAATTGCCCACCTGTCCTGCTCTCCTCCGCGGAGGCAGGACGCGTAGGCAATTTAATATTTTTTTTTAAAACAAAAAAACATTCCCTGCCTTGCCGCTTCTCCCCCCCACCACCGCTCTGAGCATCAGATTGGAGGGGGGAGCGGCAAGAGGCAGCAACAGGGAAGCGACTGGGCTGGTGGCGCGATGCTGGAGAGCATGTGAGGAAGGGAGTAGCGTGCATGCGCGCTGCTCCCTGCATCAGTCCCCCGACCCTAGGGATCTTGCCCGGGCTGTTTCAGCAAAGGCTAGCCCCTCCCTCCACAGCACATCCTATACGTGCTGTGGATGGTGGGGCTCAGCAACCCAAATCGCATTTGCCATAGAAAACGCGGTTTGGGCTTAGCCTTTTTGTCCCTTGCGGGACTCACTCCTCAGGAGTGGATCCCGGAAGGGAGTACTGACAGCGCCACAGCAGCCTCTGAAGCAAAGTCAGAGACTGCTGCAGCGCTGTCAGAAGCTGCAGCAGCGGCGATTTTTAAAAAAAATTTTTAAAGTGGCGATGGCCCTCAGCGACGTTTGGGGACAGTGCCCCAAACTCCCTGGGTGGCCAGCCGCTGCTGTGAGTGTGTGACTGGCTGTCCGCCACCATGACGGGCAGCCATGGCAGCCAATGATGGCCAGCCATGGAGCCCTCAGACCAGTATGCCAGCCCAGAAACAGATGGGATAGCCTGCTATGGCCTGCTTTGGCCCGGTCAGACAATCCTTAGCCCAGGCTGTGACGTAGGAGTTTTCCAAGGACACAGCCTGGGCTAGGTGCTGACACGACCCAGGGCAATCCTGGGCCAACAACTGGTGGTGCCTGCACATACATGCAGGTGAGGTCTGTACCAAAGGGGACCACAGTATGGTATTGTCACATCTGTTTTTACCCGTTGTGAGGATATTAGTGACCAAACCTATATGGGGATGCTTGACTACCAGTGGCAGTATGCATTGCACTTGTCATTGGGTGTTAATAGACGCAACACTGACCTGCTATGGCTCACCTGGGCTGAGGACTCACTGGAAAATCTATTTCCAGGCCACCAAATGTGGGCCCGCTCCTACCTTGGCCTGGATAGGCAGCTGGCCCGGAACTGGTCTCCCGGATGATTCCGGGCCCACAGCCTGGGCCAAGGGCCGCCCCCAGGGAAACCAACGTGGGCCATAGTGGGCCAGCATGGCTATTTGCAGCCTCATCCCTGCCAGGGATCGGGGGCAGCCATGGCTGCCTGGGATTGGCCATCATGGCTGCCCATCATGGCGGGGTGCTGGGGGAGGAGTTGGGAGGGCGCTGCGCATCATGGCAGGGCACTGGAGGCAGAGCCGCCCAGCTGCACGTTTGTCCTGTTCTTGCCGGCCAGCCTGGTCAAGCGCACGTCCGTTCTGTGTCCCCAACCTGACCCCACCAGGGCTGGCCCCACTCCCGGAGCATGTAGCCAGCATGCCGGCTGCACGTTTATCATCAAGTGTTAGCCATTATCAGTCTCTGCTTTCCTGAAATTTGACCAGAATCTAAAAAAGAAAAAAAAAGATCAAGCTGGGTTTGTCCAAGATGATACTGGGGGTGAAGATAGAAATTCCGATGGTATTGTTTATGGGATCAGCTACTGTTGGTCTAATGCAAACAGGCCATATAGGGCCCTTCCTCAGACAAACAAAAAGCAGAACTATAGCCTGAGCTAATGCAAGACAAACCTATCTGGAAGCAATTACTTCGGGTGGGAGCTGTTAGGAAAAAGTCATGCATTTCAGACAATTCAATACAACCGATAGGCAAATAATAATCCAAACAGAGTAAAACTATCCATAAGAAGGCTAGCTGTTCACCCCTCTGACCATTCCAGCTACTGCCCCATTTCGCTTCTACCCTTCGCTTCCAAATTCCTGGAGCAGGCTATCTACATGCACGGTCTTGGATTTCCTCTCTTCAAATTCCTCCCTTGACCCCCTTCAATCAGGCTTCCTCCCTCTCCATTTGACTGAGACAGCCCTTGCCAAAATCACCAATGACCTTCGCTTAGCTAAGTCTAAGGACATCTACTCCATTCTTGTCTTCTTCAATCTCTCTGCCACCTTTCACACTGTCGACCATGACCTCCTAGCTTTGCTACGCTCCCTTGGTTTCTGGGACTCTGTTCTCGACTGGTTCTCTTAGTATCTCTCAAACCGCTCCTTCAGCGTTGGCTCTTGCTGATACCTGCCTCTATGTCACGTCCCCTCTCGGTGGGAATTCCCCCAGGGCTCTGTCCCGGGCCCTCTTCTCTTCTCCCTTTACACTGTTTCTCTGGGTAAACTCACTGAAACCCACGGCTACCGTATCACCTGTATGACACGCAACGCGCGCTCTCCCCCTCCAGCCAGTCTCGTATTGCTGACTGTCTTGCTGACATCTCTGCCTGGATGTCTCACCACTAACTCAAACTTAGTATGACCAATTGAACTCCACATCTTTCCCCCCAAGACTTTCCCCTCCTACTTCCCTCTCTGTTTCCATTGAGGGCATCACCATCCCGCCATTCCCTCAGGCATGTAGCCGGAGATTCATATTCTCCCTCTCATTTACACCTCAGATCCAGGCTGTTGCTAAATCCTGTAGCTTTGCTCTGTATAATATTGCTAACATCCAGCCCTGCCTTACTGTTTCCACCACAAAAATTAGGAGTGTTGCTCCCAACAGGGCCAGGGGGCAACACAGACACACCAGATATTGCCATGGAGTTCAACATTGTCATCTTTTACTCACCCTATGTACAGCCAGCCTAGTGGTCTCTCTGGGCTCACTGGCCCATCAATTAGCATCTCGTACGGGCACACAGTTCCTATGCACGTCCTGTCTCCAGGCTCACAGGCCCCTACGCCAGTCTGGCCTTGGAATCTCAACCAGCCTGTCTCCGGGTTTACAGGCCCCCAGGCTATAATCATCTCATCCAACTGGAGTCTACTAGATTCCCCAGTCAGTTGGTTTCTCTTTGGCTTATGCCAAATTCAAAGTCTCTGCCCGTTAACCCGGGTCTCCCAAGCCTTGCCTGTCTCCAGAGTTCAGGGCCGGCCACTCCTGACACTCCTAAGGGCCAACAGCTTCCTTCAGGTGTCCTTGCCCTTCAACGGGCCACCAAACTGAACTACTCGGGCCTCTGTGGAGACAGACTCCCCAACCCTTCACTGGCTGGGTATAGATAGCCTCCCAGGCTTGGCTCACTCTTCAGAGATCCATGGGTCCTTCTCCGTCGTCCTCCCCAAAGACTCCACAGGGCTCTGTAGACCCGCTCCTTTCACACTCCACTAGTCTTGCCCCCCTGCTGCTCTCAGCCCTTTGAAGCGGTACTGCCGCCTCTGCCCCTTCTGGGATGCCTAGCCAGTTCCGGTTCCTTTGCAGCTCTCGGAGCCTCTCTCCGCCAGCCCCTCGGCTTCCTTTCAGGCGGCTCTTTAAACTGGCCACCTCTGTTATGCCCAGCTGGCTAAGCCTATCGGAGCTCAAGGGGGGGTGGGCCAGTCAACCTTCAGTCCAGCCCCTTGTTACTCCCAGCAGACTGAGCCACTAACACTAGGCAGGTGCTTACTGCGACCCCATCTAGTCAGTTACAGAGCTGGCTTCGCCGGCAGGGAACACACCGCCACCTGGAGCTCCTCAGCAGCCCGGCTGTTTGTCCTGTGGCACCGTAGAACAGGGCTTGCACCAGCCACCCCGTTATACCACGTTCTAGTCATCTCTCACCTTTACTACTGTAACTTCCTCCTTACTGGCCTCCGCTGCTCTGATCTCACCCCTCTCATTTCCTTTCAGTGCTCTGCTGCCAAAGTCATCTACCTTGCCCATCACTTGGTCCATGTTCAGCCCCTTCTCTCCGCCCTACACTGGCTCCATTTATGTGAACGCATTCAGCACAAGCTCCTGGACTTCACCTTCAAGGCTCTTCATGGCATTGCTCCCCTGTATCTCTGCGCTTTTATATCCCGCCACGCTCCTGCCTGGGAGCTTCGCTCCTCCTCTGCCCCCACCCTCGTCTGCTTGTGACCCCCTTGCTCCTCTAAACATCTTCACCCCTTCTCTCTTGCTGCCCCTCATGCCTGGAACCCCCTCCCTGGATACATTCGCTCTGCTCCCTCCCTCCCGACTTTAAAATTCCTCCTGAAAACCTACCTCTTCCGTCAGGCTTTTCCTAGCCCACCATGAGTGAAACTGCGTCCTCTTCCCCCTCACTCAGAATCTAGTTCCCTGTCACTAAGTGAAGCACGTTCACTTGCAATTTCCCAACCTCATGAATGTCTCCTTGTCTCTCCCTCCCTTCTCTTTCAGATTGTAAGGGTAGGGACACGACATAACTATTGATTCTACAGCCCCAGATACACCAATTTCGCTATATAAATAAATTAAATTAATAAATACATATGTCACCTACATTGCATGCAATCATTTGGAATAAAGCTATTAGGAAAAAAAAGTCATTAGCATTTCACACAAAAAAATACAAGGAGATACCAATAATCAAATTAAAAACAAAGTAATGCACAGCTGCAAACCTTATTATTTTAATAACAGTTAAATATAGTAATAGGAATATAGCTACTATTAAGGATAAACAGTTACACAATATTTATTTAGTCAAATACTTATATTTATTAATGTATACTTATTTTTAAAATTTATTTATTTATTTTTCACATTTAATACCCCGCCCCTCCTGCCAGGCAGCTCAGGACAGCTTACATATTCAATAAACCTATAATAAAACTGTTTATAAACAATTATAAAACATCTAAACATTAATTCCATATCAACCCCTATCCCCCTCCACCAAACGCCTGGTGGAACCAACAGGTCTTACATTGCCGCCGGAAGGTGAGCAGACGCGGTCAGAGGTGGACCTCCACCGGAAAGGAGTTCCACAGCAATGGAGCAGCACTGAGAATGCCCTCCTCACTGTAGCCACCCGACAAAAACGCGGGAGCTCCGCGCTGCCCTTGGACACCCCCACGCAATGTACACGTGGGCTGCCTGAGTGTGCGTGTGTGGGGGAATCCCGTGTGACCACCACGCGCTCCAACCACCTCCACCCATCGCCGACGCACAGAGCCACTGGCCAAAACGGGGATGGGTCCGTGTGTGGAGATGGGTGTGCGTCCGTGTAATGGCCACTCACGTGCCGTACACCGACTGCGGTGCACACTCATCCCCCTGCACCGCCAGCCCATTGGAAAAGGGCCTTAGCGTATAAACCCTTTGGGCAGGGACCTGTCTAACTCTTGATTGTACAGTACCAAGTACATTGCTTGGGCTATATAAATAATAATAATAAATGTCAATCAAGTTATGATGTTGAATAATCATTGTTTTGCTTATGCAATGAAATTATGAGTCGTTGCAACATCAGGGTGAAAAGTTGCAGTGGGATCCCACGGCAACACCCTTGATGTAATTTTGGAGTAGGTGGCAAACGTATGCAATGTACTGCTTCCATCTCTGCTCCTGCTACTGAGGGGTGAGGAGAAGGTGAGAAGTTGCACCTTCCTAGTTTTTTTAAATCACCACCCGATACAAGACATCCACGCAGATGTTGCCAATAGCTCTGTCTCCCCGTTTTCTAAGACACAGGGGTTCCTTTGGCCCAGAGACTGAGCAGTGGGTATGGAGCATACCCAGGGACACTGAGGCCGGACGTTCCAGATGTTTCTTGCACCAGCTCCACACTCAAAGCTGAAAGGGGTAGACTGTGCCACCAACCCTATCGGTCTACCTACTTCCCTTTGCCTTAGTAGCATACACTCTGTAAAGCTCCGTCAGCCCTCGGGCCTAGACCGGCTCCTTCTCCCAGCTGTGTTTCCTCCCCTGCGAGGACTTGCTCCCTTCTTCCTGTTGACCCTTCTGCAGGATCATGGATTGGGCAAGAAATAGTTAGGCTTGGTGATCCTCAGAGGCAGGTGCCTCCTCTCACGAAGGCCTTTATCCTCCACTGCTGTTTTATATTCATTCCTCAGGCTCCATGTCGTAAGTGGATGGAAGGAACACTGTTCTCATCTTACAGAAGCCACAGCTTTCATGGTGCTTACACCTGTAGTATCTCCTTATTATCAGAGGACTTGGACAAAGTCCTGCCTCTAACTTCCTTACTTGCCCCCAATTAATGGGGAGAGCATTGCTCCCCACAAGGGGGCACTGTAGCTTGGTGGATGGCTACCTACTTTCCTCTGGTCCAAAGAGCGAAGTGTGGTAAAGCAGAAATGCTCAAGCCAGGAGTGCTCATGTGAGGTGGCTTGACCTGGGAAGCAGAACTTTTGATGGCCTAAATACAGATCCCGGTGTAGGTTAGCATCCTGAAGAGTGCAGTCTGGAACCTATAGAGTTCCAATTTCCTTTGCTCAATTCTACCACCTTAGCAACTGGTAGCTCCCGGAGACTGGATTGGCATATTACTCACAGAAAAGTGGGGTTTCTTGCGTACGTACATTTACTTTGTAAAACATGAACACTGGGGGGGGGGGCGGGAGGAGTTTTCTTTTCTGTGGTGGATTTCCACAGGTTTACACGATGTTTCTTTGCCTACAGCAGCCTTGAACAACTCCTAGCCTTCCCATTTACTTTCTAGCACTCTTCCAGCAGAGCTGAGTAACTGCTATTCCTTCCTTTCCTCCCCCTACCCACTCCCATCCCTGGAAATTTGCAAATTATTCATGAGTAATAAATTCACTGCTGATTTCAGCTTTACTGGCTGAATCCTGCTTCCAGAGGTAGCGGGACTTTTGAACCTCTCATCTGGACGGGGAACCTCTCGTCGTAGCTGCTGATTTTACTCAGCGTTCACGTGATTACACATAAGAGAATGCTTTTATAATACACACCTCACCCCCATTCTTACTCCCAGTTCAAAATTCCTAAATTGAGGATGTGCAGATGAGCTGGTGGTCCTGAGACTGATGGATTTTAATTTTTGTTCTCATCTGGCGTGCTAGGAGATGTCTGCTTATACTGAGGCCAGTTTCAAAATCCCCATGCACCCACCGAGGTTCCTATCTGGATGAACCAAATACCTGCCAGCCCTTGACGGCTGGAAATAACCTTTCCTATGCACAGAATGCTGAGTTTACTGAGCCAATCATACTTTATTGAGCCCCGGTAAGCCTTTTGGGGTAGGGACCTGTCTAACTACCAACTGTACAGTGGTACTATAGCAATAATCATAATTAGTAAATTGAAAGCAAAACTAAAAAATCAAAAGCACAAGCAATCAGCCTTTGCATGTTGTCACAATTACACGAGGCAGACCCACGCATGCGCCCGCTGATCTGCTGTGTGCATGAGTGGGTGGGTGCCACCCATGTAAAGACGGTGGTGGGTGGGTGGGTGGGTGTGCGTGCG
>QEPC01000564.1:2700652-2772034 GCA_003113815.1 Sphenodon punctatus
CTCCCTTGCCTTGACCCCCTCAAATCTGGCTTTCGCTAAATCTAATCACCTCTACTCCATTCTTGTCCTCCTTGACCTCTCTGCTGCCTTCAGTACTGTTGACCACTCACTCTTGCTGGACTCACTTCACTCTCTTGGCTTCCGTGGCTCCATCCTGAACGGATTCTCCTCCTACCTCTCTGGCCGCTCCTTCAATGTGTCTGTTGCAAACTTCACCTCCTCCTCCCTTCCCCTCCCGGTTGATGTTCCCCAAGGCTCTGTCCTTGGCCCTCTCCTGTTCTCTATCTATACCCTGTCCGTAGACAAACTCATCGCCTCCCATGGTTTCCAATATCACCTCTACGCTGATGACGCTCAACTCTATCTCTCTACTCCCTCTGTTCAAGCTTGTCTCACCACCTGTCTCTGACATCTCTACCTGGATGTCTCAACATCAACTCAAACTTAACATGGTTAAAACTGAACTCCTTATCTTCGCCCCTCATCCTTCCTCTCCCCTGTCGATCCTTATCAACGGGGACTTCCCGTCCCCCAAGCCCGTAGCTTAGGCTTCATCTTTGACTCACCCCTTTCTTTTAAACCCTACATTGACAGTTGCCAAATCCTGTCACTTCTCCCTCCATAACATTGCTAAGATTCACCCTTTTCTCTCCGTCTCCTCTGCCAAAATCCTTGTTCATGCCCTGGTCATCTCTCGCCTCGATTACTGTAACCTCCTTCTCAGTGGCCTCCCCCACTCTCACCTTATCTCTGTCCAAGACTCTGCTGCCAGGGTCATCCACCTTGCCCGTTGCTTCAACCACGTGCAGCCCCTCCTCTCCTCTCTTCACTGGCTCCCCCTTCCTGAACGAATCCTGCACAAGCTCCTAGTCTTCACCTATAAAGCTCTTCACACCCTTGCTCCCACCTACCTGTCTGCCTGAATTTACCGTCGTACTCCAGTCCGTGAACTCCACTTCTCCCCTGCTCCCCTAAGCACCTTCGTCCCGTCTCCCTAGCTGCCCCCCATGCCTGGAATTTCCTCCCTGCCCACATGCACCTTGACCCCTCCCTTCGTACCTTCAAAGCCCTAACTCTCAAGACCCACCTCTTCCGCTCTGCCCTCCCTGATTCCTCACTCCCTTCTCCTAACTCCTGCAGATACCCTCCATCCAGTACAATCTGTTACCTGAGCTCTGTGTACTCATATCCTCACCACACGGGCCAGCCATCATTCTCGATGTAACCAAGCTAAGTACGTGCACCTGGGACCTCGCATCTTTGTGAACGTTACACTCCTTGCCTCTCCCTCTGTTCCCCTTCCTTCATCTCTCTTTCCTCCCTCCCCCCCGCATCTCTCAGATTGTAATCCCTAGGGCAGGGACGTGTCTATTCCATTATTTTGTAAAGCGCCAGGTACATTGTTGGCGCTATATAAATGCTTAATAATAATAATAATAATAATAATAATAATAATGTTGATGTACTAGGTGCAGAAGAGAGAGCCTTTATCTCAATGCTGGTACTATCCATTTTAGTATTTAAATTGATATGCTGTCCTTCCCAAAAGCTTGTGGCAGCTTACAACAATAAATATATAAAACCTGTACAAAAATATAGCCTAAAACCCCTCGGCCTTCCCACAACCCCCCACTAAAACTACCCAATACCATCTCCCCAATTTCCCACACCCAACCTCCTTCATAACCCTACCCCAAAACCACCCCTAGCCCCACCCACCAAATGCTTTTTCAAACAAAAAAAAAGTCTTACCCCGCCTCTAGTAGATGCTCTGGCTCAACTGACCCTCCAGAGAAAGTGGAGTTCCAAAACATCGGGACAGCAACCAATGATGTCTCCGTGCAAGCCCTTGTCACACGAACAAGGTAGACAGTCCGTACCAACAGGGAGGCACTCCTGGCTGAACGCAGAGGCCACAGTCTTTCAGATATGTGAAGTCCAGACCATTTAGGGCTTTAAAGGTCAAAAACAGCATCTTGAATTATACCTGGAAATCTATAAGTAGCTAGTACAGACTTCGGAACACCAGCGTAACGTGCTCCTGGCATCTCATCCCCAAAGGGAGCCGCGCTACGTGTTCTGAACAGTCATCATTCATTTTAAGCATGAAGTTTATAAAGAACCACACACGCACACCCCCAAAAAACAAAACACTACTTGCCTTTTAGATCAGAATGAGTCTTCCAGTTGGATAATTAGTCCAAAGGAGACACAAAAGCACCTGAATGACTTAGAAGACTAAGCTCCATTTATAGAAGCAACTTAGGCACTTACAAGCCTAAGTCCTGCTGAAAGTCAATACCAAGAGACTGAATAGGGAGAATAGATACCATCCATTTCCCCCTAAATATGAGCACTGTGAGATCTGAAGCTACTCAGCACTTTGCAGGATCAAACTCTGATTGGCGGACATTTGCAATGTGTTGATTATAACGTTAGGGTTACTACAAAGATTTGCAGTACTCTCACACTGCCTGTATTTTGCTAGTTGAAAATGACAGGGGCCTCTGCATACGTTGTTGTGATGGCCTACTGCAGAGGTGAATCATTTGTTCAGTAGATGATGGTTTACTGCAAGTAAATACTTGTATTTACGGAGCCCCTTTCATCTAAGAATGCCACAGTGGTGTGCGCGCATTAATTAAGCTTCACAACATCCTGTGAGGTAAGTGTCATGATTACCATTGTCATTGCCATTTTACTACGGTGATTCACCAAAGAGATAAGGTCAGACTCTTAACTCCCGGTATTTGCTCACATTGTGCTTGAGCAAGATCAAGCAATCAGTGAAACTGCAGGAATTTGAGTGTGCAGCTCCAACAAGCATGCCGTCTGCCTCAACCTCTGCCTTGCTCAAGTGAACATCACAAATCTTGGGCTCTCACACATTCCAAAAATATCCTTCCCTTAGGTTTCCTAGTTTTAGTTGTGCATTTCCCATCCAGAAATGAAGGTTTATGACTAAGAACAAAAAATGCATCATAGAAAACAAATAGGTGCTTCTCTCATGGGAATATATTTGGCAGCGTAAACCAACATGGATGGATCACTGTCATTTTGCAAGACAGCCAAATTATGGTAGAGGGTGGATTCTGAAGTAGGCAATACGCCCTATGTCAGACTTCCAGCAATAGTTTCTCCAATGAAAGGAATTAGTTTCTTTGGAACAAGGCAAAAGGTCTTGCTCCCCTCCTTCCAGAAGGTTATGCTTTGTTATCCAGATTGAACCCAGGTAGACAATGCCTTCTCTACATCAGCTAGTTACATTAACAAATAAAAATGCCTTCATTTGTCTTACCAACAAAGGTTGGCTATTCCCACCCTTAGTTCCTAAGATCTACCCAGAGCCCAATCCAAGGTGCAAGCACATACCACGCACAGGTTGTGTGTGCGACACCAAGCGCAGAACATGAGCAAACCATGTGTGCAACTTGCACACAGTATGCATGCATTCTGAATGTAATGTGTACGCACACTACATAGGGGTGGTGCATGGACATGGTACATGGAAGCATCTTCAGTCAATCCCATAAAGGCCATGTCTTTGAGAAGCTAGTATGAAAGGTGTGTCAGCATTAAATAGTCACTTATTTTGTGAAAAACCGGGAGCGTGCTAAATCTATATCAACTGGGGATGTATAAGGAACAGTGGAGAACAGCATCTAAAAGATCCTGTTTGTTTGTAGAACATTGCTACATAGTGTAAGTGGATTGCCTTCCCCGTGAAGACACTAGGATCAACACAATAGTACCATACTAGAGCTGAAACGAGTACTTCATTTAGTACCGGTGTGTGCTACCTGCATTTTTAGGCGTTCTTTACGTGATAGTAGGGAACGCCTTACGTGGAGGTTGCATCTACCTGTGACCCTGTATCATCTCCAATACTACACCAGCCAGACATGGGATACCTCATTTTAAAGGTCTCACCTTGACAAGTCCAATATGTCCACCCCCATGTTTTGGGGGTTGAAGGGTTCCAGAAATATGAGGGTGTACTGGTTCCGGAGCTATTACTGGTCCCTGCCTGGTCTTGTCACAATGGGTGTTATGTCACAGTGACCAGGGGCCTTAGCGCTATGTGCCACAGTGACTGGTAGGGAGGGGAGCCAGAGGGCAGCAAGGGCTAATGGGAGCAGAATAGGCCAGCAGGGGGCCAGGGAATGTGGAGGTCATGTCTGTCTGTGACCATTTATTGTCTCTGGATCTTGTTTGTACTTGTTATCAGATGGCACCGCCAAGGAAAATAGCAAGGGTGACCGTTAGGGAGAGGGCCACAGGGCAGCGAGGGCTGGCAGAGTATAGACAAGCAGGGCCAGCTTGGGAGGGAATAGGCCAGCAACTTTCCAGTGACAGGAGGGCCATAAAGAGTGCCTATGGGTATTTTCAGACGTGACGAAATCACAGTGAACCACGGTCAATACCCACGTGGGGCCAAAGCGCCCTGAACGTCTGTTAGGCGGCCGCCAGATGTTCACCACGGTCGATTCCCACATGGGGTCAATTTCAACCACGCTTCCGGGGCTCCCCGCCGGACAATCCCCAAAAGCGTGGTCAAAGAAATCCCCGGTGGGAACCAACAAAATGTAACATCTGGCCGGTGACCACGGCCCGGAATCCCCAGTGGGATTCTGGACCGTGATCAAATTGGGCGAGCACTGCAGCCACATTGGCCACGGCGCCCGCCCATCTCCCCAGAAGGCAGAGGAGCAGGGGGCGGGGCCATGTGGCCGTGTGTTGCACCGCATGGCCCGACCCCTCCCCGATTCCCCGCCAGGATCAGCCGGCACGTCTGTTGGACATGCCGGAGTGATCCCGGTGGGGAATCATCTGGGTGAATCCGGGACGGGGCAAATGCCGCCCCGCCTCGTCTGAAATCACCCTATGTCTTGCATGTCTGGATGCCTTTGGGCATGCATCTTTCCTCTCTTTTTGAGTACCACATTGACACATTTCAAATAATCAATTTATTGTTGTTTTGGCCATTGGTCCTAACAAATTCAATACAAAATTGAACATTAAACAACAAATCAAAATATAATTTAAAATAAAACTGTAAATATAAATCTGTCCACAGTTATAGACTCTGAAAATACGAAAAGACACTTAAAATTTGCCTTTCCCTTCCCGGGGCTTATGGTGGCGACACTTGACCCCTGCAACTAATAGAATAATTTGAACACAGGAGCATTAAAAATAATCACTAAATTTACTCAGTTTTAGCATTCTGCATTTCGATAAGCAGGGGCAGTAGAGAAAACACACCCATAATTTCATTCTCTAGAGGATGGTTTACTGTGCATGCCCCTAAGAATTGTGGAAATGAACCCTCACCAGTTTATTGATTTGATCAAAGGCCTTATCAATATATAACTCACAAAAAATTACATAAATAATAACACCAGACAACACAATAATGAGTACCACATGGAGTACTCGACAGGCTACCCAGGTACTGATTGGTTACCTGGATACCTGAAAAATTGGAAATTTCTGATACTGATTTTCTGATTACCAATTTGTATCTTAGGATGGCAAACCAAAAAAATAGGGACAGAAAACAAAAAAATCGGGACCAGAAGTCGACTTTCTGAGGTCAGAAATCAACTTTCCAGGATGGAAAACCAAAACATAGATGTGTGAAGTCAAAAAACCAGGACCAGAAATCGACATTCCAGCTGTCGTTGGCTCGATTTAGGTACTGGAAATTCATTGGGTATACCCATTTTGTGGATACCCGATTTAGCTCTATGCCATGCCTTTATACACAGCAGCCCTCAAGTTATTTGTCCGCAACCAGGCTGTTTCTACATCCATTTCATTGTCCTTGCCTACCCCTTTAAAGTTACACAAGTTACTTTCTTACTAGGCAAATGAGGTAGATTTTCAATGATAAAATTTCACACTTGCGTATTTTCCATTGAAAGTGAAAGGGAGTTAGCCATGCACGTCAATATCATTTCTACCTTGAAAAAATCTATCCCAAAGTCCTAAAGCATTTCACAATAACCCGTTTTTCCAGGACTTGCCTATTCTCAGAGGATTGTGCAACGCCAACTCCAAAAATTCACTAGAAGAAGTTACTGACAGTCTTTCCTTTCAAGGTTCTATGAGCTTTCCTACGTTCATCTGATACTATTTCCCCATGCTCTGCTAGAGCTCCAGTGAAGCAGATTGAAGAGCTCAGGTTTCTTCTTCCTAGAGCTCAAATGGGAGCTGTTCATGCGGAAGAAATTCTGCTTTGTTTAAGTTTAACTCACAATCCTCCACCCATTGAAGCGAATGGGGGGAAAACCATTGACTATAATGGTGTAGGTTTGTCCGGCCAGTATCTCTTAATGCATTCTCCTCCTGCCTAGTGTCGATCACTGTACTCCATTTACTCACAGACCCTTTTGGATTAACTCTTGATTGGGTAGAAAACAGCCCATCAAGTACAAATGACTCTTCTCTGCTTGGCTTGTTTTCTTGACCCTCTGCTCAGACCCCAAATTCCCATGGTAAGTTGTACCTTTGTGTTCTGGCTCCCCATATATGCGCCCTGTTTTCAGCATCTATCCCATTTTAATACATGCGAGATGCTATGGTAATAAGCACCTTTAAATAGCAGTGACTGAAATTTGTCTGGTCCACTAGTAGTTCGTGGGTATATATTTGCAACTCCTGAAGCAAGAAAATGATATTTTTATCTTTAGAAGGAGTTACATTTTTTAGTGTATTCAATTTTTCAAAGATCAGCATGAAGAGTTCTGATTAAATGCTTGCTTCAGCGTTTTAAAGGCTTCTTGTGTCCCTGTTGCCTAAGGAGGTCGTACATTACGATTGCTTTGTAAACATCAGATTGTACAGCATTGGCTGTGTATACCATGCAGTGCACACAAAGAAGAATTCAAATGGCTTATCTTGCACTTATCAACTAGTTTATTTTTCATGCCAAAAAAGCTGTATTTTTACAAGAGCAGCTGCTACTTTGTAAATATTTTAATGGCTTGTGTTAAGTAGAGCTGTCAGTTTTGCAAACAATATTAAGAGAAGATTTTCATTCTTCCATGTGATTGCATGTCTTGAAATGTATTTTATCCCTGAAAATACTGTGAAGGAGTCTTGAGAATGGAAATGGCTTCTGATTTGCAGGCACACAGCAACTGCAAAGTGAGTGCATTTATGTAATAATTCAGTATACCATCATGGAAAGTCTCCTCAGAATACCTTCCTGGCTGAATCCTATGAAAACTTTTCAACAGGCTTCTATGGAAATCACTACCAGCAAATTTTAAGGGTGCATAATTATACATATCCATTCTGTGTGCATATTATTTATTCACTAAAACAAAAAACTTAACAGTTTAAAAAGACACTTAAATTTACAAGAGTTTTCTTAAAATACACACAAAAACACAATTCAGTACAATTACAATTCAAAACACCTTCCACTTCATACATTGCAACAAAACATAAACTCCAAAAAACATAGAAATTAATTCACGCTTAGAGCAATATTTAATATTTTATCGTCAACATACATGTAATATATATGTACTACGTTCCTTACCATACATACTTCATTTTTTTCAATAACTAAACTTGCACATTTTATAATTATGAAACTATTTTATTTTCATAATTTGACAAGGAACAATTTTGTCAGAGTAATTTAAGTCTGTTATTTACATGTATACAAATTGTGTACAGTTCATACAATGAAGTAAATAATCTGAGTGTATACATTATACAATTCGTTGTACACAATGAAGTTATGTAGAAACAGACTTAAATTACTCTGACAAAATTGTTCCTTGTCAAATTATGAAAATAAAATAGTTTCATAATTATAAAATGTGCAAGTTTAGTTATTGAAAAAAATGAAGTATGTATGGTAAGGAACGTAGTACATATATATTACATGTATGTTGACGATAAAATATTAAATATTGCTCTAAGCGTGAATTAATTTCTATGTTTTTTGGAGTTTATGTTTTGTTGCAATGTATGAAGTGGAAGGTGTTTTGAATTGTAATTGTACTGAATTGTGTTTTTGTGTGTATTTTAAGAAAACTCTTGTACATTTAAGTGTCTTTTTAAACTGTTAAGTTTTTTGTTTTAGTGAATTTCTTGGTTTTGTGAGAGGTGGCTTGGGATGTTGCGGGGGCAAGAGCTAGGGGCAGGGTTTGGGGGGTCAGGTCAGTGCTGAGGATGTTGCGAGGGGTGGCGGGAGCTTGGGGTGGGCGTTTGGAGGGTAGGTGTGGGGTGTCCCACACCTACCGCTGCCTGAAAATGAGAGTATTTAATGCTATCATAGCTTTGTTTACCATAACATAAGAAATTGCTACTTTTTCTAAGATAACAAGAGCACTTGATGCCATAGCATTTGATGTGGAAAAAAATCTTTTAAAAAATGAAATCTTCAGTCCTGCATATTACATAAAGCAAAGTTAGAAACTTTGAACTATTCTGAATTTTTAGAAATTTAGAAACAAATCCTTGATTCAGCAATGTTGCTCTACGGCATGATGAGAGAAAAGCATATGTGGCAACCGATTTGATGCCTATCAACCTATCTGAGGTCAATAAGATCTCAAACTTTTGGACAATAGGGAGAAATTTCTTCTTATTTAACTAATGCAGTATCTATTTGGTACTTACATCATTATAGAACCAAAAGAAGAACAACACGAGTTAGATCTTCAATGTCATTTGAATTACAAGAACAAAGTCGGGTATCGTAAGGCTGCTTATTAGTGTAGCGACATCTTAATACTTCAGAATCCAACGGTTGAAAACATATGCTCTACGTAGTTGTGGGTTATAACCCTTGACCAGGTGTGGTTCTAAAGAGTGGGTAGTCTTTAAGATTGGATATAAAGGAGCTATACGTAGCGAGCTATTATGGGCTAGGTTGGTTTGCCTTCCTAGATCAGATATCCTTTGTTTAAGTAAAAAGTCTCACTGCTCTTGAGATTTCTCAAGTAAAAACTGAAACAAGAAGCCTAGTTTTGTTAGAGAGAGTTTGATCGCCTTGAGCCAGGGATATGATCTAGCTCCCTCATGGTTCATTGGTTCGACAAGGCAGAAATGAGGTAGACGGGAAGAGGGTAAGCTACAACGCCTTGACCAGTATTTTGATGGAGATGCCTTTGAAGTTATTGCGAGGCACGAACCATCAAGGCCAGGGTTCCATTAGGTAACATAAATATGCTTCTCAAAACTTATTTTGGACAGTCTCAAGTCGCTGAATAGAGGTCTGAAATCAAACAGAACTGTACAGTAATTGGGCTATTGGTTTGGCTTGAAATATCCTCAAAGCAGAAGAGATTCTAGGGTTTCCTGTAGATGCAGCAAGCTTGAGAAGAGCTTTGGAGGAACAAGATCTATATTTAGGCGGATTCATTCCCAGTACCATCATCTGTCATTTCTGATCCTTTCTAGATAAATCATTGCAGTACTCAGCCTGTCAAGAGAAAATTGCAAACCCTTACGTGTTTGGACAAATTTGTCTGCAAATGGGAACTAACTTACTGGCCAGTCAGCAAGATCACAGCCTTGTCTAGCCCCACGAGTCGTGGGAAATGGGTCTGAATAAAATCCCGTTGCATTCTATCAAACTCTAGGTGGTGTGTTTGTATGAAGAAGAATTAGGAGATCTAAAAGATGGTAATCTAAACCCAACAGTCACAATTTAATCCATAGCTTTTCTCTGTTGACTGAATCAAAAGCTTTCTTGAAATCTGTAAACACAGTCGTCTTGATATATACATATTGAAAAACCAAGACAAAGCAGTTGTCTATAGTGGAATATTCTGTTCTAAATCCAGTTTGCTCTTCAGCAGTTCGGGATTTTTGGCACCATCCACCCCTATTAATTAATGAATTATTATTATTATTATTATTATTGTTATTGTTAGCAAGCATTTATATAGCGCAAGCAACGTACCTGGCCCTTTACAAAGTAATGGAATAGTCATGGTCCCTGCCCTAGAGTTTACAATCTGAGAGACGGGGAGGGGGGGAGATGAAGGAAGGGGAGCAGAGGGGGGGACAAGGAATGTAACATTCACGAAGATGCGAGGTCCCAGGTGCACGCGCTTGGCTTGGTTCCATCGAGAATGATGGCTGGCTGGTCCATGTGGTGAGGATACGAGTACACAGATATGATATAGGAGTAGACACCACTGCCTGCTTTTTAGGAGGAACCAGTTGTTGTGGTACATGTAGATACCAATCATATAGGAAGATGTAGAAGGGAAATTGTGGAGACCAAATTTAGGCTTCTTGATAGAAGACTAAAGTCCAGAGCCTGCAGGGTATCATTCTCAGAATTGCTCCCAGTTCCACGTGCAGAACCCCAGAGGCAAGCTCAGCTCCAGAGTCTCAATGCATGCATTTGACAATGGTGCAGGGAGGAGGGCTTTAGATTCATTAGGAACTGGGGAATCTTTTGGGGAAGGGGGGAGCCTATATGGGCAGGATGGGCTCCACCTTAATCAGAAAGGACCCAGCTGCTGGCACTAAAATTCAAAAAGAGTTAGAGTGGTTTTTAAACTAGAATCTGGGGGAAAGCTAACAGGCACTGAAGAGCTTATGGTTGAGGGTCATCAAACGGAGGCATCTCCAAAGGATGCTGTTAATTCAGGGAAATTAGGGTATCCTAATATAGAGGACAGGAAAGAAGCTTAAGGAGCGCAGGTGGAAATCGGTGCAGAGCAGACCAATATGAATGATTCCAAAATACCGGATGGTAGGGATGGATGAACGCGGTTCAGAAGTTCGGACCAAACTCGGTCTGTTCAGGCAACCGAACCGAACTTGAATTTCAAACCAAACCGAATTGCCAAACTCCGTTCTGTTCACCCATCCCTAGTGGCAACATACACCCAAAAAACTGGTTTTGAATGACCGAACTTGGTTCGGAAGTTCAGAATTTGAGCGAAAATGGTCTGTTCGGTTGACCGAACCAAACATCTGAACCGAACTCGAATTTCAAACTAAACCGAATTTCCGAACTCAAATTTCAAACTGAACCAAACTGAATTTCCGAACTCGGTTCGCCCATTCCTAGAAAACAGGTACTTATAATGAGTAGAATAAGGCCCTTTTCAAATGGGCCACGGTGGGGGGGAAGGGAAATCGGTGTGCGCTCGCTGTGGGTGTGCGGGGCTGATGGGGGGGGGATGGGTGTGCTCCCTTTCCAATGGGCGCACATCCATCTCCACCCACAGAGCTGCCTCCGTTGTGTTGGATGGCTCCATGGGTGGAGATGGGTGTGCACACCCACCTCCAGCCACTGCCCATGGTGTTTCCACAGGCACACACCCATCCCCCCACCCACCACCGCAGTGTGCGCATAGACGCCCCCACCTCACACCCGCCCACACAACCAGCGGGGGGAGGGAGGCATCTATGCAAAAACAGCCAAACTTACTCAAGGTAGTTAAAACTTCTGCAATTCTTCACGAACTGACTGTGAAGAATTGCAGAAGGATCTTGCAAGACTGGATGACTAGGCATCTAAATGCCGGATGAAATTTTATGTTGACAAGTGCAAAGTGATGCACATAGGGAAAACAATCCAAACTAAATGTACACGATGCTGGGTTCTAAATGCGGAGTTACCAGTCAGGAAAAGGACCTTGGAGTCATTGTGCACAATACATTGAAAACCTCCGCTCAGCGTGCAGGCGGCCGTCAAAAAAGTAAAACAGAATGTTAGGAATTATTCGCAAAGGGATAGAGAATAAAACTAAAAATATCATACGGCCACTATATAAACTGCAGCTTGAATATTGTGTGCTCTTGTGGTCACCCCATTTTTAAAAAATATAGTAGAAATTGAAAAGGTACAGAGAAGGGTAACAAAAATTATAAGGTGTATGGAACGGCTCCTTTATGAAGAGAGGCTTGATTGGTTGGAACTCTTCGTCTTAGAGAAGAGACAACACAGGGGGAATAGGATAGAAGTTTATAAAATGGTGAGTCATGTGGAACAGGTTCATGGGGTAGGGTGGTTTACTCTCTCATATAGTATTAGGGCTAGGGGACACACCATGAAACTAACAGGTAGTAGATTTAAGAACAAAAGAAAGTTTTTTTTCATCCAACGCACAATTAAGTTGTGGAATTTGTTGCCAGAAGACGTGCTCAAGGCCCGTAGCATAGCTGGGCTTAAAAAAGCAAAGGCGGTTGGCTCGATGGACCATTGGTCTGACCCAGTATGGCACTACTTATGTTCTTACTTCGTCTGCTGCAGTGTGAAAGAGACATATTCTCTTACCGTCTATTCTCCGCTCCCTCCCGCCAACAGGTCAGCATTTAGCATCCGCGTCAGTCATAGGGGCAGATCCCATGCCACATGCATCCAACTGCGTGGGTTGCATGGGCTCCATAGGCCCCATGCTGGGGGTGCGTGCAGTTTACGCATGCACCCTGTAGCATGGAATCAACCCAGGGACACCAATGAAGGTGGGCTCTGCCATTTTTGCAGGGAATTGGACTATAGTGGTGATACCCTGACCTTTGGGAATCTTCCAGTCCTGCTCCCTCCCACTAGCCCTTTACCCAACACTCGGGGTATTTTCAGACGTGACGAGATCTCTGCACTGGCTGCCAATAGTCTTCCGGGACCGATTCAAAGTGTTGGTTTTAACCTATAAAGCCTTACACAGCCTGGGCCCTGCTTATTTGCGAGACCGCCTCACTCCCCGGGTTCTAGATCAGCCCCTGCGGTTGGCTAGGGGCGCCTTGCTGGAGGTCGCCTGGGGGGTGGTCCACACAGAATAGGGCATTCTCGGTGGCCACACCGTGCCTCTGGAATTCCCTCCCCGTGGAGGCATGTCAGGGCCCAAACCTTCCGGCCTTCCATAGGAACGGCAAAACCTGGCTGTTCCGGCGGGCATTTGGCAAGGGAGAAGGGGGTGGGGGTGGTGTTTGCTTGCGTTCTTTACACTTTATGTTTTTTATTGTTTTATATTGTGTTAGCCGCCTGTGGCAGGATAGAGTGGAATATAAATTCCATAAATAAACAAACCAACTTCTGTGCCTGTCAGGGTCTCACGGCGATGGGCCCCAAAATGGCGGAGAGTAGGGGCGCGGGGACGCCCTAGACGCCAGGCGGCGGTGCCGCGGCGTTCCCCGCAACCACAGGAAGCCACGCCCCCATGTAGCGGCAGGGACGAGGTGGGGGAAACGTTGCCACGCTCAGGTAGCGTGGAGAGTAGGCCACCACAGTGCGCAGAAGCAGCAAGCTCCAAGGAAACCCTGCAGGGATCAGGCACAGCTGAGAGAGGAGGGGCGGAGCCAGGACCAGCGCGAAGACGCTCAGAGAGGCTGCGTCAGAGGGCGGGGCCTTCATAGAGTATTTAAGGAGGGCCAGTCTCACCAAAGCGCTGCCGGTGAACAGCATTGCTGCGAGACTGGCCCCAGCGTTGAACTACTTAGAGCATTGTGAAGAAAGAGAAGGAGTCGGAGCGTGGGTGTTGGTGTGTGCGTGGAGTGTGCGTGTGAGTGCGAGTGCGGGGAAGGAGGTAAGGAGAAAGGGGAGGTCAGAGGTGTGGGTGGTGTGTGTTGGGAAATTGGGAGCACGATTCCCTCAGGGCCCCTGTATCTCCCTACCTGTCTACGTGTGTGTGTGAATTTCGGTGGCGCCCTAAACCCCATACCCTCTTGTGAGTCTTGCCCCTGTCCCTTCACGGTCGTGTGCACGTGTTTCCCGCTATTCCCTTGTATTTCACGTGATCAGTGTGTGTGTGACGACAGTGGGGATAGGTGCTGTGTTTACAGCCCCACGGACGGTGGGGGCAATCCTCAGGGCCTTGCTGGTTCCCCCCCCTATGATGACATAGGCCACGTCTCTCGTGCAGAGGTTTTGGGCCCTATATGAACCTGAGGGGTGTCTTCCCATCCGTAAAAGGGATTGCCCACACCGGCCCGGGTTTTGGATCTAGACGAGGGCAATTGAGTTGCAGGGTACCATCTTCCTCTCTTCCTAACCCCCCCTACCCTAACAGATTCACCGGCACTAACGATGGACCTTGCAGCCCAATTAGAAGAAATGGCTACGGCCATAAAAACCTTAGCTATGGAGATTAGGGATATTAAGGACCAACAGGCACAGGGGGCGGCAGGCGGGGGTGGCGTGGGGGCCTATCCCCTGGTCCCTGACCCTCCTGCCACCGACGTACCGCTTCCGGTAGGAGGTAGGGCACCAAAACACCCTCCTATTATGAAGTTTAGCGGGGACCGGAAACAGTTCCCGGGGTTCGTGGCTCTTTGTAAGTTGGCCTTCCAAATTCAGCCTCTTACGTACCCTACTGACGAAACAAAGGTGGCCTTTATTATCGGACACCTCGAGGGGCTTGCCCTCGAGTGGGCCACACCGTTGCTAGTTAAGGAGAGCCCCCTGCTGCGAGACTACCCAGGGTTTTTGAGGGAGTTTCAATTTCTCTTTGATTACCCCCACCGGGTGAAGGATGCGGAGGCAGCGATCATGATCCTAAAACAAGGGAGGGGGCCACTCTTAGACTACGTAACAAGGTTCCAGCAGTTGGCGGCGGAATTAGATTGGCCCGACCAGGTCTTAAAGGTCCTCTATCGCAAAGGCCTTAATGAAGAAATAAAAGACCACTTGGCCATGACAGACGTACCGGCCACGTGGGCCAAACTAGTGAACTTATCTTGCCAAATTGATGATCGGCTGACCGAGAGACGACGAGAGCGGCGACAGGAAGGCAACAGATTATGGCCCATCCGCCCCACGGGGGCAGGTACAGGAACCAATGAGGGTCGACGACTTGATGCCCCCGAACCGATGCAGTTGGGGGCCTCCCGGGGACCGCTCTCGGCGCAAGAAAAAGAACGTCGCCGCACCGAGCGGCTGTGTTTTTACTGCGGGCTCGCCGGGCACTTCTCCCGAGAATGCCCCCAGTTGCCCCTAGAGCGGCGACGGATGGGAAACGAGAAAAGCCGGGGCGGGCAGGGGGAACCCCGGTGAAGAATCCTACCCCTTTACACCTCTGTGGGGGCAGTATTGCTCCTCGCACCGGGCACTTGTGTGTTCCCCTAACGTTGGCCATATCTTCGAACCGTACCTTAGTTGCATGGACGCTTATTGATTCAGGAGCCTCGGGGAACTTTATCGATGAAGAGTTCGTGCAGCGCCATAATATTCCCCTACGAAGCAAGAAATTCCCAGAACCCGTATATACTATTGATGGGTCCCCCTTGAGGTCTGGGCCTGTTTCCTATCACACGCCCCTAATGGGTGCAACCTTGGGCACCCATCACGAAGAATTGGGATTAGATGTAGTGCGCACCCCCGCCTTTCCCGTGGTGCTGGGGGTCCCCTGGCTGAGGACTCACAATCCAACAATCGACTGGCAACGACGGCAAATAACCTTTGAGAACCCATCATGTCGCGCCCATTTGCGACAGCAGGCGGCTGCCACCAGAATCGCAGGTACCACAGAAGGGGTACACATGGAAGGGAACATCTTACCGTCTCCGTACCGAGATCTCCAAGCTGCCTTCAGGGAACAAGAAGCCTTGGAGTTACCTCCCCATAGGGAGTATGACTGCCCTATTGACTTGCTACCCCACACGACACCGCCGTATGGGAGGATCTACGCGCTCTCCGGCCCGGAGTTACAAACCCTGAAAGGATATCTAGATGCCAACATCGCTAGTGGATTCATACGACCTTCCAATTCCCCAGCGGGGGCACCATTGTTTTTTGTGCCTAAGAAGGATGGGGGGTTGCGACCTTGTATAGATTATCGGGGGCTCAATGCGATTACGGTTAAAAACCGGTACCCCCTACCCTTAATCCCGGAGCTATTGGATAGGTTACACGGTGCCTCCATCTTTACTAAATTGGACTTGCGAGGGGCCTACAATCTACTCCGGATACGGGAGGGTGACGAGTGGAAAACGGCCTTCCGCACACGATACGGATTATTTGAGTATCTGGTAATGCCCTATGGCCTGGCTAATGCGCCGGCCACGTTCCAACATCTCATCAACGACATATTTCGTGACATTTTGGACCTCTATGTCGTCGCGTACTTGGACGACATTTTGATTTTTTCCCAAACCACGGAAGCTCATGTACAACATGTACGAACGGTTCTTACCCGCTTGATACAAAACAAATTATATTGTAAAATGGACAAATGCGTTTTTCACCAGCAAGTGGTTCCCTTTTTGGGATTTATTATATCCCCCCAAGGAATTAGCACGGACCCTGAAAAAATTCGTGCCATTGTAGCCTGGCCACCACCCGGGGCCGTGAAACCCCTACAGCGATTCTTGGGGAGTGCGAATTATTATCGCCAGTATCTCCCCAACTATGCACATGTAACGGCGCCCCTCACCAAGCTATTAAAAAAGGGGGTCAGTTATCAATGGGGACCAGAGCAACAACAAGCATTTGAGGAAATCAAAAGAGCCTTTACCCAGGCCCCTATCTTGCAACACCCTGACTTCTCTCTCCCCTTCATCGTGGAGACAGACGCGTCGAGCGTGGCCCTTGGGGCCATGCTTTCTCAGAAACCCCCCGGATGCACCATGCCCCTGCCGTGCGCGTTCTACTCTAGACAGCTATCGGCGGCGGAGAAGAACTACACTATTCTGGATCGGGAATTGTTAGCCATCAAAGAGGCCTTTGAAAATTGGCGGCATTACTTAGAGGGAGCCATGTTTCCCGTTCAAGTGGTCACCGATCATAAAAACCTTGTGTACTTGCAGACAGCACGTATTATGAATGCCAGGCATGCACGATGGGCCCTGTTTTTTGCACGGTTCGTGTTTCAGGTGTCCTACCGACCAGGCCGGAACAACATCATTGCAGATGCCTTGTCCCGCTATCCCGACCTGACCCCAGAGCCGGCACATCGCGGGGAGTTAATTTGGAAAAACCAACGGCTGCTGGCCGCAGGACTCACGCTCCAACAGTTCCAACAGCTTACGCAGAAGGATCCAAGTCTCGCTAGGACCGGGACTCCTGAAGGAAACTTACAACCAGAGTCCACGCCTATGGTGACAAGCGTTCCCAGCGCGGCACGGCAAGAAGTTTTGAGGGCTCATCATGATGCCCCTCTTGCAGGGCACCCGGGGCAAAAACGTACCCTCCAGCTGTTGCAACGGCATTTTTGGTGGCCATCTATGAAACAGGACGTCATCGCCTATGTACAAGGGTGCAAGATGTGCGCCTTAACCAAAACACCGCGGGCAAAACCCATGGGATTGCTCCAATTGACACCTCTACCGCAAGGGCCATGGCAAAGGATTAACATGGATTTTATTGTTGAACTCCCCCCTGCGAAGGGACACACAGCTATTCTCGTGGTGGTGGACCAGTTTACAAAAATGGCCCATTTTATTCCCTGTAAACAATTACCTACAGCCAAACAGACCGCAATGTTGGTCATTCAACATGTAATTAAGCTCCATGGACTCCCATCGGTCATTGTTTCCGATCGGGGATCACAGTTTGTGGCCCGATTCTGGAAGGCCTTATTCAATGCCGTACACGTCCGCCTGACCCCTACTACGGCGTATCACCCCCAGGCCAATGGGCAAGCGGAAAGAACTAACCAATCCCTAGAGCAATACTTACGTTGTTATGTTGACTATTTGCAAGACAATTGGATAGATTATCTGGCATTAGCAGAATTTGCTTATAATAATGCTCCGCATGCTGCTATCGGAACCTCACCCTTCCATGTGAACTACGGCTATCATCCCCGGTTATTACTACCCGACCTGCCGACCATCTCTGTACCGGCAGCAGGAGCCATGTTACGTGTCCTACGAGAAGGCCACGAGCATGCTCGCGTCATGTTGCAGAAAGCACGGCAACAATATAAACAAAACACGGATCGTCACCGCCAGCCAGCCCCTACGTTTGCTGCGGGGGATTTAGTATGGATCGACAGGCGGCATTACCCATCCCTCCGCCCGTCCGCTAAGCTCGACCTACGATATATGGGCCCCTTTCCCATTCATCACCAAGTAAACCCTGTAACATATCATGTCTCGCTGCCGCCGCATGTCCGTTGTCACCCGGTATTTCATGTATCCCTTCTAAAACCAGTACATACACCACCCTTCCCAGAGGCCTCTCCACCCGCGCCAATAGTTGGCATTAATGACCTCCCGGAGTTTGAGGTTAAAGCCATTCTTGATGCCCGTCGCCATCGCGGATCCCTCCAATATCTTATTGATTGGAAGGGGTATGACGTGGCGGATCGTTCCTGGGAGAAGGCCGCCGACGTCCATGCCCCCCGATTGGTACGTGCCTTTCACCGTCGCTTCCCCGCGAAACCCCGTCCGGGGGGGGGCCCTTGGGGGGGGGGTACTGTCAGGGTCTCACGGCGATGGGCCCCAAAATGGCGGAGAGTAGGGGCGCGGGGACGCCCTAGACGCCAGGCGGCGGTGCCGCGGCGTTCCCCGCAACCACAGGAAGCCACGCCCCCATGTAGCGGCAGGGACGAGGTGGGGGAAACGTTGCCACGCTCAGGTAGCGTGGAGAGTAGGCCACCACAGTGCGCAGAAGCAGCAAGCTCCAAGGAAACCCTGCAGGGATCAGGCACAGCTGAGAGAGGAGGGGCGGAGCCAGGACCAGCGCGAAGACGCTCAGAGAGGCTGCGTCAGAGGGCGGGGCCTTCATAGAGTATTTAAGGAGGGCCAGTCTCACCAAAGCGCTGCCGGTGAACAGCATTGCTGCGAGACTGGCCCCAGCGTTGAACTACTTAGAGCATTGTGAAGAAAGAGAAGGAGTCGGAGCGTGGGTGTTGGTGTGTGCGTGGAGTGTGCGTGTGAGTGCGAGTGCGGGGAAGGAGGTAAGGAGAAAGGGGAGGTCAGAGGTGTGGGTGGTGTGTGTTGGGAAATTGGGAGCACGATTCCCTCAGGGCCCCTGTATCTCCCTACCTGTCTACGTGTGTGTGTGAATTTCGGTGGCGCCCTAAACCCCATACCCTCTTGTGAGTCTTGCCCCTGTCCCTTCACGGTCGTGTGCACGTGTTTCCCGCTATTCCCTTGTATTTCACGTGATCAGTGTGTGTGTGACGACAGTGGGGATAGGTGCTGTGTTTACAGCCCCACGGACGGTGGGGGCAATCCTCAGGGCCTTGCTGGTTCCCCCCCCTATGATGACATAGGCCACGTCTCTCGTGCAGAGGTTTTGGGCCCTATATGAACCTGAGGGGTGTCTTCCCATCCGTAAAAGGGATTGCCCACACCGGCCCGGGTTTTGGATCTAGACGAGGGCAATTGAGTTGCAGGGTACCATCTTCCTCTCTTCCTAACCCCCCCTACCCTAACAGTGCCATGTTAGCAGTAAAGACATTGAACAGTCTCATACTGTGCTCACTTACAACTTAGGTTCCATGCGCCCACACAGCCTCAATCCTCTTCCTCTGCAGGTTGGGGCAACACTGAAGCTGGGGACAGGAGGGTGTGAGCTGGCCCCTCACCCCTTCTGTTTCCTCTTTAAGAAAGAGCACTTAGAAGAGAACTTGAGAGACCTGGCTCCCATCCCCTTTTCCCCACTAATCGACTTGATCCCAACCCTTTAACAGAGAACTCAGGACTCCTAGGTTCCAGCCTCTCCACCCTACTCTAATCCAGTAGGCTGCACTTCCTTCACAGGTAACTCAATAGTCCTAGTTCCCAGTCTGTTCTCCTCTCCCCAGCTCTCAACCTTGTCACAGACAACCCCTGTAACCCCCACTCCCCTCATGGGAAATGCAATGTATATCTGTGGAACAGAAGTACGGGGGGTGGGGGGTGGAATGACCAAAAAAAACCCCACACCCCCACAGGGAGAGGAAGTGGAATAACAGGGCGGGAGGCTATTGCGAGTCAAAGGATAGGTAAAGTGAAAGAACTGCTCCCCCTGGTATCCCATCATTCTTCTGAATCAGCTATTTCACTCAGAACCTTATTATTGTAACTATTTCTAATCCCTCCTGTCATTCCACCCTCTTACTTGATCCTGCACACTTTGCATTTTTCCCTGTCATTCCAACCATTCCACTTACTGCATCTGGTGCCTTCCTCATCATTTCTTGCCTTCCCTATGTACTCCCAAAGATGCAGCTGTGTTGTATTATTTCAGTCACTTCATTGGATGTTCGAATGACAAGTATTTATTTAGAAACTGGCATTGCTGTTGCCTCCATTTTTTCCAATAGCCATTCCGTTTTATTAATTTCAACACATACCCAACTTAGTTTGAATGAAGCATTTGTATATGGCTGTACCCAGCTTCGCTGTGCTCTGGAGGGGCAGTGGGGACTAGTGAGTAAGAGCGACGGTTCTGAGCCATTAGTCAGCTGTCCCATTCCCCTTAACCAAAAGGAAAGGATAGAGGAAAAGGAGGGGGTGAGGGGCCAGCTCACACCCTCCTGTCTCAGCTTCAGTGTTGCCCCCAACCTGCAGAGGAAGAGGATTGAGGCTAAAAGGCAAAGCGTGGGCGCATGGAGCCTAAGTTGTAAGTGAGCACAATTTGAGACTGTACAATGTCTTTACTGCTAACATGGCATGGAAGTTAAGGCAGGAGCCTTAACTTGCTATTTCCATACTTTTTTCTGCATGATTGAATTTGCAAGAGCCTTAACTCATCTTGTAAACTAGAGGTTTTTTGATTATGGAATATCCAAGGTTTTTGTTCAGTGCAATGGAGAAACTTTGTCCTGCTAGCACAATAGACTGCTGAGTGAGCAGCATAACCACTACGGGAGCAGAGCTTAGGGGAAGCTAAGGTGGAAGAGCTGTTCCCTTCATTTTAGAAGGGGGGCGGCGGGGGCGGCAGGGACTCTCCAGCCGCCGGTGTGATGGCAGCCAGGCTGTGGAGGGGGCAGGGAGATCCACGGCACCTGCCCCCATGCTGCGTGCAGAGGCTCACCCCCCTAGCAGACAGGCAGCCAGTAACGGCCACCATGGCACCCAGAACTGGTGGGACTCTGGCCGGGTCCAAGTAAAGCGGGATTTCAGACGTGAAAACCTGCTTTACTCCGGGTCCAGCGGCCAGATTCCTGAGTCAAAATCTAGACTAGCCTCCACAATGGTCAGGATCCAGCCCAGGCAAACAACTGGCAGCTGCAACATGACCACTTTCTAACGTGATGAGGACCACAGAGTGAACCGCGCTAAAGCGCAGCCAACCAGCCACCTTTGAAAGCACCCAAAATCTCCTCCAGTTTCTCAGCCCAAGTGGACACCTGACATGTTCTTCACATCTTTACAAGACTGCTTGTTACTTTCCACTCATCAGTCCCCAGATCAGAGGAACTCCTGATTTTAAGAATATAACATACATTATATTCAAAGTAATTGAATATACCGTGTCTATTCAATTCCTTTGTAAAGCACCAGGTACATTGCTGGTGTTATATAACTAGAATTTGATGAAGTTAGGATAAGGGGAAAGGTGGAATTAGATTCCTATTTCCACAAACAAGCCAGTGCCTTAAAATGGAGATTGGTCTGCTTGAATGTACATTTCGTGTCACACTCATATCAACTGTTTGCCTTGTGACACGCTCCTTTTAGTGGATCACTTATGGAAGCTTCTGCTCACATCTTGTTAGTCTTTGTGACTGGGTCAGATTCACAATTGTAAAAGTGACGTGCGACGTTTATAGTTATTAATAAATGGCTATGAATCTAAAGACGCTGGAGTCACTTGCATGTTGTGGGGTGGAGGAACAGTCAAAAGAGTATTTATCAGACTAGCTTGGACTCATCTCTGGGTTTTGCCTCTTAGTTTGTTTTGTGAGAAATAGAAGGTTTGGTAACCCTTTTCTGCTTAGAGGGCAAAATCTAAAAGTATTTTATGAGAAATAAATTCCACTTTGAAAGTGGATAGTAGAATTCTTTGAAAATCAGCCGGAAGTAGTGCAGTTCTTATTACCCAAGAGTCTCCAAGCTGAGATACCACCAAAACTATTTTGATTTCTCAGGTAAAATTCCTATTACTGATATAGGTTTAGAATGCGGATGAGAACTCTATGCACACACTTTTTTTAAAAAAAAGAGGAGACTTCAGGAACTTTATTGATGGTTAAATATATTGCTCCTCTTTCTTACTATCCACTAGTCTTCATGAAGGAGAGAGATATAGAGATAAATAAATGCTGAGGGAAAAAATCTAATTTAGTTGCCAGCAACTTGAATTTTCTAGATACAAGCTTCCTTTTGCTTTTTCATTGCTTCGCTTTAGAGTTTTTATGCTAGGTAGATGGGCAGGAATTTAGAGTAGGATCAACCTCAGTTGAGGAGCTGTTGTGCGCATGCATTGAGGCATGTGGCTCCTTACGATGCTGGCTCCTTTGAACAGCCCCCTGCCTGCATATTTCCAAGAGGGTGTATCTGGGAGGGCAACAGAGACCAAGAACTCTAGTCGTTGATGCTGTTAGGAAATGATTTCTTTCTTTGTAATTACATTTTCTTAACACAGATATTGCATTAAAAATTAAAAGTCATTTACAATCTTGAGAAGTTACACTTTCAGAAGTGAAGAATCAAAAATACTTACCAGTGGCTTTGCCCTCCTAAGCTGATGAATACTTCTGGGTCTCTGGCCAAAATGTATAAGACAGCAGTATGGTAAAGCTTGCAAGAGCATTATATTCTTTCCACTGCCCATGGTGTCCCCATGGATTTTGTGCAGATTAGGTTATACAGGATACAGGGAGCCAAAGAACAAGGAACGGAGAAACAGGATTTAAAGAATAAAGCAAAGAATGTCTTATGATTTTGAGAAAACCCGTTTAAAGTCTTTATCTGTAACAGGATTTTTCCCTAATCCATACGCTGCAAGCCTAGGGTCTGATTATTATTATTATTATTATTATTATTATTAAGTTTCACACCTACAGTATGCAGTTTCTCTCTCTACATCATTTAGATGTTTTTCAAACAGTTTCATCTTTCAACAATTTTCTGTCAAATTTAAAAACTCAAATTAAGATCTTTGGTTTGCTAAAAGAGGATACTAAGTTTTAACTCCTGCACGGTCCTAAAATCTTCATTGTCTCTGCATAGGAGTTAAAATATATTGAAGGGAAAAGAAAATGGGAAATGTTTAAAGATTGCATTTCTTTTTAAGGTTTCAGTGATGCAAACCAGGAAATACACGGTGATAAATGAGTGCTGAGTTATGTGGTTGTAGGGAAATACTCATCTTCTTGTCAACCAGTTAAACCATGTGTGTGTCACAGTTTTGTAGCTTAGAGTACTTCTTCCAAAACTCCTTCCCTTATTGTGCTGTAGATTCCCAGAAGAGATACCGTTTTTTAGCTACTTGAACAAGTTTTCCACAAGGAAGGTTACGGCAAAATGCAAATGTAGTAGTACAGATTGGTGGATCACTTACACTAGTGTAGTTCAGGCTTCCATGGAATTATTTCAGAATAAGACTGTTTTTAAGTGGGGCACGCCCACCCACACACCCATCTTGAGACAGCGCAGGTGAGTACGCGCCCTTGTGACCCACACACCTAGGCCCATAAACACAGAGCATCAGGGGGAAACCAGAGATGCTCCGTGAGAGGACAGGAGTGGGTAGGGGCGCACCAACGTACCTCCATCGTGACCCGTGTAAATCACAGACACTCACCAGACATCTGTCAGCACTCCTTGCACCGCACACAGATCTGCCCTCCAGCTGTCCCCGTTTAAACATTGTGTAAGTGGTTTGTAGATCATGGCCATAGTCTTATTGACAAGTGATCAAACAGGTTGCTGCGCTAAATCTGGGGATGAATGAAAAATCAGTCACAGGGGATGACAGTTTTGATGTTCCCCGAGCCTTGTAAATCAAGTTGACATAGGAAGCATGTTTTCTTCCCAGCGTAATATGTTAAAATTCTGCTGTAACCGTAACTGGTTATTATGAAAGCAAATGGTGGTTTATTAGCTGTGGGGCTTATTTTTTGTGTTGATATTAGACTTGACTCATAACCTCATTATTTTTAACAGAGCTTTTGGGGCATGCAGAGAGAGAGGATGGTTTACATGAAGCATTTGCAGATCTGTCTCTGACTCCTCAAGAAGAACTGACCTTTCAGGATAGCCTCCCTCCCTCCGGCTCAAACTCTCAGTGGTTCGCACATACAGCACAGAACAGGTGAGCTATATTACGTAGATACAGTACAACTAGAAGCATTAGATAGCAATGAAACAGTTTAATTTATACAGATTTCAGGAGCCCACAAATCCATAACGTCCTTTGTTTTGGAAACGTTAGCAACCCTAGGATGTAGAAACAGAAAGCAGCTAGCTCTTGTAGCATATTAGATGCAGAGTGGTTTGCGCTCTGGGCTCTTGGCACAGTTAAACACACTTGAATGCCACTTTTCAGAAGGAACCGCCAGCGATTTTCCTAGCCAAGGGGTTGGCCGTCTTTGCCACAAGATTACACTTTATAAAGAAGGTATATCCACAGTAAAATATGGCCAACATTTTAGCTTCCTTAAAGTTGCATTCAGGCACCCAAGTAAAAACGGTTTCATTTTCAGAACCATTGTGCCCTACTGATTCTCATTTCAGCCAATTACTGCAGTACCTCTGAAATGTAGGACACTTTCTTTAGGCCTGTACAAGCTCCAGTCATGCACAGATTTCAAGCACATGTGTAAAAAATAGATACACACTGTAAATAGAGCCTTTTTAAACCCGGTTGGACTGTTCTTATGAAAGTCTCAGTCTCATGCTTAGATCCATCTGTATTCACTAAAGCACTTAAACTCATGATTAAGTTGCATCTACTTAAATGACTGAATTGACTTGAGTGGGATTTAACGTGTGCTTTAAACGATTTGGTGAATGGAGACCAGAGACGCAGTATGTAAAGCCGGGCACATGGAAGTGTTTTTTCAGAATCCGGGCATAAATATAAAATTTATCTGCGTGTCTTTAGGTACTCCCATTTGAAAATACTGCCTTAAATTTGGAATGCTTGACTGCAAATGGAATAGAGCCTTAGGGTGTTTTTACACGAACATGAAATTCATGGGTTACAGCAATCTGCTGCAATAACAAAGATTTCCACGATTGTTGTTTACACGACCGCCCATATTACTCATGGGAAAATGTCACGTGGTACCTGTTCTACCGCATTTGCCCCGTCCTCACTGCTGATGGTCTTGAGAGCAATAGCAATATTGGATTAACCATAAATGGGGTGTGCAGAGCGGGGCACTTCTCTAGCCACCTGTATATGGTTTCAAAAACGGCAATCAGAAGAAACAGTCCTGTGTGAATGGCATTTAGATGTTAAAGCACATTAATAAAACCACCAATGCTGGTGCTTTAAAAGCCCAGATTAAGACGTGGAAATTTCCACATGAAATGTGGGAGAGTTGTTCATATGTGAACTTGATTTGTGAGTTTACTTGCCTGTTTGCGGGAGGTATGTCTCTTGTAAGAACACCCTTTGAGAGTAACAACATATACTGATTTAGTCAGGTGTATATCACACATTAACAAACTAGTATGGAGATGAAGCAGAGCATGTATGCTGAAAAGCAAGGCCTTTTGGGGGGAATGCTAAAAACTTACAATGCTTAAGTACATATTTTGTTATGTACTTACGGAAATAGCACTGCTGGGTTTTAAAAAGGATTGGCTACGTTCTTGGAGGATAGGTCCATTAATGGTTGTTTAGCCAAGCAGGTTGGGAGAGGTAGGTCCATTAATGGTTGTTTAGCCAAGCAGGTTGGGAGAGGTAGGTCTAGCCAAGCAGGTTGGGAGAGGTAACCTCTTATGGTCGGGAGCAAACAGCAGAGAATGGATCCCTCCTTTATGACCGGTTGGGGACTTCTCTGAAGCAACCGAGAATGACCACTGTTGGAGACAGATACTGGGTTCAGTTAACCATTGGTCTGACCCAGTACGATGTTTCTCATGTTACGTAACTGACTGGAATGTAGACAAGGCAGACATAGAGGTACAAAACAGTGGTCAAGAGGAAAGGTACGGTGGGACTAGAACTAGGGCACTCTTTAGAAGTCCCATCATCCCAGCACCGGACTGAGAGACTAGAACTGCTTCAACTGCACATCTGGAAGCCCATGGCATTGCTCTTTAGGAACTCTTGTTGACATTGTATTAAAACGTTGGATATCACACTGGGGATTCCAGAGTTAGTGGAGAGAGTCCAAGCTCACCTTGGGAGAGCACACTGAATAAAAACGTACAGCATAACCAAACCTAAACACCAAGCCACACCTATTATTAAAAAAAATAAATTAAAACAAATTATGAATTTGGGAGGGCCATTCTTAAAACTCGTGCTATTATGCAAATCCCACATCGGACACCCATCCACCTCCACCCGTCTCGACGCACTGAGGCACCTTCATTTTCTCCAGTGCCTCCATGCGTGGGGGAATCGGTGGAGGTGGGTGGAGCCTGAAGTGCGCAGCTCATACACCCCCCACCCACTGGCCAGATGGAGGCCCCTCCCCCTGACCACACAGTCACACACGTGGGTGAGGGGAGGGGCATCTATGTAAAAAGGGCCTCCGTGAATGCAGGGCATAATCAGAGAGGGGCCTGGGAGTCTGAGCTTGCCCTGTCCCCTCTTAATTATACCCTGCTCAGCAGCGCCCGCTCCGTGTCCCTCCCATCTGCTCTCCAAGGCCTCCCCAAAGTGGAAAAGCCAGGAGGCACTGAGCAGAAAGCAAGATATTGTGCCCCTCTGCCCTATTCCTTCCCTCCCACCCTGGGGGTGGGGCAGCTGTACAGCTCTGTCTCCTAGTAACAGCTAGGATTTCCTTCATCCTCATCTCCACCCTGCTTCCCCAGGGGTAAACTGCTCCCGAGAGGGAAAGGTGCACTAGGGGGAATAACCAACGAGGAAGAGGCAGGGCCAGGTCTTCTTAAGGAAATCCTGGTTGTGCCCCCAAATTCTGGAGACTTGCTGTCTGTGTGGCAAATCCTTTAGGCAAGGAAGTATGCCTGACTGTATCTGCATTGTACAGGTGCACGTTTGCAAACCTATACAGGTAACAATTATTATTAATTATTATAAGCATTTATATAGTACCAGCAATGTACCTGGCGCTTTACAGAGAATAAGATAGACACGGTCCCTGCCCGAGACCTTACAATCTAAAGACAAGGGAAGGGGAAACAGGGGAGGGGGAACGGAGGGAGAGACAAGGGATGCGACATTCATGAGGATGCGAGAACTCAGGTACACGTTCTTGGCTTGGTTACAGTAAATTGGGAGTTTGCAGATAACAGGGGTACAGGTTTACCATGATATGTAAATAAAATAATAATAATAATAATAATTAATATTTGTATGTATATAGCACCCCCTGCCTTACATGACATTCAGAGCACTTCGTGAAGTATAAAACAAACTATTTAAAAACAATAAGATATTTTAAAATAGGGGAAGGGAAAAGGGAGAACAGATTACAATTGAGGGAACCAGCAGTAAATCCTAAAAGCACCTAGAAAATAAATATGTTTTCAGGTGCTTTTTTTAAAAAAGAAATAAATGAAAAGTTTTTAGGACAGAGGAAAGCATTAGCATCCGTAATAAAAATGGCCATTCTATACTGTAGGAGAAACATGACCTTTTTAAAAAAAAAAAAAAAAAAAAAGGAACAGAGAGATTTTTTTTCATCTTGATACAAAGAAATGAGTAAAACCTTGCCTAGCAAAGCTCAAGGTTACTTACAAAAAACAGCTCATATCTTTTGAAACAGAGTGATTTTTGAACACTAACTTAAAGACGCCCACCAAGGAAAATCCTGGGGGGCGGGGTGTAAACACCTCATTCACTGAGCCTTGTACGTAAACTGAAATTGGTCACGTCGGTACTTTCCAGTTAACGGGCATTTTCCCCTGCTGTGTGGTAGAACCATTCTATTAATTTTGTTATCGTTAAATAATAATGTGCTTGCATGCTGACAAATCATCCTAATTACACATTTAATTGCTCTGACTACCTTCTCCTTAAGACAGGGAATTACACCTATGCCCTTTATTAAAGGATCAGCACTTAGCTCTCTCTTGCCCACTGAAGTGCTGTTGCTTTTCTCGCACAAATAGGATGGAATTCTGAAATAGTATAAAATACTCAGCAGAGTGGCAAGCGTTTGCACCCATACTCCGTACCCACCANTAGGTCCATTAATGGTTGTTTAGCCAAGCAGGTTGGGAGAGGTAGGTCCATTAATGGTTGTTTAACCAAGCAGGTTGGGAGAGGTAGGTCCATTAATGGTTGTTTAGCCAAGCAGGTTGGGAGAGGTAGGTCTAGCCAAGCAGGTTGGGAGAGGTAACCTCTTATGGTCGGGAGCAAACAGCAGAGAATGGATCCCTCCTTTATGACCGGTTGGGGACTTCTCTGAAGCAACCGAGAATGACCACTGTTGGAGACAGATACTGGGTTCAGTTAACCATTGGTCTGACCCAGTACGATGTTTCTCATGTTACGTAACTGACTGGAATGTAGACAAGGCAGACATAGAGGTACAAAACAGTGGTCAAGAGGAAAGGTACGGTGGGACTAGAACTAGGGCACTCTTTAGAAGTCCCATCATCCCAGCACCGGACTGAGAGACTAGAACTGCTTCAACTGCACATCTGGAAGCCCATGGCATTGCTCTTTAGGAACTCTTGTTGACATTGTATTAAAACGTTGGATATCACACTGGGGATTCCAGAGTTAGTGGAGAGAGTCCAAGCTCACCTTGGGAGAGCACACTGAATAAAAACGTACAGCATAACCAAACCTAAACACCAAGCCACACCTATTATTAAAAAAAAAAAATTAAAACAAATTATGAATTTGGGAGGGCCATTCTTAAAACTCGTGCCATTATGCAAATCCCACATCGGACACCCATCCACCTCCACCCGTCTCGACGCACTGAGGCACCTTCATTTTCTCCAGTGCCTCCATGCGTGGGGGAATCGGTGGAGGTGGGTGGAGCCTGAAGTGCGCAGCTCATACACCCCCCACCCACTGGCCAGATGGAGGCCCCTCCCCCTGACCACACAGTCACACACGTGGGTGAGGGGAGGGGCATCTATGTAAAAAGGGCCTCCGTGAATGCAGGGCATAATCAGAGAGGGGCCTGGGAGTCTGAGCTTGCCCTGTCCCCTCTTAATTATACCCTGCTCAGCAGCGCCCGCTCCGTGTCCCTCCCATCTGCTCTCCAAGGCCTCCCCAAAGTGGAAAAGCCAGGAGGCACTGAGCAGAAAGCAAGATATTGTGCCCCTCTGCCCTATTCCTTCCCTCCCACCCTGGGGGTGGGGCAGCTGTACAGCTCTGTCTCCTAGTAACAGCTAGGATTTCCTTCATCCTCATCTCCACCCTGCTTCCCCAGGGGTAAACTGCTCCCGAGAGGGAAAGGTGCACTAGGGGGAATAACCAACGAGGAAGAGGCAGGGCCAGGTCTTCTTAAGGAAATCCTGGTTGTGCCCCCAAATTCTGGAGACTTGCTGTCTGTGTGGCAAATCCTTTAGGCAAGGAAGTATGCCTGACTGTATCTGCATTGTACAGGTGCACGTTTGCAAACCTATACAGGTAACAATTATTATTAATTATTATAAGCATTTATATAGTACCAGCAATGTACCTGGCGCTTTACAGAGAATAAGATAGACACGGTCCCTGCCCGAGACCTTACAATCTAAAGACAAGGGAAGGGGAAACAGGGGAGGGGGAACGGAGGGAGAGACAAGGGATGCGACATTCATGAGGATGCGAGAACTCAGGTACACGTTCTTGGCTTGGTTACAGTAAATTGGGAGTTTGCAGATAACAGGGGTACAGGTTTACCATGATATGTAAATAAAATAATAATAATAATAATAATTAATATTTGTATGTATATAGCACCCCCTGCCTTACATGACATTCAGAGCACTTCGTGAAGTATAAAACAAACTATTTAAAAACAATAAGATATTTTAAAATAGGGGAAGGGAAAAGGGAGAACAGATTACAATTGAGGGAACCAGCAGTAAATCCTAAAAGCACCTAGAAAATAAATATGTTTTCAGGTGCTTTTTTTAAAAAAGAAATAAATGAAAAGTTTTTAGGACAGAGGAAAGCATTAGCATCCGTAATAAAAATGGCCATTCTATACTGTAGGAGAAACATGACCTTTTTAAAAAAAAAAAAAAAAAAAAAGGTACAGAGAGATTTTTTTTCATCTTGATACAAAGAAATGAGTAAAACCTTGCCTAGCAAAGCTCAAGGTTACTTACAAAAAACAGCTCATATCTTTTGAAACAGAGTGATTTTTGAACACTAACTTAAAGACGCCCACCAAGGAAAATCCTGGGGGGCGGGGTGTAAACACCTCATTCACTGAGCCTTGTACGTAAACTGAAATTGGTCACGTCGGTACTTTCCAGTTAACGGGCATTTTCCCCTGCTGTGTGGTAGAACCATTCTATTAATTTTGTTATCGTTAAATAATAATGTGCTTGCATGCTGACAAATCATCCTAATTACACATTTAATTGCTCTGACTACCTTCTCCTTAAGACAGGGAATTACACCTATGCCCTTTATTAAAGGATCAGCACTTAGCTCTCTCTTGCCCACTGAAGTGCTGTTGCTTTTCTCGCACAAATAGGATGGAATTCTGAAATAGTATAAAATACTCAGCAGAGTGGCAAGCGTTTGCACCCATACTCCGTACCCACCATGAGTAGTCCCACTGGCTTTAATAGGAGTACTCACAAATGCATACTAGAGCATTTTTGCAAGATTGAGATTAATGTATAATGGACTCAAACACCATTTGTAAAGCAAAACTCTTGCCTGAGTTTCCCAGCACAGTCTAAATCATTTTAAATACAGCTTCTACTGTCAGCATGATTATCCATAGACTTTTGAGATGTGTATACAAATCTAGCAAAATTGTGAAAGGATTTGAAAACAATAGAGATTCAAGTAACCTTGAAGAGTTTGTAATTTCTCTGTATGTTTCTTTTACATAAATGTCTTAATAAGTGGAGCTCCTTTAAACAAAATTTCAGGCGGGAGAAGAATAGCAATGCGCCTTTCCCTTAGAAGTATAAAACAGGTCATCCTACCTTTGACTCCCTCCTTTTGAAATGCACTCTACTCCTGCAACTAGCTTCTTCTCTGAGCTAATTTGGAGCCTGGCTTTACTTCTGCTTCTTGGCTCCCTGACTTGACCACTTTAACACAGTCAAGCCCAGGTGGGTCACTGCAAGTTGCTGATCCTCACTTGTGTTTTTTTGCAATCACTGAAGCTGCATAAACTGCTCTGCCTTCCTGAGGTTTTTGATTATCTCTTCCCAAGTTGGTGAATATAAAGAAAGCTTCCAGTCCTCACTAACAGCGCCTTCAGACCGCTAAACCCTATGAATGCAGCTGACCCTAATCAAGCAGATCCACTCCCCTGAAGTTTTTTGATTGCCTCCCGCTGAGCTACCAAATATAAAGAAAGTTTCTGACCCCCACTACTGGTTCTTTGGAACCGCTGAAACTACATGAACCCTGCCAACCCTAATTTGAGTATAAAAGGAACTCCATAGAACAAGTCTCAGATTGGCTCAAAAAGTAATTGACTCCTGCTAGAGGCCATGAGACTCTGACAAGCTCTCTTTCTTCCTTTCTGTTTAAAACATTGCAAATGAGCATAATGCTGTCTCGGGGGAATGAGTTTCATGCACTTTCACGCTGACAGAGGTTTGGTTTCTGCCTCCACTTCTGTTGCCAAATCTACAGCAGACATTATTATTATTATTATTATTATTAACAAACATTTATACAGCGCCAGCAGTGTACCTGGCACTTTACAAAGTAATTAAATAGACACGGTCCCTGCCCCTAGGGCTTACAATCTGAGAGACAGGAGCTGGGGGAGAGACTTAGGAAGGGGAACAGAGGGAGAGACAAGGGGTCTAACATTCATGAAGATGCGAGGTCTCAAGTGCACGTACTTGGCTTGGTTACGATGAGAATGACAGCAGGCAGGTCCATGTTGCAAGGATAAGGGTAAACCGATCGTAGGTATAGGAATAGTGGCTCAGCAGGATAAAGAGTCAGACAGAGCAGAGCGAAAGAGGTGAGTTTTAAGGAGAGATTTGAAGGTATGAAGGGAGGGGGCAAGGCGGATGTGGACAGGGAGGGAGTTCCAGGCATGGGGGGCAGCAAGTGAGAAGGGACGAAGGCGCTTAGGGGAGCAGGGAAGGCGTGGAAGGGTGAGAGAAGGGACAGAGGAGGAGCGAAGTGCACGGGCTGGAGTATGGAGGGCGATAAGTGCAGAGAGGTAGGGGGGAGCAAGGTTGTGAAGAGCTTTATAGGTGAAGACTAGGAGCTTGTGCAGGATTCGTTCAGGAAGGGGAAGCCAGTGAAGCGAAGAGAGGAGGGGCTGCACATGGCCTGGCCACCGAAATGACATCCTCATTTCTTCCCATATCTCTCATATAAAGGGTAGGGAAAGGCTATTCAGGTACTGGCCTAGGAGTCCAGATATTTTAGTTCTCGCCCTAACAGGTCCACAGATTCTGTGACCTGAAGCTTGGAAACTCATCTCTGCAGCCTCTTTAAAAAGAGACAATGAATTGTGACTAGTGGATCTCATGTCTTATTTTTTTTATTTACCTTCTTTGCTTCAGTTTCCTCATCCATAAAATGGGAATACTACTATTTTCCTAGGGTATTTTCAGACGTGACAGTACTGTGGGTGGCTACGTTTTCACCCACATGGCCAACCGCCGTGCCATCACGTCTGAACCGGCCCGCCAGATATTACCCCTGGCCTTGGCAGTTTCTAGCCCAGGCTGTAATTTGGGCCCATCGCCGAGTTACAGCCTGGGCTTAGCGTTGCCATCGCCTGGGGAAGCCATCTCCAGACAGGGGGAGAGCAGGCCAGCCCATTGGATGGCCTGCTGTCCCTGACCCCGGTCCGAGTCGGGGACTGTTCTGGTGGGTAGGAGGCTGCCGGAGCCGGAGGGCAGGCTGCATTCAGCAGTGTGGGGGCGGGACTGTACAGACCCATGTTGCCCCAGTCTCTCCCAGGCCCTGGCACGTCTGTTCGGTGGCCAGGCCAGTTCCTTCCCAGGGTGAGGACCCTCACCCCAAGCAGGATCAAACCATCACATTTAAAAATACTCCTAGAATGTGTAAATTCATGTTTATAAGGTACATTGAGAGCCTCAGATAGAAGCGCTGACGTTCTCATTGTTATTCTTATCTATTCTTCAGATCACGAGTTCTTATCTGACATGCTCCACCTTGGCCTTTAGACAATCCCTCCAGTTTTAAAATCAACGGTTGGGACACATTTCTCTCTCATCCAGCCTTGCAATGTTCATAAGCTTGATAACTTTGGAAAAACAAGAAACAAAACGACTGGCTTTTCCTACTTGCTGTACTTTCTTTAAAGCCAGGTTTTCGGTGTTACTGCAGTGCCTTCCTCACATGGACGAGAGAAAACTGGACTCTGCTATCTCATTTCCTATTTACGTCTAACTTCTTTTCCTCAAGAGGAAAATAAAAAATAAAAAAATCAGCCTTATCATTTACTGTCTTCTCATGATTCCAGACCCTGCTCAAAGTGTGATTTGCTGTCTTTGCTAGATCACCTAAACTATGCCATGCATATTATTGTAGATAGCTCATTCATATCTTCCCTCCTCAATGTCATTCAGAGCCACACAATTTTTATCTCCCTTGACTCTTTTTTATCAGTTCACATTTTGACTTTGCTTCTGCCTCTTTTAGACACTGGAATAGCAGAACTTTTTAAATAATCACCTTTCCCGCTAACGTGACAATATCCAGCTCAACAGATATGCAGGCTTAGATTTTGGTCTTGCTGGTGTTACTACCCTGGAAAGGATTTTTGCTCACTGTCATTTCAAATTCCTGACAATCACTGATTTACGTGATCGACGTCACCTTCAGTCCTTTCCAAGTCTTCACTGGATCATCATAACACACGCTATCTCCACACCTGCACTGACAAACATTTTTGCTCAGTATTAATCTTACTATGGACCTCATTCTACAAACCTTACTTATACGATTTTCATTCGCATAAAGTCAATGGGTCTTTGTAATGGAGAACAGTAAGTCACAGAACTATAGAATTGTACACCTGGAAGGGATCTCATAGTCATCTACTCCAAACTCCTGCTCCAAGGCAGGATACACTCTTCCTACAGCATCTTGTCCAGTAGAGTTTTTAAAACACCCAAGGAGGGAGTTTCCACAACCTCCTTGGGCAACTTATTCCATTGCCCAACAGTTCTGACAGCTAGGATGTTTTCCCCCAATTCTGATCAAAAACTACATTGCTGCAATTTAAGCCTAGTCTTCTCTGGAGTTTGGAACCGTGTGCCATTGTTTGTTTGAAGAAGAAACAAACTGCACCTGGTGACGGTTATCAGGTGCACCGTGGTTGTCAGAAGGGCACTGCTCATAACACTCTCCATGCCTGACATTTTATTTAAACTTATATGCCACCCTTCCCATAACATCTCAGGACACATTGCTCCCGTTTGGGCCAGGTAAGCCTGCATGGCGTGCACCGCCACCTTGTTCATGCCATGGTTATCTCTCGCCTCGACTACTGCAACCCCCTCCTTGCTGGCCTCCCTCGCTCTCACCTGTCCCCCCTTATCACAATCCAAAACTCCGCTGCCAAGGTCATTCACTCTGCCCGTCGCTTCGACCATGTGCAGCCTCTCCTCCTCTCTCTTCACTGGCTCCCCCTTCCTGAACGTATCCTGTTTAAACTCCTGGTTTTCACGTTCAAATCGCTCCACGACCAAGCTCCCCCTTATCTCTCTGACCTAATTTCCCTACGCACTCCTGCACGCGCTCTCCGCTCTTCCTCTGTCCCCTCCCTCACTCTCCCTCGTTTCTCCTGCTCGCCTAACGGCCTTCGACCCTTCTCCCTCGCTGCCCCCCATGTCTGGAACTCCCTCCATGCCCACATCCGCCTTGCCTCCTCCCTCCACTCCTTCAAATCCCTCCTCAAAACCCACCTTTTCCTTGCTGCATTTCCCAATGCCTGCTAGTTTTTCCCCTTACTCTTACTGTCGGCCCTCCTCTGCTGACTGCTGCCACCAACCTCTCTGTAAACCAAGCCAAGCACACGCACCTGAGACTTCGCATCTGCTTGAATGTTTGTTTGTCTCCTCGTCTCTCCCACTGTCCCCTCTCCCTGTCTCCCCCCACTTTTTGTCTTTTAGATTGTAAGCCACAGGCAGGGGCCGCGTCTAATTCTATGTTCTGTACAGCACCAGGCCACACGACTGGCACTATATAAATGTTTATAATAATAATAATAATGGAGCTGCCCCAGCCCAAACCCGGGTGAAGATCTGGCAGCTGTCCTTCACACAGGTGAGTAAATCTGGAGCAAAGGGGGACCAATGAGGGGTCCCGTCTTGTCTGTTAACATCCCCTGTGGTTGATATTAGGAATCCTAGATTGAGTGATCACATTAATATCACGTCCTACACCATATCTTGTTCCAGAAGGGCAAGCAAGGAGAAAAGGGGAGAAAGTCTAGCACTGTCTACCAAGAATGAATATACTTGTAGTGAGGTCCAAGAAGAGTGTCATAACCAATCTAGGGAAAGTACTGGGTTGAAATATAGAAGAAAAGGCATGGTGGGGATATAATAGAGCATGATATTAGGCAGAGAAGGTGAATGAGGCATGCTTTGACCAAGTAACAAACTGGTTAATAATGGAGGACTTCAGCTTCCTTTATATCTGATTGAAGAACAATATGGCAAAACTTAGAATATCCATAAAGTTCTTGACAGGTGTGAGGAACATCTCTCTCTTCTAAACAATTAAGGAAACTATCAGAGGCGGCAGCCGTTCACATTTATTCTGGCAAGGAGAAAACGTTATTTGAGAATGTAAAAGTCGTGAGGATTTTTAGAGTAGGTGATCATGAAACAGTAGAATTCAAAACCCTCCCAAAAAAGGAGAGAAACTAACAAAGTACAGAAAATGGATTTCAGAAAAGCAAACTTCTACCAACTCATAGATATAGTAAGCAAGATCACACCGATAGAAAAGGAAATCCATAATGGCTGGCACTATTGGAGGCAGAATTGCACGCCCTACATAGGAATGAAACCAACATGACTACAGAATGGTCTTTTTAATGGCCCGAAAGCCAAAAAAGAATCATACAGGAAATGGAAGGAAGGATGCGTCATTAAGGGTGAGCGAGAAATAATAACACAAATGCGTCAGGACAAAGGCAAAAGTGCAATGCATTTCAGCTAGCAAAGGCTGTCCGAAACAAGAAGAGGAGACTCTGCTATTATGTTAAAAATCAATGAAAGAGGAAGAAAACGGAGTCCACTGCTTAGCAGGGAAGGTGATGTATTCATGGAAGATGTGAAGAATGAATTACTCAATGCCTAACATACTTCAGCCTTTACAAAACAATAAGCCGTGATTAGGTGAATTCTTAACACCTCACCCTCCTCAAGGTGCCTAAAATGTATGGTTTTATTAATTGTTCAGTTATTTTACCTGCTATTGAAGCCAAACTGGTCAGTCTGTAGTTTTCTGGGTCATCTACCCTGAGCCTTAAGAGAAGGGTGGGATAAATAAATATTTTTCTCCTTCTGGAAGAGAGGAACTAAGGGTGAAGACCAACAGCACAATAGCCACAGTTGTGCGTGTACATGTTACACAGTCATCCACAACATCCTGTATGAAACCTTACAAACAGAACGTGGGTGAGTGACATGCTCACCTCACAGCTCCGTGCCACCGGCCACTCCACTCAACCCCTTGCTGGCTGGCGCTGCCACCAACCTCTTTCCCCTTCTCCCCCCAAAAACACCACAACGAATGACACGGAAAGACGTGGATGTGCATTAACTTGCACACCAACACATGGACGTGCACAAGTGCACACGTCATTCCGTGTTCCCAGGCAGACGCCGTGTGTGAGCACCTGATGGGGAACACATGTGGAGGTAAGCGGACAACCTAATAAATGTCCATGTGAATTCCCACTCGTAGGTGGCTATTGTGCCATTTGTTTTCACCAGATACTTGCTCTTCTCCACTATGATTCTGTGAACGCTGAGGTTTTGTTTGTTTCTTTGCTTCTAAAATGACCTTTTCTTGAATCACCCATTCTTTGTAGATGTCATATATATTTCTTTTTGCACATGTGCTTTGTGTTTAATCAGAGAGTGTTCTTACATGAGAAAGGGCAGCAGGAGGTCCGCAGTCTTTGCATGGAGCGGGTGCATGGGTGCCATGCTTGGGGGAGGCACTTCGCAGAGGCACAGCAACCCCGTCCATGTACTGCCCACCCCATCCACGCATGGGGCAATCCGACTTTCCCAAGCATGGACCGGGTGGGCGGTGCGCGAGTCACAGGAGCGCACCCCTCCAAGCACCGGTTTCAGACGAGACTTCCCCACGTGGATGGTGCCGGTCCATACATGGGGGTGTCTTGTGTAAAGATACAAGTTGGAGATGCACCGAGACTGCACTTGTGGCCTTGCTCAATGACCTTTGTCAGTCGACCCTTTTGATCCGGTTAGATCTTTCAGTTGCTTTTGACACGGTTGACCACGAGATGCTGGTGACCCACTTGCGGTGGGCGGGATCATTCTTGAATGGTTCTGTTCCTTCCTGGCTGGGAGAACTCAGCGGTGGTGCTGGGGGACTGTTCATCATCTCCAGTGCTTACCCAGTGTTTAGCAGCTGTGGGGGATTGGATGAGGGTGAGCTGTCTGAAGTTGAATTCTGACAAGATGGAGGGGATGCTGGTGGAGAGACCAAGGGGCTGGTGGCCCCCATCATTGATGGGATCTGTCCTTCTCTGGTTCCTCAGGTCCCTAGTCTGGGAGTACTCCTTGACTTGCAGCTCCGCCTGGAGATCCAGGTGATGGTTGCGGTGAAGAGCGCATTTGGCCAGTTACATCTGGTACAGCGGCTTTGGCCGTATATCTCAGACTCTGATCTGACCGCTATCACCCATAGCTTCATCACCTCAAGGCTGGACTACTGTAACGTGCTCTATATGAGGTTACCCTTGGTGACTGTTCAGAGACTGCAGCTGGTGCAGAATGCGGCGGCCCGTCTCCTTATGGGAACGGGCCGCCATGAGCACATTACACCGGTGCTCCATACACTGCACTGGCTGCCTATAGTCTTCTGGGCCCGATTCAAGGTGTTGGGTCTTGCCTATAAAGCCCTACACAGTCTAGGCCCTGCCTACGGGACCACTTCAGCCGCCGGGTTCTAGATTGACCCCTGCAGTCGGCCAGGGATGCCCTCTTCGAGGTCCCCTGAGTTTCTCAGGTGGCAACCATAGGGAGGGCGTTCTTTAAAAAAAAAAAAAAGAAAGACTCCGCCCCTAACCAGGGGAAACAAGGTAACTTATTTAGTCATTTCCATGATTTAAAACTATTAAAGAAAAATATTGACTTCTGCAAGCCAGCTTATTTCTGGCTGAACCAGCTGATGAGCGGCAGATGCAATTTCCAGCACCCGGAGCCGAGTCCAGTTTAGATCTGCATCTTATACCTTCATCATTGACTACATTTTGATTTTTCACTGATTAGTCTATTCTCCTTTCTGCCAAGACACACATTTAAGAGTTGTGTGTTTATGTTTATGTTGGTATGTGGTTGGGAATGGACTCATTGGGTGGCCTTGGGCAAGTCTCTCTTTTCCTCATTTCTTTATCTATCAAGTTAATAGTCCATGGGTGCTGTGCTGGGTCACATTCTTGGCAAAGACTCGACCATAGAAACCAACTGAGGGCGTGGCTCCCTTCCGCCTTATTGTGCTGATGAGTGAATAAACCAGGCTCTCTCTCTCACACACACACACACCAAAAGATTCCAAAATGCTCTAATATTCTTTTGGTACCATTTATTTATTTTTTGTACTGGTGTAACAAGGTATATGCTGCATTCAGTATGCTACTTTAACATATATATGTGGAGGTTTGATAAAGTAAGCCTATTTCTACCTATTCTGTAAGATTCCATACTTCCACGACAATCCTCCACCATTAAAGTTAGTGAGAGTTTTGCCATTGACTTCAGTGTTTAGGATTGTCCTGAAAGTATATTTTAAATAGGTAAATAATTGTAGTTTGTAACACACAAAAGGAGGAAAAGGAGATTATAAATACAAGATTGCATAATGCTCTTTCATACCATCAGTTGGTTGGTTGGTTAACGCAGCAAAGTAAGTAAATAACAGAGTTTCAGTGCTTTCTCTTAAACTTCTGACTGCTTTCACCTGTCTGTCTCGATCAGGTGGGGGAAATCATTATTTACATATGGTTTTCTTCTCCACTCTCTGTATAGAATAATATTGTCTTTTGGAGCTGCACAAATAGAATAAAATATTGTTCGGTTTTGCTTCACAACAAAATGTTCTGCTGAAATTGTTAGTTACCTTTTTCTGAACAAGGAAACAATGCAGGTAATATTTAGGTGTGGTGAGAAGGACATATTATAAATATATATCAAAAGAACGTGTGCAGTTACATCACAAACACTCAAACCGGATTACCTAGAATGTATTTATACACTTACAGTTCACCATGAATCTGCTTGAAGCATAAGGCCTAGAAGACACATCACAGACTAGAAAACAGAATCTGAGGGTGATTTCAGACGTGACGCGGTGAGATTCACCACAGTGAATCCCATCCCGGTGTCAATTGCATCACCGTGGGCTGTGGTGAGCCACGCGGTCCCAACAGACGTGACAGGGGCGGTACCACCGCCCAAGGCCGAGCGGAATGACCACGGGTCGACGGAACACAACCGACGTGACGTGGTGGCGAGGACCGCGGTGGCGAGGACCGCGGTGGGAGCCCCACAAGGCAGCAGGGTTACGCGGCCGTCACCACGGCCCGTGGTCATTTCCTTCCACCACGGCATGGGGTTTCCCTTCAGAAGTGACATTTCTTTCACCCCTGCCGTGGTGAACATTCACCACACTTCTGTACCACCTCCCACCCCGACCTCACGAAGTGTGGTTAGATTGACCCCGGGCTGCGTTTGACTGTGGTGAACATCTGGCTGTGCGCCAACAGACGTGCACGGCTCTTTCACCACCACCCGCGTTTGACTGCGGTTGACTGTGGTGAATGCCGAAAATGTAACATCTGAAATCACCCTGAGTTATGTCACTACAGGGCCAACTCTATTCCTTAAATAGTCACCCAAAAAAAAGGAAACCAAGGGAAGTTTTGGGTACACCAATGTTGCAAGCCAGAAACTGCTTACTCAGGAGTAACCCTTACTCTGGAGTAAGTGCTTTGTGGCTCACAGCCCCAGAATGCTAAACAGGATACATCTCTCTCTCTCTCCTCGGACAAGTCTGCTCAGTTTCTGTGTCTAACAGAGATGACAATATTCACTGACTGCAAAGAGATGCTCTATAGGCCCTTTTTGCACAGACGCCCCTGCCACTCCCCCATGTGCGCAGGTGCGTGGGCAGTGGGGGGGCATCCATGCGATCGATGCGGCGGGTGGGACGGGTGCGTGCATGCTCCTACACTCCACCCATCGCCCAACGAGCACCAATGGCGGATGCTTCGTGTCTAAAGGTGGGTGGGTGTCCGTGCAACGGGCCGCCCAACCACCACCCACCCGCCACCTCCCCCCATCACCCACGCACTTGTGCCCGTTCGAAAAGGGTCACAGATTAGTGTGTGCACAGTAATTAGAAGATACAAAGCAATAAGATGAAGTCTTCTTATGTGTGATTTATCTGCATATAGGCTATTCGCTAACCTCCTCTAGATTAAATAATTTAGTAACCCATTCTTCTGTGAGCTCATTTGATTATTCAAGGGAAACGTACTGGGCTTTTTCCCATAGACTACATGTGCGATGGATGGAAATTTTCAGTGTTTGGAAAACAAGAACAAACAGAGTCCGACACCTGCTCTACTAAAACATTTTATAATGCGGCATGCGGAGAGCGCTAAAACAAACTGTCACTGCTGACAGAAAAACCGGACCATTATTTTATGTTGATCCAACTCAGCCCAGATTGACCTTATTGCCTCATCCCAGAGTCCTTTAATTCATATTAACTTGTCACTGAAAGCTAACATGTGGCATATGAGCAGAAGGCCCATTTCAGCATCTTAGACCAAAATAAATGGAGTACTTTGAGTACTTTTAGTGCCCTGAGCTCTTAGCTAGATTTATATGCATTAGACAGAACTGGCTACGTTCCCTTTATCCCTATTGGGCTTTTCAGGTTTGTTGACTATAAAACTAGAAGCTCAGTAGAAGCAGCATCTTCTTCTAAGCCTTTGGATATATATGCAATCCTCCCAGCACTGGCCAATTTTAAAGACACATCTAAAGAGGATGGACAGTTTTAAGCTCTTTTAAAACATAAAAATAGAAGGGTTGCAGCAATTTGGCAGGCAAAAAAGCAATTTACAGGTCTCCACGGAATCCGTAGATATGTGTAAGAAAGCTGATCGAGATACTATGGGAAAGATAATGGGGTCAGAGAGCAAAAGAATCTCTCCATTTTGTAGCCTGCCTAATCTGCTCTCCAATGAAGTTCCTTAGTTTCTTTTTCTGAGCCAATAAAGCTTAGTGTGATGGAACAGTTGCATTAACGTGGCTTTAATATGGCTCAGGAAGCACTGATGAGGAGCTGGGTCACTTTAAGGATTCACAGCTGCCTGCATAGCCCTTACTGTACTCGGGCTAAAGGCACAAAGACAGAGGGGAAGTCAGAGTCCTACCATTATTTACATTATCAACACTAAAGGGCTGGTTAGGTCTAGACTGTAGCTGTGAAATTCATGCACAACATGAAAGCATTTACACTTCCATTCTCACAACTTACTTGTCCAAAACTAGAAGGATTTGATCATCTATGGATATACTTTATTTTAAAAAGGACATGTAGGTCCACTTAAGTGGTTTGTGAATTATGACCATTGCAGATGATCAATAGTACCCTTAGGAAACTACTCCAGAGTAAGTGGTTTGTGGACTGCAGCTAAAGAATCATTGTCATTTTCAGATGAGTAGCTAGTACTATAGCATCCGTATAACCTTGGGGACAATGTGTAGGACTTCGGCAGGGTTTGAACCTTGGTCTCCCAGGGCAAACCATAAATTCAATGGGTAAGTGCCTGTCTTTCAGCCTCAGTTCCCCATCTGTAAAATGGGGATAATAATGACCTACCTCCCAGGGTTCTGAGGGTGAATTTAGATAAGGATTGTAAAGCAATCTGAACAGTGGTGTAGCAATAAACACATAATATATAAATAAATAAATACCAGCCTAGCTCACCAGGATCAAGGAGTGTCCAACTGCCAATAAAGTGTACGTGTTAATTTTTTTATTCATAATGGCAAAACTTCCATTGACTTCCCTAGGAGTTTTCTCCAGTCCAAGACTGCAAGATAAGGTAGACCAGGATGCGAACACTGATTGGACAGATTAGCCTTGTTTAACAGCATCTAAAAATCCTGTTCCGCTGCCCAGGAAAGCAGATTGCCTACATACGTTTTTGAAACAACAGAAAGTGGATGGCTGGCAACACAAAACAATTTGTATGCGTATTCTGCACCATCCGTCTTTGAGGGGGAAATGCTAGGAGGAGTAGGAATTCACGGTCTGTTTGGAACTATCTGCTTTTAAAGTGTGAGAGGAATCAGGCAGTGGAGATTTGGCCATCGCAGCCATAACGTTTCTTGGCATTTTCATTTCTTACTGACGGCCGTTTCTTAGAATGGTTTCAGAATTAAGCATTCCACTCCTGTGTTAGGTTGCACCCAGCAGATCTTCAGATTGTTCTGTTTAACAAAACCCTTAATCGCTTGAAAGACAAGAACCTTATTTCAGGTCTTTGAATGACAGAGCAGCTATAGAATGATTTCAAGGGCAAGAGAGTTTTCATAGTAACACTCAGTCAACAAACAGAAAAGCATCTGATAAAAAGAGCTACAGTCTGAAAACAGTGAATTACACAGACTGCCACACACTTGAAAGGAGATAAACAAACAAAATGCCTTTACTGTCCATTATATGTGACCGCTTTGCTGGCCTTTACCCATTGCCCCAACCTTTTTTTCTTGTAAAGATCCACTATCTCCAGGCAAAGCGACAGCAGGAGGAGTGAACGCGGCATGGACATCTGGGCTACTTCAAGGATGGATAAAACAACATTCCGGAATCCAACAGGTAAGAGCTACTATAAGATACACACAACAGGTAGAAGCCATAGGACAACTCAGGTGCCCAGAGTTCAGAATAAAATAAAATAAATACTACTCTGAGGATCACAGCTGTAACAAGCAGGCGACATGATCTAGTAAACAGAGCAGAGAAGGAGAGGCAAGGAAGTTGGGTTCTGTCCGGTCTGCCTCTCATTTTCCCCGTTTTGAAGGTATTGGTGATGGTGATCCATAGATGGAAATCGGTGTTATTGTTTTATTAGTCAATATATGCGGGCAGATACTTATCAGGTGTAAATCAACGTAGCTTGTTTGAATCAATAGAACTAGAGGGGGAAAGTTTGGCACATAATGTAAGTTTTTGTATTGTTTTTAATGTGTTTATATTTTTAATATTTTGTAAGCCACCCCGAGTCACTTGATGCAAGAGGGGCGGGGTAGAAATACAAATATAAATAAGTAAACGATGCCAATTTACTGCAACTCAGAATCCGGCTAATATCATCCTACGTGCAAAGGTGCTTCTAGAGAAAAGTCCTGGAGGCATGTTGCTTGTGTTACTCGTGACGCGTGTCAGTGCCGTACTATTCCAACCTGAGGCCGCTGTGGTGTGCGGACTCATCTTACCGTCACATCGAGCCACACACACGCATTTCAGTGCAGATTTCCAAGTGGGTGAAACGACAACGCTCCCCTTTTGCCATGATCAAGTACAAGGTTGTGTTTGCTAAGAGAGCAACAAGTTCTGATAAGAAACTTCCATCGCAAGGATGTGGCCAATATTTAGAGCAGGGCTGGGAGTGGGTGAACTCACCCCTGTCCCTTTCCCCTCATTTCAGAGATCCAGGAGCAAGAGGATAGTGTGGGCTGAAGCTGCCCCAGGGGGAGAGCCTGATTCTGGGGATGAAAGGCAGGGCTATATCAGCAGTGACTCACCCCACTCTCCAGCCGCCTGGTTGGCGGTTTGCCATGCCCTGCCACTCCACTGACCGCGAGGCAAGCTCTGTGTGTAGAAGAGGCATTGGACTGTGGGTGGAGCCAAGCTGGAGTCAGTGCCGCTCCACCCTGGCAAATGCTTTAGGAGAACAGCCTTACTTCTTGAATGGAAGTGAAGATGCTTGTAATTCTATCATGAAGCTTGCAAATTTAGTCTGAGAAAACACCTAAAAATTACAAGACATGTAATGCAATCCTAAGAATTAGCAACCGTGTGTGTTAATTATTAATGTTTATTATATTAATGAATTATTATTTCTATAGCCCCAGCAATGTGGTCATGAATAGAGATAACTAATATATGCCGTATGTTAAATCATTTATCCACTGTATGATACGATGTGAAACAGCTGTATCCTAGAAAGAAACAAAGATGTTAAGTTGAATACATTCACCTTGATTGTTGATGGGTTTTTTCCAGTAAGTTTAATATAATTTAACAACACTGTTATCTTGATTTTTTTCATTTTCTTTTAAAGAGCCATTTGAAGAAGTTCCCATCGAGCAGGTAATGTCTTTTTCATTTCATTTATTTTAATGTTAATCGGTTTTGCAGCAGAGTCTGTAATCCAGGGCGCGATTAGGTGATGCTCTTCACACAAAGACGTCCATTGAAGTTAACGGGACTCGAGCTTCCAGACTGAGCAGATACTTGTATGGTTGAATCTAGCCAATAGTGACCCAAATTTGTTACCAACAAACGGTCTTTTGACCGTATAATTGGTCTCAGTCCATTCCCAGAGAGGTTGGTCTCATTAAAATGGCTTGCACATTTTGAGCTAATTGGCACTCTGGTTGGTAGTTTCAGCACTACAGCAAATGACATGAACCCCCATAGGTACATCCTCCAGAACAGGGGTAGTGAACCTCAGACCTGGGGATCCAGTGTGACTCGTGAATGGCTTGGGTTTTTTACTTGGTCCCTTTCCAGTTCCTGAATCTGACCGCTGGATCCAGTTCCTGTCCCCAAGCACTAAAATACTGAGCTCAGGGTAAGGGAGCGGAGATGAGGGCCAGCCCACAAGGACAGAGCAAAGATCCATGCTCTGGAGCCTCCCCTTCCTAAGGGCACTCCTGTCCCCAGCTTCTGTGTCTCCAAAACATCAGCTTGCACAAATTTTCAAAGTAGCCCCTGGATGGGAAAAGGTTCTGAACCCCGGATCTAGGAAATGATTGATGTAGAGTGAGCAGTGCGGGTATGGCAGCTTGCACTGCTGCTGCCCTCGTTCTGGATAGAATGGATGATTTCGGGGTAAGTCACACTTTTACAGGCCCAATACGATCCACTCAGCTTCTTGGAGGAGCTCTACATTCTTCGAATTTATTGGTTTAGAATGGAGGGTAGCAGCAGCATTAAGGTTACATGTTGTTTATATTCGAATCCATTATTTCAGATTGTTCATAGTGGCTGGAAATGCACCCTCGTCAGACTCATTCTCAGTTCGGTCTCTGTCGAGAAACCTAGGCACGGGGATCAGAGAGGTTAAGAGGAACAAGTCTCCTTCAGCTTTATTCGCTCACATTTTTGTTTTCTTCAACATTCACAAAAATCCATGTCGTCTCCTGCAAAATTTTAGCTGGGGCTGTATCTCAAATTATTTTGGGCAAAAGTGAAGTAGAGGCCTGCACTCATTAACTCCATGGCGTTTGTCTATAATGCAGTAGTTTTGGAAAACCACGTCAGATCAATTCCAGAATTACAGGGAATGTCCAGCCCATGGACAGAGCCCGGTTTGTTTTCGTGAAAATCATAGAGTTCAAAATGGCCATACCTCTGAGAGCACTTCACTGGCCCATCCTGGGCCCTTCATAGCACAGAGTTCTGCAGTTAACAGAATTAGGTCATAAACATTAGTCACAGAGGGAAGAATTGTGATTGGTTCAGTTACTTCTGATGTCATTCCACTTATGTGGAAAGAAGGAGTGCTCTAGCCAAAATGTGTGTGGGGGCGGGGGGACACACCCAAAGTTCTCCGATAGTGAGAATATATGCAAATATGCTGGTGTAGCTTAGTGGATAAGGTGTTGGCCTGAGGCCAGGGTTCAAATCCTAGCTTAGCCTTGAATTCACTGGCTGGTCTTGGATAAGTCACTCTCTCAGCCTCAGTTTCCCATCTGTAAAAAGGGAATCATAATGACCTACCTTTCAGGGTTGTTGTGAACGTGAACTAGATAAAGATTGTAAAGCACTTTGAATACCGAAAGTGCTATATAAATGATTAGTAGTAGTAATAGGGTTAGGTTACCATACCGCTCCTTTAAAAGAGGACATTTATGAAAAATACATATTGCAGAGTTGCATTGGAACCAGTGCAGCCCTGCACCATGTATTTTTCATAAGTATAAAGGGGAGGTATGGTAACCTTAGTAGTAATACTTAACAGAAATGCAAGTTGAAGAAACTACCCTGTAATCAGACACTCTGGTTAGTGGAGGCCAGAGTACACACCTTTTGACTTCCAGAACAAGTTGGTTTCACATGTAGGTCAAGCTTGTTGGATACAGACGTTAGTAGGGGAAACCGCTTTCACCGCTGCAGAAGTCATTTCCCCACTAGCTGCGGGAGAGACACTAATAGGGGCTGCCCCAGCCCTTTCTCTGCACAGGGAAACGGGCATCCGTAGAAGGAAATTGCTGCTGTTGCAAGACGCTTTTCCCACTGCAGTATCCATACGACGAAGTACCCAGTGTTGGAAGATGGGGAAAGGGGCTTCCTTTCGTGGCCTACAACTGTACAACCCTCTAGTCTTAGCTGAGTAAAAACTGATCCATCTTTTTTCAAAAAGCAGTATAAAAATCCACAGGATAAAACTAGTTTCTGCCAGTGAGAACAGACAGCTGGGGCCATTCTCCCCATAGTCACCAAAGAAACGCAAGTTGCCTTCAGGCTATTTCCAGCGCCTACACCCCCCATGGGTGGGATATTGGAGAGGCCCCAGAGCTGCCACACAGCCCAGAGGGGGCTACGCTAGCTTGACCGCACCCAGAAATTTACCTACTCTGAGCTGGCTGATTAAGCCAGTTTGCTGCACTTTCTGTTGGTCCATAGCATGGGCTGGAATAGGTCCTTTATTCAACAAATGTTTATTGTTTCGACAATAAGTGATAACAAAGTATAGACAATAGAACAGCACCAACAACAGAAACATCAACACTAAATCAAAATCTAAATAAAGTTATCAATAAAACTGCTACCCACTGTCCCCAGCTAAAACAACTAAAAATTAAATAATTTAAATAAAATAACTTTATCACAAAAATGTATTGTTACCATTCTCAATAGCTATCCCCCCTACCTCCTACACAGTATACAATTGTAAAGATAAACTCATAGAGCCAGAGCCATAGCAAGTTTATCCCAACACGGGATAGAGTACTAACATGGACCCTAGCTCTTCTGCGGAGCTTGAAATCGGGAAACTCTTGACCCCTGCGCTCTGGAATTCAGCCCCGAACTAAAGGTCCATCCAATCAGCCTTACCCTGGCAAACTGCGGTGGATCAAAATAGGTCTAGTCATCCTCCCTAGCCATACGACCATCTTTGCTTGATAGCAAATACTCTCCGTGTGAGTTCTATAACCCTGGGCAAAAGTCCTATAGGTATACAAATATTAAGGTAGACTCTTATGGCCCAAAGCCATCGCCGTAATAAGATTTCCCAAATGGGATATAATATTAACATGTACCAGGTCCTTTATATTAAATAATCATTTTACTTATGTAGCTGCCCGCTCCATCACCCAATGACACTCGGGATGCTTCACCAAAATAAATCAGTAATACGGAGTACAATACAACACAATAAAATAACCTAAAATCTATTTAAATGAATATTAAAAAGGAGAGGGAAAAACAACATTAAGAAGAACCAGCAGTGGATCCCCTAAACGCACTGGGGAATTTAAAAAAAAAAAAAAAAAAAAAAGGTTTTCAGGTGCCTTAGATGAGGAGGAAGGAATCAAGTCAAATCTCTGAAAGTAGTGAGTTCCCCATCGAGGAGCCTGCCACAACAAAGCTCAGTTGCTTGCTGGTTTAAGGGGTGAGGGTGGGATCTCCCAAAAGCAGGTACATGGGCATAATTTTAGACTAAAAGGATGGGGCGGGTATTGACCCTCATAAGCGCCACACCCCCATCTCTAGGAGACACATCCCCTCCCCCCAATCCCTTTAGAATTGCTCCCATGAGCAGATAGTATCCTGGGTCAGACAGCCACCAGGGTGAGGCTCCAGGAGCACGGCTTGGCTATAGCTATGACTTCAACCCTTCCAGGCTTTAAAAACACCAGCAGTGCAGTCTGAGATTCGATCTGCCACTCCACAGACAAGCAAGGGAGAGAGCGCAGGCCAGGCGTAATGTGCTCCGGCTAGAGCGTACTGGCAGTCAGGACTGCCCTGAACCCCTCTCTTCTGGGGGCCCTGCAGTGGCCCACAATTTCACCAGGGCAGGGTGCCCCCCCCACTCTGTCCTAGCGGGATGCCAAACACAACCATCTGCAGAGACCCATCGAGGGGGCCAAGGGGGCAGGGCCATTGGGAAGAGGGTGGGGTAACCAGGGGCCCCACGTTTTCTCCAAATCCTAACTCTTAGTAATACAGAGTAATTACTGCTAGTAATACGGAGGTTACCTGAGTCTGCCCCCACGTAATAGTTATCCCTTTCAGCCACTGAGCAACTGGGAAACCCAACGGGAAAACGATTCCTCCAGCACTCTCGTGTGCTCCCGCCATGGAGAAACAACTCGGTGATCTATGCCAGCACGACCTAACCTTCCGCCGCCTCCTCCTCCAAGCTTCCTAGCTTTACTGTAGGCCAGGGGTGGGGGTGGGGGACCTTTTCAGACCCGGGGGCTGCATTGTCAGTTCCCAAATGTGCCAGGGGTGCATGTTAAAAAGCAACAATAAATCAATTACACTTATAAATCATTAAGACTAGCGCATTCGAGAAACACACATTCATTCTCTCTCACACCCTCTCCGTTAGTTTTTGCTTAGCCTGGTTAGGATTTGTTCATTTAAAAAAATTTCTTTTGATCGTTATCCTTTGTTTCTCTTGTATAACTAATTTTCTTTTACAACTATGTTGGTTTGTTTTGTGTTATGCGATGACCTATGCTCAAGCCAATAAAAAAAAAAGCTTACTCACACTCGGGGGCTAGCCCCCTGCCCGCTCCCCTGCTGCCGCCCATCCTCAGGCTGTTTGGAGGCCCTGCTCAGTGTGCCTCTCCAGGTGGGCGTGTGCGCACCCCGGGACCAGCCATTCCCTGAATCTGGTATGCTGGGACTCCACAATCCAGAAGAAGGAAATGGCTGGTCCCGGCGTACGCATGCGCCCGGAGAGGCAGACAGCAAGACATTTGCAATTGCTGTGCCACCAAGGAGTCTGAGGGAAGGGTCTGTGCAGAGGCCGGCACCGGGCTACACATCATTGAGTCAGGGTGGCAGGCTGAAGAAAACCACCCAGCGGGCCGGAAGTGGCCGGCGGGCCGCCACCCCTGCTGTACGCCATGCAGAGTCCCAACGCAGCATTTCTGTGCACCGGACACGCTGCCGAGAGATCTCGTGCTACCAAACACTCCACTTCATGATTTCCTCCATAGTGCAATATTATGCCAAAGAGCTAGGATGAGAGGTGGCCAGTTCCCCAAGTGGAAAGCAGAGGCCCTGCCAAGACTGTTGGCCTTAGATTGCGGATACGATCTCTTGCACACCATTAACTGCATGGCCTTTGCTCACTGTTAACCTGAATGTGGAGAAGGCTCCTCCCTCAAACTAATGAGCATACACAGAATTGTTCCCACTCACCTGCCCATTACCAAGTGCCTTCCCAGCACAAAACCAGATGATTGACCAAAGATGCTCAGGCCAATTTGTGAGATTAGGTGCTTTCTAGAAGAATTGCTTAGTTGTATGGCTTATCACTGGCCACTGTCAGTCAGCCTGGCCTATTACAACTAAGTATGTGGTGTGCTGAGTTGGAGACCCAAGCTTTGGAGATCTAGCCCAGCTTTTGTTAGTTCAGGAAGCTGGAATTCTGGAGAGGTTAGTCTGATCCAAGATAGGCCGACATCTTCAACAAGTTGCTCTAGGCCCACATTTTCAGAAGTATCTATTCATTTTGGGTGCCTCCATTTTTTAAAAACCCAGCTTGATAAAAGCTAGGCACAGGTTCCGATCACCAGCGTCTGGAAAATCATGTTCCGTCTCAACTGTACACCTTTTAAAATCTGGTCCTCTCTGTGGCTCGATACAAACTCATTCACACAAACCATTCACCCTCACAGACTCATTGTTTTTTCTTTAAACTGTGTTTGGCCTTGTTCTGCAGTTAGGGGGAGGGGGGGCAGATATGCACATTTCAGAGGATGCTTATGAGAAATACAGGTTTGAGTGCTAATGCAGCCCCGCAAGTTGTATTTCTCCTAAGTGTCCTCTAAACTGTGCACTATCTGCAGTAGTGCATTTACACAATTGCTGGTTGCTCAGAAATCTCAACAACCTCTCCCTACTCCCCCGGTAGTGTTTACAACAATGGAAAGGGCATGAAGGAATCTCCTTCTGCCGTTGCTATTCAGAAGTAGTATGGAGCGGAGGATGAGGAGAAGTACCTGCTCCAGAACTCTGAACACACCTCTATGGTCATTTCATTGGAGTTATTACATGACCAAACAGGAAATGATACATCCTGGATGGAGCTAGGATGTGGTATTACACAATACCATTGCTACTTGCTAGAGTCAGATCCTTGCAAGCAAAGCTTTTGGTAGCAGAAGGGATCTTGCACGACTAAGTGAATGGGCAATAATGAAATTCAATGTTGATAAGTGCAAGGTGATGCACATAGGAAAAATAATTCTCACTTCACATACACGATGCTAGGGTCTGATCTCGGTGTAACCACTCAGGAGAAAAATCTTTCTGAGTCGTTGTGACTAGTTCCTTGAAGACATCAGCTCAGCGTGCAGCAGCAGTCAAAAAGGCAAACCAAACACTATGTATTATTGTGAAAGTAATAGAGGGTAAAAGGGAAAGTATCGTAATGCTGCTGTATAAATCTAGCTTGAATACCGTGTGCCGTTCTGGTCCCCCCATCTCAAGAAAGATAATATAGAACTAGAAAAGGCTCAGAGAAAGGCAAGGAGGATAGAAAGGACGGATTGAATTTCCATAGGAGAAGCTCAACAGGTTGGAGCGGTTTAGCTCGGAGAAGAGGCAATTAAGGGAGGGGGATATGGCAGAAGTTTATAAAATCATGAGCAGTGTGGAAAGAATAAATATGGAACTGCCGTTTGCCCTCTTTCACAATAAGAGAACAAGGGGACACTCTCTGAAGTTAAATGGCAGCAGATTTAAAACAAACAAAAGGAAGTATTTTTTCACTCAACGGACAATACAGTTGCAGAACTCGTTGCCGGTGACAGCCAGCAACATAGTTAGCTTCAAACGGAAACTAGATCCATTCTTAGAGGCTAAAGCCATATATTCCTAATAGTGGCGGCTTACACCCGTAGCTACCGGCAGTTGGGAGTGGGGAGCAGGAGATGGGTCACAACTCCATGACCTCTACTTGTGCTTCGCTTGAGCTACCAGAGCTGGCCACTGTCAGACAGGATGCTGGGCTCGATGGCTCTGACCCAGTCTGGTACTTCTGATGTTCTTCTTGCACGGCAGAGACTAAACAAGCCTCAAGGAGCAGAGACAATAGTCAGGATCTCACACACCACTCAGAAGGTGGATTGAAAGAGTGTTGTATGCATGAACCCTACCCTCCGCTGGAATGAAGTGGGGATTCTAAGGCTTTCTTTCTTGAGCAGGATGCTTGCAGACCCGCACACGGCAGGCGCTCTACAAGTGAAATGGTTAACAAACGTTATTTTTATTTGTTCATTACCAAAATGACCACAAAACTTTACCAAAGATAATCCCCATCCCCTTCTACCAGCGAGAGATACGGCAACCACCAATCACTCAGGAGAAGGAAGGTTAGTTAGGGGGAAGACGCCAAGGCGGCGTGCCACAGTAACGGGTGTTTATAAACTAGAGGCCTCCACGCACCCCACACACACACACACCCGTCCACGTGGCAAACCACTTGTTTGAATCCGTGCATGGGGTGGCGTGCTCCCATGAGCCACGCACCAGCCACCCATCACCACACACTGAGCACTCCGGGGAAATCCAGAGGCAGCCCTGCGGCAGGGAGCCGGCCATGTGAAGCCTTCCCCATGCACGTCCCATGTGTGGCCACCCCATACCAGTCCCCCGCACCGGCCCCAGACTCCTCCCCGCCACTCTTGTTTAAACCCACCCACAGGGATAGACAGGTGCCTGGGTTTGGAGTAGGAGACCAAAAGAGGAACTGATTACACGTTGCTTTATTCCAAGGCAGCAGTCGTGAATCTCTCAGGAGAAAGACAGCTGAAATAACCAGGGTCAGTGAAACAAAAGAAAATTCTTGGACTAAATACAGCTTTACCAAAATGTAGATTTTCCTGTTTGCAAGCTTTGCTGCAAGGTTTGCCTGTGTGGGGTACGGTACTTTGTGAAAGTGAAATGCACACAGAACGGTTAATTGGGCTCAATATTCTACAACTAGGCAGGGTGTGCATATAGAAGTGCTTAGCTACACAGGAAAACACTTCCAGCGTCTTGGAAATGATTTACATTAACATGGAGTCAGACATTAATGCTGGAGTACTCCTCCCTGACTTCTATTTGCCAGCTTGGAAAGTGAGGGAAAGGCCCACAGCAAGGCTGGGAATAAAACAGCACATTCACAGAAATCCTAGCTATTGAAATACTCTACTGTTAGACACCACCTCAGTGCCTAAATATGTCTTAACGGCTGCTCTCTCCGTGGTAGAATATACACACCATGAGATGGAGCTGCTGCTCTGGAAAATTCTCATGATTAGAGATTGCGAGGTGTGGTTTTTCTCTCTCTTGAAGTGTAAGAGGAGAAAGGCACATGAATCCCACTAGACTCGCCAGCACCTACCTGAGCCTCAGGCAGCCTCAACTTACACACGCTTCTTCTTGCCAACTTTCCACTTTTTTATTTAAATTACTGTATTCCCTAGTCAAGCGCATACATATTTCCCTTTGTTTCAGCCTCCACACCTAGGTGTTTGGGGGTGGGGAGGGTTCTGCTGCATCATGAAGATGTAAGCTACGCATCTGGGGTTTAAAGAGGGATAGTGATTAATTACACCGACACCTTCCTTGGAAAAGTTTTTTACACTTTTGTAGGCGTACTAACCTGGATTATGAAACAGCACTACATTTGAAGTAGAAGTTGTTTTCATGAATTGCCATCTCTTTTAGGAAACAAAAATGGCTTAGGGTTTCAAAGTCATGGGCTTAATTGTGTGTCTACCTAATTTATTTATGCACTGTCCGCACTTAACGTCCATACAGGCTTACGTTAAGAGTACAAAATTGTCTCCAGCTAACCAGGCTGAGAGAGAAATGTGGGACCTTGGTACATGTTGGTAGCTGGGGGGCACCTGCCTCCCGTCCCCGTCATAGGTTTCGAAATCAATTTCTGTAGACCATACAGTTTTGATTTACACTTATTATCCTAGTCAGCATTATTTTTAAAGTATACTTAAAAGTAAAATTTGTGTCGTTTTTAAAGGCCGCCCCCCGTGAGCTTGGGGGCCTGATACAATTGCATCCCCATCACAGATGCACCTAAATCCGATAATCTAGCTCCATAAATACTGGTGTAATTAAACTGTTATATGTTGCTGTATTTTCATAATTTTAACAAGAAATTAGAAGTAAGGCTTTGTTGAGGCAGGAGGGAAGCTTCTGAATGCAAGTTCGTTGGAGTAAGTACTTGAATGTGCTTGATTCCTTGGGTATGTTTTTTTAATATTATAAAGTGATTCTGCATGCTGAAGAATAATATTTGTATTATTTTTTTTCCCCTGCAGGAGATTGGAGGTGGCGATTCCCTCAAAGTTGTACACTTTGGTCTAGTATAGTCAAGAATTTTTTTTTAAATAAAACAAAATGAATAATTTAGGGTCTGATCCAGCTGTCATTGAAGTTAATGAGGCTGCAATCCATAAATCACTTACTCCCGATGGGCTTCAGTGGGGACTACTCCAGAGTAAGTGAGGTGTAGATGGTTGCTTCGGAGTCTTTTCAGTTGTCTTGGATTAGCCCTTGAGGGGACAGTTCACTTAAGTACTTCAGAGGTGTTATTTATAGAACACTGAATGGTCTCCTTATAAATGAGTATCTGTGCAAAAAGTCGCCAACGTTTGTTTTTAAAAGGCAATATTGTTTAATGATGAATAAAATCTAATAATGAATGGATGCCAATATTACTGCATAAATGGCAAGACGGAAGATTTGTTGTTCATTTTTTTAACAATCCATAAACCTCAGATAGAAAATTCACTGTAGTTCCCCATACATTATATATTGTAACAATCTTTACTTGGATGTAGATTTGAATTTCCACTTAAGGCTCTGAAATCCATTCTGTTGAGATGCTGGCAGATAACTCCTTCACTCCGGATACCTCTGTGAAAGAGCAGCCTTCACAGTCAGCAGCATTTTGCTAAGAATGCTCTCAAATTTTCATATCGAGATATATCATCTTAGTTGAATAACCATTATTTTGCCTTTAAAAAAAGACATGGAGCCTCTCAAACATCATTCCATTGGAGTCCAGATTTTAATCTTGCTCTTCTAGCCACTAACAGGAGATGCACAGAGAAACTTAACCTGTTTCATTACTGTACTTTTGTCCTCAACTATTAAAAGAGAAAAGAAAAATTTGATTATTCTTCTTCTCCACCATTTGATATTGTATTTGATCCAGCATATCATGTATGAACACACGTACTAGTCCCCGGCTGTCTATACACATGTGGAATAATCTCTGGTTTTTCCGCCACTCAGTTATAGAAACTGGAAGCCGCTTAAATCTGATGCTTAGTTACTGTCTGCACTTCCAATGAATAAACAAGTGAAAAATAAAAAACGGTTACATACTTTGACAACTTTCTATTTATTCAATATATGTGTGTGTTTGCTGGTGAGCCCTTTATTTGATTTTTTTCAAAGGGCTATTACATTTTAACATTTGTTGAACGGCTTGGGGCTTGGTAGCTACAGGGAAAAAAGCCCCAGGTTTTAACTGTTCATATTTTGTTGGTATATTCAGATGAGTGCATTAAAAACATGCTGGAAACCTTATGCCTTCAGTGAACAAACCAGCTAAAATGCCTAGAAGTTCCCTACCGCAATGGGGGCATTGTTAATAAAGCTTGAGGTATAAAACAAGGAGAGCCATCAAGGCCCACATTTCACCATACGCCGCAAACGGTCACTACAGGCATACTTACAACGATTTGAGGCAAGCATGTGTTTCAGATGATATAGATTTAAATTTAATTTGAGATAGATGCAGCACAACAACAGATGAAGGGAAAACCCTCACTTGTTCTACATAAAATGCTGAAATGTGTTCCACAGCCAGAGAGATATTTTGCTGAATTGCAGCCATATTTCTGTCAGTACAAGTGATGGTCTATAGGAGGGATTATCCGCCACCAGACAGTGATCCTTAATCCTCCAGTATATCATCATCTATTTACTTTGCATGCTAAGAGGATTTCAGTTTAAAAATATACAGGAAGTGATGCTAGAAATGTACATAAGATCAGAAATGCTGTTTCCTAAAATCTCAGTTTCTAATAAAATCCCTTTACGGCTTGCTTGTAGTTCCAGCCATAAAAAAAGTGTTGAATAGGGATTTAGCTGGAAATGGGCATATGTTTTTCTTTATACTTCAACCCTGTAGCTCTGTTCATCCTTCTCCTTCCCTGCTGCTTTTTGTGCTGCACACAAGACATGGAGTAGAGAAGGGGGGGAAAAAGCTCTCCTACATAGCAAGTCATTTTCTGGGAGTTCCTCTCCAAGATTTTATTGACAAAACCAAAGGATTCTGGCCTAATGTGGAATTTTATATGTATTATTGCTACTTATGTTCACAAGCCAGTTCTAATTGCATTGCTCATAGGACAGAGAAGAAGAAAAAAGGATTCGTTGCTCATGACTCTGAAGAATGTATTGCAGGGTTTATAGTCACCTATTGTCTTCATCCCTCGCCAGAGGGGTGTCTGCAAAATAACGGTTATAAACTTATTTTATTATAGACTTGTGTCTTCAAATTACAGTTGTAACTTAAAGTTCTCATACTGTCATCACTCGTGCTCATATTAATAATAATAATAAGTTTAGCTTTTTAAACAGAGCTTTGTATCTGCAACCAAAACTATAGGATGGCAACGAAATCTAGATTTTGGGGTAATAGACTAGAAATCTGGAAGTCTAGGTTCTATGCCTAGCTCTCACACTAGTTCACTCTGACTTCAGGCAAGTTTCTTGGAGCAGAACTTGCTCAAACATGTACCTGACTTTGCTGCCATGAATCCTCAATGAAATCTTGGCACCTAAGGAGTCTGAAAATAAAAATTAGGCTCCTCTATAAAACTTTGATGCTGTTGAACATTTTGGAAGAGATTTCCAACAGCAAAAGTTACACTTACGCGTCTGACTCCAAAATATCTCAGTGCCATTTTTGCCAATGAAAATGTACCCCCTTGTCATTAATTGCTCTGTGCCGCTATCACGGAGAAACATAGGATCACACACGTGTAACACGGGACTACATGTAGACTACAAGTCTGGTAAATATGTAATGCCAAAGGGTCCACATGTATGTAAGGTTACAGTTGAGAGCTGTAGAACCCAAATTAGGGCTCCGACACGTCACCAGGCTACAGGAAATACAAAGAGATAACAAAATGGGTATTGAGGTCTCTCGCCAGACAGCCCTGTTGAGATGTAAATTGACTTCCATGTTTGCCTGGGTTGCCTACGTGACCGGACCCACGATTCCCCAAAGGTGAGAACAAAAACGAAGAAGGGGAAAACTATAAAAATGAGCCAGTAAGTCACCTAAGAAGCTCATTCCTAAAGCCATCTTGAGAGCTGATCTACGTACGAAAGGCCAGCCAGCAACAGGCTGGAGAAATCATGAGGAGAGAGACATGATTTCATTTTTACCAGCTAAGAAGCCAGTGCCCAGTCATTCTACCTTTATGACTGAGGAAAAGGAAGCTTATGGAACTTTATAGGGTAAGATACGTAATTTAGGAACTCATCCAGTATAAGTTAGGAATGCATTAGGTTTACCTTTGGTTTCTAATAACCACTCTGTATCAACTGTCTTGCTTATGTAATCAATAAACTTACTTCTTATCTTTATGAAGAAGTGTCTGTGTCTAACATTGGAACACAAGTGAGCGACAAGAGCCCTCAAGCTCTTGCGAACCCAGAGAGTTCCCAAACGGGAAGGATTGGGCCCTTGTGTGACAAAGGAGTTTCATTGTGGCACACTTGAATTAGCCAGAGAGAGAAACTAATTCAAGAGAGCTGTGCGCAAGGGAAACTGAGTCACTCAAACCCAGTAAAGTGGGGGTGCGGACCTCCAAACCCGTGACAGCCGCAGCGTCCCCATCTGTTAAATGGAGAAAATATAACCCACCTTTGTAAAGTGCTTTGACATCTTTGGATTAAAAGAACTATTTAATCCTTCTTACAGGTTTAATGAAAGTGGGGTGGGAATGGTGAGGTAGATGGGGCTTTGGTATTGCCATGACCTCTCAGTGTGCAGAAGGAGTAGAGGGATTCTCCCAGGTGAGAAATGGAAGAATGGGTTGTGGGACCTTCCATATGTGAGCGATGAGGGAATTGGGGGGGGGGGGCAGGGTGTCTCTAGTTTGGAAGGGGTTAGAGAGTATCTGTATGGATATTGTTTTTATATTGATAATTTATCCACCCTGAGTCCTTTGGGAAACGTCATCATCAATCATCATATGCCTCTATGGTTGATATGGAGAAAGTGAGACATTTTCAGATCTAGGTAACAAAATATAAAAGAGCAGAAACTATAGTAAACATAATCATGCAATCCGTTAGGACACACCTGCTCTCACTACATGGAAGGGAAGAACTAATGGTTCAGAGTCAGCATCCCAGACTGACGGACGTTTCTCAGTACTAGTTCTAGATGACGGGCTAGAAAGCAATTACATTTTTTATCAGCATCCCAGCACTCTTCACCTGGATAGCCACCTCCCTTCGGTGCCCCAACTGCGTGAAGCGGGCTGAGGGTTGGGACAGGGTGTCTGCCTTCCTGACCTAGAAATGAGCCATGGCATCCTGGTGTAGCAGAGCCGCTCAGGAGAGAGGCAGATATCCATGCCTCCAGAGAACGACACTGCGACTCCTTCTTTGCCCCTAGGTTGCCCTCCCCACTAATGCTCTACTGCCCTTTGGAGAATCCCTGCTCCCACTGTCATGGGGCTACGAAAGACTCCACTACTGCTGGGAATGGAGAGACTCCCCACTACTCAAGAGATTGAGAGGGGAGGTCTCCTGCCATCACATGCAGCCACTTGCTGTCTGACCCTGGGTGAAAACAGACAGGACACCAACCACCCTGGGTGGTTATAGTTATGCATGTTGCAGGGCTGTATTGGTGCCCTATGCAGCCCTGAAACATGCATCAATGATCCTCAAGGGTGGTTAGCATCATGTCTGTTTTCACCCACTGTCAATCTAACACCATTCCCCAAAACAAACCACTACAACGTGGTTACAATTTTCCAAAAGCACTTACAGCCTCTGAACAGAAGAGTTACCCAAGCTCCTTGCTTCCCGAGACTGTAAACATGTTTAAGACAGGTCACATCACCAAACCATGTCCTGAAATCCAGATTCCCAGAAAGTCCCTATTTTTATATTGTCTGTATCTTTGCACTCTCCTGTAGAAATCTTAACTGTGACCTCCTTGGCATGCTGCACTTTGAGCGCAGTGTCCTCTTCCCCTTTCAATTGGTGAGGAGTCAGAGTGAAATGAGCTTCATCGACACAAGATCCAACTGCATTAGCGTTACACAGGCAAAGTATAAACGGGTCCAGTGTGAAAAATCTAACTGGGTACACTTTACATTGCTGCATTTGCTGATCAGCCCATACATCCTGGCATGCCACGGGAGAGGTTACCTAAGTGTCATATTTGTGTTTGAAAAATCACCTAACAGAATGGCCACAACTCACCCATAGCCATTGCACATGGTGCTGATGATATTTGATTGGCTGCATGTCTATATACAGAATACAGGCGGGAGTATATTTTCTTTAATAATTAAACTGTAGTTTTTAAAAAGACCACCCCCCATCTAACTCACTGGACATGCTTCTTGTCCATATTAGAAGGATGTCCAGATAAAGTGAAGGTCTCTGGGAGCTATGGAGGACTTGGTTCATGTCCAGAACAAGTTAATGCGATTCTAGGTCTAGATTTGACATGTTCACATAAGGGGGTTTCTGCTAGAATTACTTTATTTTCAGGATTATGCTCTACTAAATTAAAAAACTGCAACAGAAGATTCTGCTGCAGTTTTCAGAAAGCTCGTCACTTGCAGTCCGAATCTTGCTTCCAGACATCTCGAAGTAACTCAGAAGTTCAAGGGAGAAGCCAGGTTTAAAAAACAAGCAGTTCGCTTTTCAGATAAAAGCCATATTTGATCCCACCAGGATTTTTTTTTTAATCTGAACCCCCCTCTGCTATTCAGAGTACAGAACTGGCCCTAATCTTGTTCCTGATTCATTAGCACAAATATTATTTAATTTATTTATTCACATTTATACCCAGCCCCTCCTGAAACAGCTCAGGGCGGCTTACAATCTCAAAAAAATATATAAAAATACAACTATAAAATATTTTTAACACACTAATAAAATTACAACAATTATGCTTATTTTTTTACAAAATGAATGTGTCTCCTCCCCCCCCCCCCCATCTAATACAGCAGTCCTAGAACTTGCTGAAATTAAGTTCTGCGCTCTACATTCTAGAGCCTCTCTCTTCTAAGCACCGATATGATTTAATTTTGCAGCACTGCAAGTGCTGACTCCTGGAGAAACTAAGTCCCAGCGCACTCCCTAGCAAATTGCCCCCAAATTAGGCAAGAAGCTCTCTAGATACCCTAGCACTCTAGTACGGCACCCTACGAGTTCGGTGGCACTTTCATTTCAATCAAGAAGAGGGTTCGACTTAATTAAATGTAAAAATGAATAATGCAATCAGCTGAGTGCCTGGTTTCCTTGTTTTTATATCGAAATCCCCAGTTTGGAAGGGGGCGCCTAGGAGGCAATTTTGAATGGTGGGATAAGCTCATTTGTTAGCTGTTTTGAACAATGAGATTCTGGATTGCAAACCTCTCCAGCAAGGGATGGAGTTGGTGGTCAAGGAATAGATAAGGCCTGCTTTTGACTGCCCCTTTTTCCTTTATGTATGTATTTATTTACCCACAGTCAGTAAAGTGCCTCTCCGAGCAGTAGTTGTACTTTCATGGGTGCAAACAGGCATGATGCTAGCTGCGCTTTAACGTTTCTTATGCATGTTGCAGAGCTGCATTGGTGCCCTAGGTCGTAAGACAACAGCTCAGCCTAGCTTCTTAAAGACTTCCCAATCAGTTCAAGTAAACTCCTCCATCTTCTTCTCTTTCTATCCCCTTTGACCCTGATCGGTTTGCAGGAACAACTGCCTTCCTGGCTGAGACACTTAAGGATCCGACCCGGAAATCAATTGAAAGGCTCCCATTCCCTAGAACAGCAGTAGAGTTTGATCCTTACACACTTTGTCTCCTTTTACGATCCTTAAGATGGAGACAGTAGGATCTACCTTGCAGGTACATGGCGAACGGACACACACAAGGACCCTGCCTTATTCAGGACACAAGGCAGAGCAGGGGCAGGTGGTGGGTGGGCCATGATAAATTGGTTGGCCCAATACTGGGCTGCACATCTGTCCTACTCCCTAACCCAGGAATCCCAGCCCCCTGACCCAAACGTAATTGAACTTCATTTAAAATTTGCTAGTATCGTCCTGATCTTCCAGCAGATAATGCACATTGCTGCACTCACACCTGGCCCCACTCATTCCCACAAACGTAATCGGCAGCCTCCCTCCCTCGTGCCGAGGGTCCTGCAGGTACAAGTCGCTGCCACAGCCCAGGCGGAGCCTCGGGGAGTCTGTTCTTAGGGATTGGAGCCTCTGCCCTTACTCTAGCCTGTTTGGGACTCCGTTTCCCTGGCTTGCAGTTCTCACTGCATCAGCTCTCTTTCTAGAACTGATTGAGCCTGCAACGGGTTAACCCGTGTCACCTTTGAGCCTCAGAGTTTCCCAAGCACAGATTCTCTCTCTCGCTAGGTCCACCTGTGTTTGAAAACACCATTAACCCAAACTGTGCCAGTCCAGGGTTAGGAGTTTCACTGAACCACATGGAAGTGTAATGAATAAATCACGGATAAAACATGCCGTCCCAAATTATAGTATGCAGTAACTCAAAAACAACATAACCCATAACACTTTCCTACCTGTACTTGAATTCTCCTAACTAGGCTTACCGGAAAACCAAGTCCAAAGAATAATTTAGTCCATTTCTCAGCTAGCAATGGAAAGGCCTAGCTAGGTACAAGCCTTTAGAGTTTTGAAGGGATCGGGCCTTACTTCATGGCTTGTTTGGTGCCGCCCTTCTCTGGTTAGGGTTCCTGGTTCCTCTTCAGTTGGTGACAAGAGGAGAGGACTCAAGATGGGGGAAATGCTCTGAACACCCCCAGATGTTTTGTGATGACCCCTAAAGTACTCCTGCCAGGGTTTTTTCCTTTCTTTTCCCACCTAGGTGAGCTGTGCTGAATCGCACGTTGCACGTATTTAGTCCATTACAAAGACAATGGCTGTTTGCTAGAAGGTGTCAGGCGATTTATGGTTGCATGATTTCATGCCTGCAATGTATTAGCAGTTTTCAGTTTACACTGCCTACATGAAACAAGTTTTCAGTTCTCAGCTTACATTAAATATATGTTGTCTTAACATTTTCCTTGACATATTTATTACACATGCGGTCTACCTGCATCCCATGTCTCCTCATGACACCGCGATGGTGCAGGAACCAACGCCTGGGGCACCACATATTACAATGGAGCTGTTGGCACCCACAAGCTCTTGTCCAATCTGGACCCTGGGGCTTTGGGGAGCCATTGTCACAACTTTAAGTGACTCCTGCAATCCCCTGTTGCTGCCAGAACTAACTCTTAAGACTCCTGAGCAGCAGCAGCTGCAGCCAGAACTACCCCTGCCCTGGGAAGCCACTTACACAGCTGGAGCCGGTTCCTGGGACTCCCAGGGAGGAGGATTCCCCGCTCCTGCCAGAACTGGTACCCAGGGAGCCACTAAGCACTGCAGCCAGCTTCCAAAGGCCCTGGAAGAGACAATGGAAGGCCTCTCCTCCCAGCTACCATTGCTACAAGGGAGGGAGAGTCTGTTTCTGCTGCACTCCAGCCTTTGAGCTTCCTGCCCCATATGCTATACAAACAAGGCATTGGAAACACAAGGGTTGCAACCTACCGATCACATCCTCCCAAGGCAGGCACTAAGGCAGTGGCTTAGGAAGATGGGATTCAAGCTGGATGGTTTGGGTTGCAAGGGCGGTCTGCAAGATTCTGCAGAAGACAAAGGGCACATTCCGACAAACTGCATCTCTAGAATCCCTCAGGCAGCGAAGGAAGTTTGTTCGCAACTTACACAGTGTGGCTTTGAGGCTGGAGTAGCAATCCTGGGACACAAGTGAAACTCCCAAACAAAAAGTTGTGTTAAATGTAATTGCAGCAAGTCAGCCCCCCTGGCCCCCACTCTGACTGAAGCCCACAAGAAAGAAAAAAAAGCATTAGCTACAAAATACCGCAAATTCCTTTGTCTATCCCTCTTAATTCCTACAACGGCCTCGGGGTGCTGCTGCATTAGGAGATGCGGGGCACTTGCACCGTATTGGAAGTAAGATCTGCCGGAGACAAGTTAATCTGCAAGGAGAATTCTACTACCCGTGGTAGCTTCAGAGCTTGTAATCCGGCTGACTCTCCAAGCAAGGTGGAGATGGCAAAGTATGGCCCGGTCTCTCAGATGACTAGCCCTTCAGTGTAAGCCACAGGCAGGGACCGCCTCTGATTGTATGTTCTGTACAGCGCCAGGTTTTGCAACTGGCGCTTTATAAATGTTTAGTAATAATAATAATAATAATAATAATAATAATAATGCTGACCAGGGACTGAGAGCTGCTCTACTAGACACTTTCACCCGGAGAAACAGCTTCCAAGTAACAGACTGTTTGAGTGGGATCCAGATTCTATTCCAGATACTCAGCCCCTGTGGGCAGATTCATTGTTTCCGAGGCACAGGAGGTGCCTTGGAGGGAGAGTTACCGGGACTCAGCCCCAGAAATTAAATTCAAGGAAATATTCCCATTAGAAGAGTGCACCTCAAAAATTGATTTTTATTATTATTATTATTTACAAATTAAGCACTGGGTACCACTTTACCCATCCATGGAGAGAGCTCGCCTGGCCCGTTGTGTTCTACTCGAATCAAGGCACTTGGAGAAGGCTGTAGAGAAACTGGAGAAGCTTCCGAGAAGGGGCAGCTGAAATGACAGAGGCCTTTGAAAACAAGCCCTATGGGGAGAGGCTGGAGGAACTGGGTTTGTTTAGCCTAGAGAAGAGAAGAGCGAGAGGATTACATGTGGGGGGGTGGGGGGGGGGGCAGCTGAAATGACAGAGGCCTTTGAAAACAAGCCCTATGGGGAGAGGCTGGAGGAACTGGGTTTGTTTAGCCTAGAGAAGAGAAGAGCGAGAGGATTACATGTGTGTGTGTGGGGGGGGGGGGCACTTGTTAGCTGCAGGAACAGTTGGGCAATAAGTTGCCCAGGGAGACTCTGACATTTCCTTCCTTGGAGGTTTTCAAAAGCCCAGATGAACAAGCCTCTCTCGGCTATGCTGTAAGGCAGAGTATATCGAGCTCGGAGCAGGGGGTGGGACCCTACACTTCTAGGACTGTGTAATTCAAAAGAATTCTGTTCCCCAAAAACAGATCTTTTAAAACCACCCGGAGAACAATCCTTCCCCATTAAAGTCAATGGGATTGTTGCCAGCGGGTGCAATCCAGCTCCTATTGAAGTCAATGTCTAATCTCCCATTGACTACAACAGGAGTTGAATTGCACCCGTTGACTTTAATGTTTGGGGGGGAAGGGGGCTGCATCCTCAGCACAAAAAGAAGGGCCCGGTTTTCCAAAGTACTAAGCCCCTAAGTATTCATTCAGGAAAGCTCAGCAAGAAGGAGCAGGTCTGCTGTGAAAATCCAGCCCCAGTTGGAGGGGCTGAGCTCTTTGGGAAGCTCTCTCCGACAGAAGCCACCATCTAGGGGCACGATTCCAGTGGCAGAAACCCTTTCCAGAGAACGGCCTCCCTGCAGGCTAAGCTCATGGAATGAGGGTGTCATGCTTTGCTAGAATCTCCGCATCAATCAGCCAGGAGGAGCTGGGCATTTGTAGAGCTCAACGAGGGGCTGGGGCAGATACAGGAGCGATTTGGAAGCAGAGAAGCTGCAACCCTATTGAAAGATGCCAAGTATGGCAGAAGAGTCGCCGACCGGACTGAAGCCATTCTCCGCGCTGGGCACAGGGACTGCTTTAGCATCCCTGACCAGGCGTCAGCTCGGCGGGCTGGGTGCCTTGGACCCAACTTCTACAGACAAATCTCCCCAAGTGTTAGCCCTTAACAGCCCCAGTGGCTCCCTTACACGGCTACCCCATGCGAACCACATGCATTGCTTGGAGCCCCCACATGTGGGAGACAGCATGTACTTTACATGTAAAAAAACAAAAAAATCCACCACCTTTTTAAATGCACTTAAAAGTTGGTCATGTCTTCAATATTGTCCCTAATGTCTTTCCTGGTAAGAAACCTAGATGAATGAATGCCCGGTAATTATTACTCTGGCTTAATTAAGCAGTCATTAGTCCTCCGCAGAAATGCAGGAAGTCGAGTTATTCAAAACCAGTGGCTTTCCTAGCCCGGCTAATTGCACGGTATTGCAGACTCGCTTCCAAAAATGCATCCCCAGTCTGTTTTGCAAGGGGAGCGGTTGCTCTCTGACCCCAGGGGGGAAGCCTCCAGGAGCCCCAAATCCTCGCCGCCAATTTCAAGCTGAGCAATCCGAGTCCCGTGAGACAGGCGGGCTTGCTTGGAACTGGGTCTGGGGAGCTCCATTCTGCTAAAGCGCGTCGGGGTTAGCGTTATTTCTTAACGTCGGGTTTCCCGGGCCTGCACGGGAACATGGGGAAAGCCCTTTCCTCGAGTCTCCTTAAAGGAAAAGGAGCAAAGTGTGACTCAGGCACAAAAGGAACATTCAATCCGATTTAAAAGACAAAGCGCAGATGCTTACATTTAAGGTGGGAGGTTTTCCTCTAGAACCGCTCTGTTTCCGGGGAGCTGAATCAGCCCAAATTGTGCGCCCCCTCCCCGGGCTTCCAACCCATTGGTTTTCCTTACAGGCGATCCCTGTAACCAAACCCTCCCCACGCAGCTGCAGCTAAAGGGCTTGCACCTGAATGAAATTCACACGCACACACCGCCCGTGGGCGTAGGCGCCGAGTCACTGCAGAGCAGCGGGGCTAATGTGAACGGGAGCGGGGCTGTTTGCTTTCAAAGCCTGAGCGCGGACACCGTCTAGACATCCCGGCAACATCTCCCGAGCCAAGCGCGGACTCTTGCCTTGCACCGTTTGCAAAAGCAGCGAACCCTAGCAGAGACTTGTAGCGTGGGGAGGGGGGCAGTTTCCCACCCGAAAAAAAAAGGGGGGGTTTCCCTGTGGAGGGGACACGATGAGCTCTTAACTGGACGCAGCTTACGCTAGGATTAAAACTCAGTGAATATCGGGTTATAAAAACACAATGTTAAAAGCAACGAAACTGGACTGAAACGGAAAGTTTCACTTTCCATCGCTTTGGCCATTCGCTTTTCCACACACAGACTCTTTCATATTGATTCAAGCTCAGCGAATAATGCTCTATTTCACTTGAATCTGGTGAATAGACTAACCGTTCACTGAGAAGAGCATGAGCGCTCCGATTTAGAACTAGTCCCCGCTGAACTAGTTAGAACTAGAACTAGTTTAGAACTAGAACTAGATTTAGAACTAGTCCCCGCTGAAGCCCTGCCCGACCCTGGGATGCCGGGCAAAAGGGAGAATTCTGGCGCTAGAGGCTGAGCACCTTCACTCCGTGCGGAAGAGCAGAGTTAAGGCGAGTTTGCTTTCCGCTTCCTGCCCCTTCGGCAGGAGTTCCCGAACTCGCTTTTCCGAGCCCAGCCTTCCTCCCAGCTGCCCCCCCCATCTCCGGGCACCATTGGGAACCCAGTCTGCTCCTGGCCAAGCCCAAACCTTTCGCTCCAGCATCAGCTGTTTATCTTTCCATCCCCCGCTGTGTATCAATCTACAGCTACACACGATGGACTGACTGCATCCTGCTGGGATGCGGATCTTCCCTGAGAGTGGGGCTCTTCCCTCGCTCAGATTGGAGAGAGAGAGGCACTGGGAGTTGTGTTCTCTCTCTCACACACACACACACACGGGGGCGCTCCGAATCCTCCCCGCTCTCTGGGCTGGACACACATAACGCCAAGCCGGATCGGTTTGGTGCGGAGAGCACGCTCCAATGAGGGTAAATCCCAAGCGAGCCGAGAGGCTGGGAATGGCAGGCTCGAAGGGAAGGCGAGTTTCTCCTCTATGGCTGCTGCTCTAGATAACAGAGGAACCATCCAAAGCAGCCCCGGTGATGTCTCCGACTCATTGAATTCGGTGTGACACTACATTGCTGCCTGTCATGTTACACTGGGGGTCGGCAGGGTGGGGAGCTTTCTCTTGGGGACTTTCTCTTCCTTCGGTGCGTTGTGTGTTTAGAGAGAAGATCTGCCTTCTCTCTGCTGTGGCTAGAAAAATTCTCGCGAGTGGGGGGGTGTATGAGGGCTGAGCTTTCTAGCATGTGTATAACTCTCCCCTTCTGTGCGTGTGTTGGGTGGGAATGAATCCCTGGAGATAATGCCGGCGCTACTTGATGCTCTCTCTCTATATATAAAAAGAGAGAGAGGAATTCCCTCCTGGCTCGCACTTGTGGCACAAGGCACAGTCACATCAGAAGTGCTGCAAAAAAACAACACCCGAGTTTCTAATGAACCCGTTGACAGACCCTCAAATGCCCAAGGCGCTCCTGGGACAATGCCCATTTCATGGAGCGTTTCCGAAGGCGGAAAGGAGGCGAACTCGTTTCCTCTGTTATGAAGACATTCGAGCGAGTGCGGAGAGCGCTCGGATCCAGATTTCGGGGTGCCTAGCTCGCCACCCATCGCCTCTTCCTTTCCGCTCCCCTCCGAGCTGTAGTTCCCTTCGGGCCGGGCTCCAGAAAGCACTTACTCGAGAGGAGTCCTGGCCTCCCGTTGCAGCCCTGTCCTGCAGGGAATCCGTCAAGGCTTCAATGGGAGGAAGGACGAAGTAGGTGGTTTGCGGCCCGTGGCCTCGGAGTTTGGATTCCCGGGCAGAATTTCCTTTTCTTCCGGCTCTGTTCGCGTTGTTAATATCCACTATTCGCGTAAGGGACTCGTTGCCCCGTTTCTCGGTGATCGGAGCTCCCATGCTGCACGCAAGTGGATGCGTTTGTGGCTTTAACGTTTGCTGGAGGAAATTGCTGAATATTCTCTCCCCCCAGTTTAAAGGCAATTCTCTCTCCACTTCACTGCCTGGTTTGCCAAGGATTCGAAATACTTCGAAAGCACCAGCATTGAAATCCCCGCTGCAGCCCAACAAACCCTGCCTGTGCCGCAGCGCGACAGGTTTTTAATCCCCCGGGAAGCACTTGCTCCCGGAGTAAGCGCTTGGTGGGTTGCGGCCTTCCAGGAGAGAGACCAGGAGGGATTGATTTGAAAATTGCGTTGCGAACTTTCCCCAGGAATCCATTCTTCTGGTTGCTTTCTGCAGCCGGGCGGCTGGCTACTACACCCCCTCAGTGCACACAACCGCAACCGCAGCCACAGCCACAGCCACAGCCACACTGATGCCTGCCCAGAGCCCCAAGCCCCCTGCTGAGCAAGCCAACCCCTTCTTGAAGGACGTGAGGACACAACTTGGGGGGCACTTCCTGCCCTTTCCCTTCCTGATTCACTCCCTGAGACATGGCAGAGTCTCCTCTGCCCCCCGGGTTGGAGAGGTCGGGGCCGGGGCCGCGGTGCAGCTGCTTGATTCCTCCCCTGCTGCCCCTCTTGTGCCCCTCGAGACACCGGGCCAGAAGCCTGGGCGCCTGCCAGGAACGGGAGACTTGGGCCGCGCTCCACAAGCCACTGACTCCGGAGTAGTTTCTTTGGAGCTACTTCGAAGTAAGGAGGTGGCTGGCGGCCAGGAATCAGCGGCTGCTTGCAAAGGGGTAGGGGCTAGGCTGGGCGGGGGTTGCTGGGCGGTTGGTGCAAGCTCTGCCCCCGGGGGAGCGGGCACCGCGCTACTCTGCCAGGTGAGCCTGGCACTGGGACGGAGCGAGCGCGCAGCTGCAGCAGCCTTACTCCGGGCTCCCGGGGCCCCGCTGCACCGGCACCCAGCCAGCCTGGCATTCCCAATGCTGGAGCGGGGCGTGTCCCCCAGCCCCGGGGCTGTTACACCGCCTCCCTCTGGAGCCCCCGAGGCAAGCGCCAAGGCTCCCCCAATCCATCACCGTTGGCTCGGCTCGGCTCGGTCCTCCTTCCGGGGTAGCCGCCTCGGTCAACTCAGAGCTCCTGCTGCTGCTTTTAAAGCTCAATTTCCAGGGGGTTTGTTCTAGGGACGGGGCCCCCGTGTCCCAGCCACTCTCCCCCACCTCGGCTGCCGCTCTGTGACTCTCTGCGCCCGGAGCGTTTGAGGAAAGACCCAAAGGAAAGGCGCCCGTTGAGAGGGTTTACACTGTGGTCAGTTGGGAGAACTGGGAACATTTGTGCCTGTTGGTTCTGTCGCGCTCCCCACACACCAGTTACTCCGGAGTCAGCAAGGTGTGGATCACGAGCTCCTTTCTCATAAACTTCTCAGCCTCAGAAACTGTATTATCCATTTATTATTAATCAATTAATGTTTTAATGATTATGATTTATTATTTATTATTATTAATATTTATTAATACATTTTAGGCGATCCACCATAATCACAATCATTATTATGAAGCACTAAATTTGTTCCTTTATAATGTGAAAAGCTATTTAAAACGCCTTCCCTCTGGAAAGTAGATCGGTAATTTGGGGGTCAATGGCAGATGCTTACAAGGTCCTTAGCGCCAAACAGAGGCGGCTCGGTGAAGGGCCAAACCTTTCTCTGTATTTGTGATTCCAGTTTTAAAAAGGCGTCACTAAAGATGATTCAGCTCTTTTCCTGCTGAGTTTGTTGGGCATTCTAGTTACTCCCAATTATTTTTATTTCTGCTAGTCTTTAACTTGTTTGAAACAAGGGAGGAATTGTTTCTGTTAAATACCGAGGTCGCCAGCCACAACCCATTTATCCCACTGAAACCCTGACTAATCCGGAGTAAGTGCTCTGTGGAGCCTGGCACCGACATTTTACCGGGATAAAGCTAGGGCAGGGCGATAATTTGATGTATTCACTAAATTAAAAGTAATATTGTACATAGGGTTAAGCTTATTAGGGAAGAAAGGCAAGTCGCCTTCATGTGAAATGATACGATTAGAAGAATTACTATTTTCTCAAAACAACATCAATGCAAAATGCCAAAGTACTGGAGAGCGCAGAGTTTCCATGTGTTTGCGAATTGTCTGGCTACAACATTTGGAATCCTGATGTTGCTTAGTGATTGAAATGATTCTTCCAGCTGAATTACCCCCACAATCGTTGCTCCCTGCGAGGGTGCTTGTACTGGGGATGCTCTCCTGGCTGGTGCTTTCTGGGCATTTTGTGGTTTTAAAAGTAGCTTCCTTCAGTTGCGAGCCAGCGGGCTTCAACGGGGCTACTCCGGAGTAAGTGGTTTACGGCTTCCCCGACGGATTTGGGAGCCGAGCTTGCAGCTCCCCGAGGAGGGTCGAATAGTCCGCCTTGTTCAGTTCAGCAGCGAGCCCGGTGAATCGTCTCTGTCCGTTCCTACAACGATTTGGCCCCAGAATTCGGTGGGCGGGTTTCAGGTGTTTTTATTCCTAAACCAATCGCTTTAAGTGGGCTGGGAAGGGCCGCCCCGCGAGAAAAACACACACGGGGAAACGAAAGGGAGGGGGAATCGTTTCCCCAAAACGAACAAAATCTCGGGGCGTTTCTACTCTCGTTTTATCCCATCCGTCAGGCTCCACTGGAAACCCTTGTATTCTTCAGCCTCGCCTCCCCGGACCCCGACCCATCCAGGTGGGGCTAGAAACCTGCGCCTGGGTCGGACTGATCACAACAAGCCACTGAGCGCAGCTCCCCCGTGGGCTGAGCAGCCACTAAGCGCTTGCTCCGGAGTAATCACGCCCTTACCCCGGGCAGCCAGGCCGCTACACAGCTGGGGGGGGGGCGGCGCAGGCGCACAAGGAGGCACTGCCCCCCACCTCTGGGTTTGAGCTGCGAGCGGGATTGGGGGGGGGGCTGATCCGGGGTAAGTGGGGAAAGGCTGGTTCCATTTCTATCCCTGCCGGACCCGCTGGGAGCAATAATCTAGCCTGGAAGCTCCCGGGGCAGGGAGCTGTCTCCTGGCCCGGCTGTTGGTCCCGCTGGCCCTGTAGGAATAAAGAATAGATTTCATTCCAGAAGCCGGGAAGAATGAGTTTCTAGCGAAGGAAATGCGAGTTTGAGGGCAAGGCGGGGGCGGGTGGGTGAAGGGACGGGGCGGGCGCTGGCCCCGCTTGGCTCCCCGGCTGGAGCCCAAGCTGCCCCTGGCTCTCGGGGGAGGGAGCTGCCCCGCCGCCCAGAGGAGTCGAGCTCCGGGGCGGAGGGAAGAGCCCGGGCTGGGGGGAGATTCCTTCCCCCCGCCCCGTCGGGTGCGCGCGGGGGTTGGTCCGGGGCCGGGACACTGGGCTGGCGGCCCCAGCCGGCTCGAGCTCTCCTTGCAGCCGGGGGGAGATCCCGGAGCCCAGGAGCCTTGCCCCGGCCCCGGCCCGGCCGCCTGGGGGCGCTGGAGGGAAGCTGGGGCCAGGCTGGAGCAGAGAACGGGCTGGGCTTTGGCCCCGCGGAGCCCGGCTGCACCCACAGACAGCGCAGCCAGAGAGAGGGCGGGACACCCCCCCCCC
>QEPC01000564.1:2781008-2799618 GCA_003113815.1 Sphenodon punctatus
CCCCCCCCCCCCCCCCTGCGCTCCCCTGCCTCCGCCCGGGCCGCAGCCAACTTCTCCTGCTCCCCGGCCCGGCTCGGCCCGGCGCGGCCCGGCTCACTCGGGACCCGTCCCCTTGCCCCGCGCAACTCTGCAGGGAAGAGCGCGCAGGCGGAGCGCAGCAAACCAGCAGTGCGCCCCGCTCCGCGCGCCCCTGAACCAGAGCCCCCCAGAATCCACTTTCAATCCCCGCAGCCTCTAAACCCGCCCCCAGCTCCTCCTCCTGCTGCTGCTGCTGCTGCAGGGGCCTTGCCCCGAGTCCCCCGGACCCCCAACGGAATCCTTGCTCTCTCCCCCAGAGCCACAGCCCGCTTACCCCGGAGTAATCAGAGCCACAGCCCGCTTACCCCGGAGTAGCCAGAGCCACGCCCGCTTACTCTGGAGGAGTCCCCTCGAAGTCCGGAGGATGGGGCAGCAGTGGTAGAGTCTATAACTTTCTACCTACCCAGTTGCCCCTGCTCCGCGCGGGGAGCGGAGGCCCCCAGTCCCGGCAGAGATCCCACTCTTTCCGGAGTGAGGTTGCCTAGTGGAATCTCCGCTCACACAGAAGGAATCCCACGCGAGGGAGGCGGGCGAAGGGGAATTTTATTTTACCCCCCCCCCCCCCAGTGCATTGGCAGGGGAATGAAACGAAGGGGCGGGCGGGGGGCTGAGTGGCTGGAGCATCAAAGTAAGTAATTTTCTTCTTCTTCTTCCCGGAGCCGCTCTTCTCTGGCCTCCGAATGAAACCGGGGCAGAGACTAGGGGGGCGGCCCGGCTGTTTCTTTAACCGCTTCTCAAAGGATCGAGGGGATCTGCTTAGGCGCTTTAATAAGGCTTCGCTGCGCTCCTTTTGTTGATCCCTCCAAATCCACTGCTTCTAATTGCAGCGGGAGCTGAAAGCGAGCTAATGTTCAAAGGCGACCGCCGCCGCAGCCAGCAAATTGCATTCCTTTTTCTGGGGCGAGGAGGGGACAGAGAAAGGAGGTTTACAAGATCCTGCCATAGTTCCACAAAGTCAGCGACACGGGCACTTCTCCCCCGAACAAAGAAGCCGCGGCCCATTCACCAAACCAGAAAAAAAGCGAGCGAGAGTAAAGAGTGGGGAGGGGGTTGGTTGGGGGGTTGGTTGGGGGGAGAGACCCCGCCTGGCTCCTTGGGCACCCAGGCACCAGAAGTTTTCAGACAATGGCCACAATCCACCAACCGCTTACTTCGGAGCAGCTCCTTTGAAGTCGGCAAGGCTACTCCGGAGTAAGTGGTTGGTAGCTCGGAGCCCGTGAACTCGGGGCCCAATGTTGGCTTTGGCAGAGGGGGGCTCCTCCTGGAGGATCCCAGAGCGGCCTTAGGGGCTAGACTTCCTCCCCAAGAACCAGCTCCTGGTTATTGCCCCAGGTTTGCCTCCTGCACCCCCGGGGGCTGAATGCGGCAGCATTTCGGTGTTACTCCGCCTGGCCCTCTCGGAGTTTGGCTCAGCTCCCGGTGCTGCGACCAAGGCTCAGGCGAGGCTGGAGGTATCAAGTAGCACTAACCCCCCCTCTTTCGCCTAGCCTTATCCCCCCCCCCTCCCTCGCTGGTGTGTGTGTGTGGATGTAATAAGAGTATTTGTCTAATCCCAAATTGCAGGCGAATTTTCTTAATGCTCAGCCCATAACCCCCCTGGATTAAGGGGCAGGAAGGGGGGCACCAGGAAGAGAGCGAGCCAGCGAGAGGAAAAAGTTTGGTGCCTGCGAAGCGGCTGGTGGATTTGGGGCTGCTGCCTTCTGCACAGGCTGAGCTGGGCGAGAGAAGTGGAGGCGGGTCCCGCCGAGGACTCTGTCCTGGGATGAACTTCCTGGAGGAATCAGGCAGACACCCTCCCCCCCCCAGACTCAGGTAAGCTCCAGCAGGATGGGGGGTGGGGTGGGGTGGGGTGGCTTCTCTTGCAGGCAGAACAAGGCAGGAGTGGCTCCTTGTCTGCAATGTGCCCATTTGTTCATGGAAAGGAAAACCAAGGACATCTTCCAGCCCAACGGCTTCGAAGCGGCCGAGTTCATGTCTTGCCTCTTGATGGAAACCAGCAGCACAGCATCTTGATTGGAGGCTGGGTGGCTACCCTTGGCCGCGATCCACACAAACCCTCGCTTACTCCGGAGCGAGGAAGTGGTTTGTGGATCCAGGGGCTAACTGGCACGGAAGGGGTTAATTTGTTTATTAGATTCCCCCCCCCCAAATGTTGGGAGTATCCGTCTCCGCAATCCATATGCATCCCGCCCCCCCACCCCAACCAACCAGAAGGGACAAGCGCCAGTTCTCTCTTCTCTGGGGTGAGGATTTCGCATCTTCCTAGCCCAGCACTTGGGGGGGGGGGCGGGGAATCCTCCCCCCAATGTGAGTCCCCTCCCCCCACCCCTCAATAACAAACTTCCGATTTAGCAGCCCGGATTTTGTGGGGTGCATTTAGCACGTGTCCCCCCCCCCAATTCAGATTGCTTCCAAAATGCCCCCAAACCACACTCCTTTCAAATCAAGCAGCAGCGTCCCCGGGTAACTACTAACCTCCCCCGGGTGCCTAGAAATAGCCAGACCCCGGATTAGCAAGTCGGGGGGAGTCAAACTACCACCACCCCAGCAAGTGCCTTTGAAAGTGTTTTTAGTTGAAAAAGAAGGGCTCTGAAGTCGAGGTCAGCGGTCAAAGCTGCTGTTTGCCTTTCCCCTCGTATCGGAGGCAGCGGGGAGCCGAGGCCGCCACGGCTAGTGCCCTGAAGAGAAGGATCCGGATTGAAACTCAACAGATGTTCTCTGCAGGTGAATGCGGTCTAAACGGACTCTAAACCAACAAAACAACGAGGAGGGTACACTGGTACAACAGTCCTCGCTCCACAAATGATTTACCCCGGAGTAGCCTTGGGCTTCAATGGGACTACTCCGGAGTAACGTGGCTCCTAGCCAGAGGCTTTTAAAAAGCGTCCGGCGCAATTTGTTAGCACAGGGAGCCAGGAAGGAAGGGGGAGAGAGAAAGAACAGCGAGAATTTCCTCCAGCCATGGGGAGCGAGAAGAGGAACCCCCCCCCACACTCGTGTTTACACGGCCGCTAGTGTTACCATTGCCACCGGATTAGCGGCTTTTGGAGCCGACCCCCCCCCCTCCTCTCGAGCAAACCCCAAACTCGGGCTCTCTCCCTTTGTATCGACCCGAGGGGCACTTTCCAACCGGGCTTCGCTGAGCTGCTCCCCCTCAGCGCTCCCTCCGAAAAACTTTGCAGGAACTTCGCTTTCCAGGCCCCGGCCGGGTTTTCTCTGGGGGGAGAAGGGGAACGGGGTTTTTCTAACCCAAATACGAATGATCTCTCTCCCTAAAAACAACCTTGAACCATCAGCCCCCCCTCCCCGCTGAGCAGAGAGTTTGCTGCTGGGAAAACTTTTGTTTCTCAAGTTCCCTCCCCCGAGGCTGCTGCGATCCACAGGCCACTTGCTCCGAAGCAGCCCTGTGGGAGCCCACCGGGCCTGCTTCGGAGTGAAGGGTTTATGGCTCGGGGAGGAGAACCGATTTAAAGAGGAAGAGCCCGTGGCGCTGCGACTCCTTAGCTGACTTCGGGAAGAAATCCTGCAGCCCCCCGAGCTAGGGAACCGCTGCCGGGAGCTGGAGTCGATCCGGAGGCTGCAAAATGTAAACCAGAGGCCGAGAAGCCAAAGTGAGGGGTCTTTTCTGGGCGAGCCAGGATTGTAGCGGCTTCCCATTCGGCTGGCTTTGCCGTTCCCCTCATGGATTCAGACTGACATTCATTGCAAGCGGGGGAATCAATCCGAACTCCAATCGCCCTTTTCATCCTCTCCCCAAAGTTCTTTGCGGGCAAACTCCCTCTCCCCTCGGCCCCCAGGGCAAGGAAGGAGGCGAAGGGCAGGTGCGGTAAGAAAGATCGGCTTTTATTGAAAATTGATATGACTCAGTATTGTAATAAATAAACAAAGAACAGCTTTCACAAAAAATAAACTGCGGGCGACTGCGAGAGAAAGCGGGTCGGGTTCTGCACACACTGACAAGACAGACTCCTAGGCCGTGACTCCCCCCCCGTGCCCGGCTGTGGGTCCCGGCCTTAGTGGGTAGAGAATAAATACGAACAGCGGCCCAAACGCGGAGCTCCGGGCCGAGGGAGAAGGAAAGCAAGCGAAGCTGTAATAAATAATGAGAAACCAGGGCGTAGCCGCCTCGACGGGAGCAATGTTCCTGTAAACAGACGCCCTTCGGGTCGGGCTCTCGTCCTGCCGTCCCGGCACCGTCGGCAGCTCGCAAGGCGCTGGCAAAGCTCAGGCACCGGGCTCCGGGCTCATCGAACCGTCCTGACACTAACGGGGCAACCGGCTGCTGCGAGAAACCCTGGCAGAGAGAGCCCCGGCGGCGGCTGCTGCTGTCGGTGAGAACTGGGCCGAATAGGCGCTTGCTCAGGATTAGCTCCGGCGGGCCGGGAGGATCCCAATGCCGAACGATTGCGGGCTCGGCAGCTCGGCATCCCTTCCTCCGCCAGCTGCAGAGATCAGCGGGCAGCTCCCCCCCAGGAAGCGGCTCTGCAGAGCCAGGGCGCCATCCACAAGTCACTTACCCCGGAGTAGCGGCGCTTTGTGGATGAGGGGCTGGAGTTAACCAAAGGGGAATATTGCCTGGAGGCTCCGGAAACAACGCGGCAGAGAGCCGGCCTAAGCGAAGGGAAACGCTTTAACCCCCCGCAAGAATTTCCCTTCTCTCCGGCCTGGCGTCGGGCTTTGGAAGAAGGTAAGAGCCGGGCTGGAGGGAGGAATGCGGGCGCCTCGGCCCGGCGGCGGGGCCGCTCACTGGAGGAGGCACTTTTCCTCTTTCTTGGCCATCTTGCCTTTGCTTTGCTCGAGAGTCCGCTCCAAGTGCTCGTCCTCCTCCTCGGCCCTGCAAAGCAAAGAGCCGGCCTCGTTACTGCCCGGCCGCCCCCCCTCCCCATCGCCGGCGCCGACCGGGCCGGGAAACTCAACCCGCGCCTCCGACTCGGCCGGCTGGAGCCAAGGAGACAAAGCACGGTCCCCTCGGGGCAGGCGCTCTGCCCCCGACAAACCACCAGCCCCAGCCCCAGCCCCAGGAGCACCAGCACCAGCACCAGGAGCACCAGGAGCACCAGCACCGCCAGCAGCTGAAACTTACTGTTTTTCTTGGGCGTCTAAGTCCCTGACCAGCGCGTCCCGTTTGTTGACGAGAAGAACCAGCTCGTCCAGCAGCAGCTGCTCTCGCCTCTTCTGGGCTTCGGTCTTTTGCCAATCTGAAACGAGAAGCAGCCCAGAAATCAGCTCCCGCCCGACGGTCTCATTTGAACAAACTGGGCCTTAGCGAGAAAGGTGCCTCCTTCCTTCCCGGGGCTGCAGAGCTTGGCTCCGGATTTCTTCCAGCCCGGTGCGTGCCCCAAAGCGGGGCGATTCCTCTGCCCCCGTTCACACGGAGAGCGAAGCGATGGCAGGGACTCCTCCCCAGGCCCCAATGCACCATTCTCTGTCGGGGCTGCTCGGTTCCGGAGTCGCCAGGCGACTGGCCGGTTCCCGGGAGCGCTGTTCGGGTTGGGCTCGGGCTCGGGCCCGAACCAGGGCAACCATCCACTCTAAACTCCCCGACATTTTCGCTGCTCCCCCCCAAGCAGGCCGCTGGCTCTTAGCCGTCGGGGGTCTCCCCCCGGGCCCCAGCTGCTCCCCCCGCCACGCCCGGGCCCCGCGGGGCCCAGGAGGCAGAGGGGCTGAGTCTCCCCGCCCGGGTCAGGCCCCTCTCGGCCCGCAATGAGCGCGGGCAGCCGGCAGGGCTTGTCGCTGTCACTCAGCCCCGGCCCAGCCCGCCCCTCTCATTAGGAAGGGAAGAATGCAAAGGCGAGGGGGAGGAGGCGGCGAGCCCCCGGCCCTGCCCGGCTCGGCTCAGCCCGAGAGAGCGGGCAAGCCGGCTCCCCCGCCCCGACGGTTCCCAGGCTGCCAATCCCGCGGGCACCGCGCCCTGCCCGAGCTCCCCGCTGCCCCCCAGTCGGCTACTCCGGAGCCAAACCCGGCTGCCCCGCTTGCCCACGCTTCTTGCCCCCCTCCCGCTGCCGGAGCAAACACCTCCCCCCGGCCAAGAGCCAGAGCCAGAGCCGTCGGGCCGGCTCCACTCCCTGCTCGGAGCTCTGGGCCGAGGGGAGCTGACCCCCGCACTCTTCCCGGAGTTGAAAGCGTCAGGGTTTGCTTCATGGTTTTCAATGATTCGCCTCTTCTCCTTGGATGTTTCTGACCCTCCGCCCGGCAGAAGCCAAGGGATGTGAAACCCTCAGGCGCTACCAGGATTTCCCCCCCGGGACTACTTTCCCCTTTCGGGTTCCCTGTAGCGGCAGGAATACAGTAGCCCCATTGCCCAGCCTCATGCGCTAAACGGCCCCTGACCAGAGGCTCAAATCTATTAATCAAGCGTCTGAGCTATTTGAATGAACTTTAATAACTTTTCTTTTAATTCAACTTTTCTCCTAGGAAAGGAGTAAAAAAATTACAAATAAATCACATTTCTCCTTGGAAATAAAAAGAATCTAACGGGAGAAGAGGAGCAGAGAATATTTGGATGAAATTTAATAATACTGAGATGAGAGGCGGCTGCTTCTATACAACAGAATATCTGATAGGAAAAAAATCCCATCGGAACTCAAGTGTTCGGCTATTTAAAAAGCAACTTTGTGCTCTACCTGTTGTGCATTTTAAGCGAGGATTACCTAGAACACCTGCCCTATAGAGTTCCCAACATGGCCTCCAACGCTGGGGAACGGCAATATCGGCTAGGATTAATTTGAAGATTTCCAGAAGAACACCATTCTAAAAAGCGACCCTGCATAAAAGTAGGATTACCCTCGGATGCTGTCTATGAACTAAGTGTTGAAAGTCCAAACCCCCCCTGCAGCCCCCTGCAATGGGCAGTTTGTTTGTTACATTCAGGTTGAAATACAAATGATTTCAATTACTCAGCTGCGTGGAGTTCAGATTGTCTTCTTTTTTAGTTGCTTAACCAGATAATTACTTTGGGAAAACAGGCAGACTATTCTAATAGAAATGGACTAAAGTTCTTGTAGGAAAACCTTCAACCTTGCCACTATAAATAAGCCTAGCACTTTGATGAAAATTAACACTAGTTTTGTAAAGAGCACATTGGGGGATTCCAGTCAAGTCTTATCTTTAGTTCCAGTCAACTAGCAATCCTGAAAGAGTTTGCATCATCATCAGAGTCGGCCATTTGATAGGATTCTACTGCTGAACCTAATCAATCTCTGGAATACGGTGGCTGTGCCTGTGTAACAAAGCTAAAATAGATTTACAAATGGGGTTTTAGGGGATAAGGTCCTCCACAGGATTACATATTGATTTTAAATATAAAAAGCTTATCATATAAACCATAACTACAAAAATAGTGAACCTATGCATAAATCCTTTTAGAAGAGCACCCACTTCAAACTATAAGCCAAGAATAAATCAAGATGTACAAAACCCTAAAGAAGATCCATTTCTGGGGCAGAAAATGAACACACCACCCCAAGGTGTGCACAAAATGAACTTATCTTTTCTACGGAGGCATTAAATCTGGAACAAAAGCGAGGGAGAGCGCAGGAGGCTAACTGAAGTCTATGTTTGTAAGTCTAAGGCACCTCTCGCCACGTAGCTCCGGCGGTGTGAAATGCACACCTTGTTTACATGGGAGGCACTGCGTCTACCTGGGGTTTCCCATTTGCTTATGCTAAAAAAAAACCCATGGAAGCTAGAGGTTTTTCTTCAGCACATACTTGCTCTGTAAATTTGTTTCTGGCTTCTCTTGGGGGGAGCAGTTTCCCTTGTAAAGATAGGAATAGTTTATTGCTATAAGCAGACAGGGCTTTCCACTTTTTTCTCTGCACTACTAAAATGGAGAAACACATTACTCTACAAAAAAACAAACCCCCAAACAACAAAAACCAAAGCAACTGTTGGGCGTTGACTGTGTGAAGTGCTTTAACACGCCAAAAGGCTATTCAACTGCATCTGCATCCATTTTAACAGTTGGCTAAGAGGACACTCTCTCAACATCACTGAACATTCAAACGGTCAGCACCTCTAAACTACAGTACTGCCCACACACTGTTCAGGGCAGGCCGATGGCCAATAAATGGCCTTTATCTACAATCAGCGGGCCACTACCCTTTGCAAGTCCCCCTTTCCCCCTGTCATCAACTAGCTAAGTAAATTGGTTGATAGATTTTTAAACAGCAGTCACACGTGGAAGAGTTAGAGCCATTTACCAAAACAGTAATTATCACCTCCCTAAGATTATTTAAAAAAATAAAAAAAATATGAATGAATCGGAACATTCCCAAAGAGCGATCTCTCATAATCACGTCTTGTAAGGAAACAAACAAACAAAAAAATATAGCTTTTTTTCTTCTTCATGCCCATCTGCTTTGGACTTGGATTAAATGTGCAAAATGTTGGATTTGTTCATTCATTCACAATTTACACATGGGCACCAACTGTTGGTTAACAATGATTAAGTGGCTTCTGTATTCAACATTTTAAAACATAGATGAGTACAAATACATTCCATTAACCATAAAAGCCTGCCTTTTGTATTCACAAAAATAGAAGAATTGATTGTTTTTGATGTTTTGTCATCCTTGCTATTCTTAAAAATAACTTTTTAAAAATTGTATGTGTCACTTGCTACATTCTGTTAGATGGGCAAAGGCCTCAAGGGATGAGGTTCTGTGTAAACAACAAGGCAAAGGAATACTTTCCAGTAATTTAAACCCAAAGTTATTTTTTATTGTTAATTGTTTATGTTATTTTAATTGCCTGTTAACAGTAGTTTCTGCCCAGAAATAGTATGTGTGTGCATGTTCCGGAATGAGGTTCTATCCGGGAGTATAGTGAAGTGAGTCTTATCCAAGACAACAGGAACACACTGATAAATGTTAAAATGCTCCTGCCTTTTCCTCCTTCCACAAACTTATGCTTCCCGTAAAGTCTTCAAACTAATTAGAATTGATTTATTATGGATCAGGTACCTTATCAGGTGAAGAAAGAAATTACCATGGACAGTCAAAGGGTTAAGAGGTCAATAGAGAATAGCAAAATCAATTTGCATTGATTAGACAAAAGGTCCATTTTACAGAGCCCAAAGGATTAACTTTTAAGCAAACATCTTTGAACTACAGGACAGCATTTGTGACTGAGAGGTATAAGTCGAGCAGCATTATAAAACACTTAAGATATTTAAATAACAAAATAAGGCAAGCAATAGTTTAAGCTATCTGGGATGTTTACTTTTATTATGAATCATCCTTAGGATTATTGTACAATTCATTAAAAAACATCATGAAGAGTATGCAATTGTTTCATTTATCCCCAATGTCAATCTTCCCAGGAGTTTTATTCAGGTGAGATGACTATAGACTCTCAGAGAGCTAGAAAATATGTGGAAAGGATTGCTCTAATCCTGACATTGTGTGTGATGAAATATTTACTTGACACATATATGATATTTTACAACACAGGCTGATGAGACTTTTTCTTCCAGTAGAAATATTGGTGTTACAAATATCTAAAATGTAAAAACAATTAATCTGAGGTCGTGGCTCATATTCCAACCATTTCCTATTATTCAAATGGACTCTGTGACTATGAATGTTGCTGTATCTAAGCTAAGGTTCCTTTGTTCCAATACAAATAATAAACAGACACTGTACAAATAAAGTGTCATTTTCCTACCATTGCTTCTTCAAGTTTATTTTAATGAAGGCTTTGCATTTGACTGCACTTTCTGAGTCTTACATTTCCAACATAAAGCTTCTACGTATGAGTGAAGAGCTAGTGTATCTATGGTATACTGCATGTTTGGTTTATATCTGATAGCAGACTCCATTCTGAGTTGGGCTTTTATTGGCCTTCTTGTTAAACAGTTTCACTTGTGAACGTTTCTTACCTTCAATGGCAAGCATTGCTCTTAACTCCCGGTTCAGCAGTTCGTACCGCCTTTCTAGGTCATGTTCTTTTTCCCTAGGCAAGTTGCAAAAGTTCATCAATATGTTAATTACTAAATCATTAAACACTTAAAAGAACCTTTAAGTTACATTGATTTTAGGACTCATAACTGACTTTCCCCTTTAAGTTTAAGCTACTCCAAACAAATGATACACAAACTTAAAACCTTTAGGGAGAATATTCAGCAATCCTGCTTTTTAATTCTCAGTAAGGTCTGGTTTATATGATTAACTCCTTTTATACTATTCTAAGTAACTAGTAAATATTCATCCTTCACCCCAGCTGGAGTTTTACATCCTAAGACTTGTACATTCTTGCTTCTCTAGAGAACAAATTCAAGGCATCCAGTAATTCACCATGACTGTAGGAAAGGTATTGTGTCTCAGGTTTCTTCAAACTTAATTGCTGTACAAAATTAGACACTGGACTGGAAAGTTTAATATTTTTTTGGGGAAACTTAAAAAAAACTACCAATACAAGTTGAAAAATCATAAACAAAGTGATAATCCTGGCTCACAAAATGGCAGAGTCTAAAAATACATGGTATTTGTATTCTCTCCCTGTCTATGCCCCGAATAGCTGTCATAAACCTTTCTGAGAAATGGGTAGATTTGGATTTGATTACATGAATGTCTGAGGGAATGTTGTTTTACCTGAAGTTCACTAAATGTGCTTTTTCATCACTTTAGCGTCAGACTAGTAATGTGAGCTAATACTTCTGTTCAGCAAGTATCAAATTTAAATAATGTTTTCTCTGAAACTAGATTTTTACCATGTTTGCAGAACGTGACTGAAGTGTGTTTGAATATTTCGATAATGCAATTGTATTGAACTGCTTTTGGCCACAATTTGTGGACTGCGGCCTTTGTGGGCGATTTCAGACGTTATGAGTCTGAAATTCACCCCGCCTGAACCACAGTCAAACACGGGCCGCGTTTGACTGTGGTGAACGTCTGTTGGCTCGCCTCCAGATGTGCCCCACAGTCAAACGCGGCCCGTGTTCGAGAAGTGTGGTGAAAGGCCACCATTGCCGTGGTGAATGGAAAGTAACACCGCGGTCAATGGATTTCACCCCCGCCCGTGGTTGTGGTGTCGGGAGGAGGGAGGGCTGCCGGGGAACGCAGGGGGTGGGGCCCCACCCCCTCCGGGGTGTGTGTGCTGCTTTAGACATGACGGGTGACCGCTTTCACCACTGGCCGTGGTTTGGCGGTCCCCACGGCCGGGGGCAATGGGGCACACGTCTGTTGGCGCGCCCCCGGCTGTGGTCTGACCCACCCCACGACCGGTGGTGAAAGCGGCCGCCCGCCTATCTATAAGAATGCAAACATGCTGGCTCTCCCAGGGTTGGTCACAGCTCCCAGCAATCTCGCACCATTGCAGACTGCCCATTTTCATGTCTGAAATATTGCAACACCAAGTTTCTTGATGCGTTCAAGAAACCACACATACTTGGCATCTCCGGGGGAATATTCTAAAGTCTAACTGAAAGAAAGCAAAAAAGTTTAGCATCTTTATTTTTAAAGCACCAATACTTACAGAAGAGAAAGCTGGTTCATTCTTCTTATTAAGGCATTTTTCTTATTAACTAGCATAAACCACTCCTGCATCATGGCCTCTTCTTCTTCTGTGTTTCTTCCTATAACAGAATCAGATTCATTACGTATACACAGACTGTATCATTTCACAAGACAATATCCTGAACATGAGTTTGGTTTTGTTAGTAGCCATTATATGTACATTATTTGCCGCTCAAATTCCCGCAGCAGTGCTCTCCCCATGGCCTGGTGGGGCACGTGCAGCCCCTCCATGCAAGTAGCTCCAGCTTGGACAGTCCTACTCCACTGTCGGGGTAAGGGTGTTCCATCACACGCCCTCAGAATGTTTCACACCGCTTTAACTAAACCACTGGAACCCTTTGTATAAGCAACTTTTTCAACGGCAAATTAATAAGGATCCAGCTGTATCAGGGTCCCTGAGTTTCACTAGGTTCCTTGCTGGACAGTGGGGTGTGTGAGCATCCCTTATAGGGGGAGTCAGTGGTGTGGACAGCTTTGCCCTGGTGTTTCACACCGCTGGTGAATTTAACTGTGTATGAATTAGGGGATTAGTAGGATGGTCACCAAGGTCTAGGGTTGGTGTTAGAGCTTCTAGTTTCAGTAACTTGTCTGTCTCAAAACTAAGCTGAAGGAGAGAGAATCCATCACCTACATCTTCACTAGGACGCAAGTCTCACAATATATTTCTATGGGTTAATATTCATTTTGGAAGAAGCTACATTTAACGGTTCGAGACAAGGACCTTGAGCCAGGAATTGTGGGTTGTTTCCCCAGCAATGCCACTGACTGACCATAGGCAAATTTCTCTGTATCTCAGCTTCCCACCTGAACTGTGGAGATAACAACACTTGCCCATCTTGGGAAGGCGTTGAGGATTAATGGATGTTTTTCAAAGTGCTTTGAAATCCTCTAATGAAAGGTGTTACATAAGCAGCACGATTGCATTGTTGATTAAAGTGACAGGTCACCAATTGTGGAGGGGCAGATTTCTTACAGAAGTTGCCAGTATCATGCGGAAAAATATTGTGAACTTTGCTCTAAGATGAAACGCCCAAATATTCAATGTTACTAGTGACAATAGAGTGGACTCCTCTGCCTACGTTATTTGGGAATGCATACAAAACTCAAGTATGCAAGCACCAATGCTAGCACAGAGGGATCTCTCCGGGTATACCATTTTGCTTCTATGGCACTGGGTGCTTTCAGACGTAATGGTGGCCAGTTTTAGCACGCTTTACTCCATGAGACACCGGTATGTCAGTTGTCCCATGCCAGATATTTGCATAGGATGGATCCCGGTGGTGGTGGTGGGGCTAGTCCGGGCTGTGACTCAGGGCTATCCCCCACCACGGCCATGATCCCGTTGCCCGACTGGGAGTAAAGCAAGCTTTCATGACTGAAAGCCCACTTTACTGGCCCCGGTTCAGAGTCCCTGACGGTGCTGGGCTTCATGGCTGCCCATCAAGGAGGAGGTGGACACACGTCTGTGCATCTCCCCACGTTCCCCAGTGGCCGGACTCCCATCATGTTAGTTTGGGGGTCCGGCTGAATCCTGGTCACGATGGCGTCCCAACCATGAAGGGGAAAATCCGTGGCAGCGCTTAGGCACCGTCACGTTTGAAAGCGCCCGCTGTCGTCTTCCTTGAGTCACTAAGGAGCTAGTTGGGTCTGAAGTCCATACTGGTAGAAACCAATGAAGACAGGGAGGGAAGCAGGAAAACGATCAGATGGGGACATGCATTGTCTTTCCCTGGCTCTGCAGTGCTTGGGTGGAAAATTAAGAGAGAGTAGGTGATTATCATTAGTTAGTTGTGGTTTGGGTAAGTTCCTGGTTAGTGGACTGGAACTAGTGCTTCTGCATGGATGGGCCCTGTACTACCAGCTGGCACACACAAGAGAAAGTGTAGTGATTCCTACACCCAAATTTCCTCCCATTGGTTTTTATGTAGGAGTGTATGTTTTGTGGCACGGCTCCCCCAGGATTTACAATAGTACTTTATGGCACACAAACAGATGAAAGACCATAGTGAGGTTCTGTTGTAACCAATTGTAGATCAGAGAAATGTCGCACTGGGTCAGCTGCTAGGGGCATTTCTGCTTCTAGAAACGGATAGTACGTCAGGAAGACAACTTTTCCCCAAATGGCATCAGGGCAAACAGATTTTTTAGGCGGGTGTGGGAGATTCTTTCCTTATTGCAGATGACCAATTTTTGCCCTGAAGCATGAAATTTAATTTCCCTTAGATCATACAGGAAAAAAAAAAAAGTTTTCACAGCTAGACAAACAGGCCTGTAGTTAGAGAAACAATATTTAAATTGGTGTTTGTAAGGTGCCCTGGAATCTTTGAGTGGACAGCGAAACGTAAATGCATGCAGTTACTAAAATGGTAGATTCTGCGGGCCATTTTCAATCAGTACAGACATAGGATTAATAGAAATGTACGGCTATACTATATTCTTAAATGATTAAATAAGGCCCTGCTGTTTTACACCAACTCGAAGTCCGGCTGACAGTTTCAACCACGACAAACATGCTAGGGCAAGAGCATAATATCAGAGGTTTCCACTAATTCCTCCTCTTTCTAAAGTCTGTAAATTAGCTACTGTTTAGAATTCAAACAGTTAGCTGAAACCTTTATCTGTATAGTCAATGGGTACGGCAAGTATGCACCTTCAGGATTTTTATGCTGAAATTTCAGGAGATTTTTTTAAGGCGACTCAACACTCTTTATAGTATTTTTAATCTGTCCTTTAGGACAGCAGGTTTTGTATTCACTTTGGCCCATGTGATGCCCTGACACTGGTCATGTGATCTAGGCTGCGATAGGCACAAATCCCTGGGCAGCAACAAAAGAAGAAAGAGTAAAAAGAAAAATCTGAGAAAAAGCTTGCAATTTGGAAAAAGGCCAATTGTACCCCAGGAAAGGTCTGTTTGATCACGGCAATGACACATGTGTGCAATATTAATAGCAGTAGGGTTTTCTGACCAAGAACTTTTCAATTCTTGTACCCATAACATAAAGAGTTACTTTACACACAAGCAAGTTAAAACGACTTACAATTTAAATCGTTTTAAAATTGCTGCTTTGATTGCACAGAGAACACTGGCAGCGAAGTTAGAGCAGCGAAGGAAACTCACCCTTGCAACTGCTATATACAAAATAAAAGATGGATTTCTCTCCCCACACGTCCCTTTAGTAAAACTATCCTGCAGGAGGGGATGCTGTGGATGTGTTTATTTTCACTTCCCAGCGCAAGATTCCGCGTTACAAATGTTTAAAAACACAAAATGAGAAAATATCCGATTTGTTCTCCGAAGAAACACCGCCACACACATTATTGAGATGAAATGGACAACATGTTTGAAAACAAAGTTATAGCCTATGTGCAAACCCTTATCTGAGTCAGTACAAGATGATGGAAATCTATAAACAGCCCACAAATCTGAAACGAAGATTTTGTTTCTCTACAATACATACCTTGCACCACCGTTGTATAAATATATGTATTTTTAAAAGAAAAATAAAACCCTTTTAAAGCTAGTAAGTTGGACCATTACAAATTAATCCTGACTTTAATAACTAGTTAAAGACCCCTTCAGCTTTATAAGTAACAAAAAATATTAAAGCCTGTGATCACAGCGAGCTTTTCTCATTTCTCCTCTAACCATTTGTTATTTAATCCAATACTAGTAATCCAATTTGTCCATCAGACTTTTAAAGGGCAGAATGCAACTTCCCCAGCTTAGACACTTTTCAAAGTACAATATATTTTTCAAATGAATGCTGGATGTTTCATTTTTTCCCCAACTGTTCCTAGCTCTAATGTATGAGGAAAAAAAGAACAAGATGAACATTGTTCGTACTGATTAAGTAAGAGCTCATTAAAGAGCTGTCAGTGCCGTCCTTTGAATATGCATGAAGAATATAATCAGATCTAGTACCGTCAGTAGAGGAGAATACGGTAAGTACAAAGGATTGATTTAATTACTTAGAGTGGGCTGTGGTGGTAAAGCAGTCTTGTTAGTGCAAAAAGAAAAGGAGGTTGTATTCTGGCATGGTTAGGGGAAAAAGGCAGTTTTAGCTTCTGCCACAATACCTAATCTCAGGATAAAGCACTTTACATTGTGGTTTAAAATGAAGATGGTCAGTATTCTAAAAGGGCCAGAATTCATCTTACCTTGTTTAGCCTCACCTGCTTAACTATCTAGCAGAATGTATTTATTTTCCTTAATGCATAGTTACAGATATACCTTTTCATCCGATGGCCACAAATGGTTTTTTTAAAGAAGTCTTAAAGTAAGACTTTTTTAGTGCTTCTACCGTCCTATACACTCGGAATGCAGTGTAACGGACTAAAAGAGTCAACAATGAAAGCTAAAAAGAGTGAGGTTTATATGCCTTTCATGATAAATATAAAAAGTCAATAAAGCTTTGAAATGCCATTCAATTGCCAAATATTTTGTGATATTTCCAATTTTTGTTTTAAATAAATGCTTGTTTTATTTTCCATAAGGATTTCCATGTCCCTGGCATCAGTTTTCACCTTGTGCCTTTTTCTTGTTTCACTGGCTGACTTGAGTGATGGAGGAGACAAGTTCTAGTGTTCTCTTCACTTGACGTCCCTTCTCCATGATTAGCAACGATCCCAATATCAAGGCTTGAAACACACTCATGGCTAAATTGTGCCCTCAGATACATCCAAGAAGATCTGGCTGATTTTTTAAAGATTTCATTCTCACTGAAATATCTCCTGCCCCAAAATTCAGCTGTAGAAAAACAGTTCAACAATTCTGTCCAACAAACCCAAAGTTTGATGAGGAACAACTACCTCATTGGGAAAATCCTCATTCCTTTCTTTTGGTTAATCTCACCCTCAGATAATTACTTTCATTACCGCTATTTTAACAAGGAGGATCTTTCTTCTTTTCAGTGTTTTCGAAAAGGCATATTTTTATGTTACAAATGCTGGGGGGAAATAAATAAATAAATAAATAAATAAGAACACTGGTATTTTTTCTAGTGTGTAACTTGAACATGGCTTTATCAAACATGGTCTCCATTAATCCTACAGAATTGACCAATGCGGTTTTGCAGTGCAATACATACATGAATTACTTGCTAATCATTTTAATGGATAACACCCTGACAAATGGTTAATTTGAATTAGTATGAAAACAGCATTTTTCATTCTGTAAAACAAACCAAGGCCCTTTTCACGCAGACACTCTAACACTGATAAACGGGTGTTACATTTTATTATACATGTTGCAGGGCTGCAGGTGTGCTCTATGGGTGCCCTGCAACATGTATAATAAAATATAACACTCATTTTATCCGTGTTAGAGTGTCTGTGTGAAAAGGGCCAAACAGTCCTAAAATCTGCTATACATGTGCTGGGAGCTTCATACCAGTTCAGCCTTTTGGACACTAGACATTTAGATAAACCGAACGTGGATTAACCTACTCTGACTATGCCTTGCTAAGAAAACAGAGAAGGAAGTGGTAGAAAACATTAGGAATAGTACAAGCAGCAACATGTAGAAAGAAGACTGGGTTTTGTGTGTGTAAATGGATGAACACAGTAACTCCTCTACACATTATGCTACTATAAATCTGTCAAGACAAGTCAATGAATACAAACTTTAAAAAATAAATAAATAAATTCTTAAATCTAAATGCATTTAGCTATTTTTAAAAAATGAATTACAACCTCCGAAGGCAACTAATAAAGGGTTTCTATCAGCATGCCCCCCAAAAAGCCCTTTCAGTCTGGCAAGAAAGAACAGGTTTACGGAAATCACTTTGTATGCTGCCTTAAGCAGCAATTGTTTAAACATTTTATTTGCACTGCATACTCGATGTGCAATGGTGTAATAGCAGACAGAACGCTCCACATGGCTATCTATTGGCCTCAACAGAACAACATGAAAAAGAACCTACTTAAGACAACCCATTCTTCCCCCATTTGCTGATGTTTACACACAGTTTTAAAATAGAATAGAAGGCGCTTTCTTCCCTCAGCAAACTGGGATGAAGAGGCCAGTGGGAGAATGCCATCATATGTGAACCAGAGCTGCTTGAAGAATGAAAAGAAATAAAATCCCACATCACAAATATGTTTCTGAATAAATAAGCCAACCATCTTCCTCTCCTAAATATGGGAACATACTACCTGCTATCTGACCACCTAGGCATCATGAAAACGTTTGTGAAACATGAAACTTATACAGATTTTAGATGCATTCATTTGAAAAATTTGGAACAGAAGAGCATTCCCTGCTTAAGAAGCTTTATTAGTCTAATTATGAAGAAACACGTCTATGGTGAAAGGCAGAGATTTAAAAGAGGGGGCTGCTTACCTTAAATAGAATATATATAAAGAGGGGAACATGAGAAATGTACATAAAATAATAAATCGTTTAGAGAAAGTAGATCATGTTTAACACTGCAAGAATGGGGATGGTCAGTGAAACTAAAAAGGTACCTAATTCAAAACTGATATAAGGAAATATATAGTGTATCTTTAGTCTGGGAAACTCACTGCCACAAGATAATACTGAAGTTAATAGCAGAGTAGGATTCAAAAGGGAATAGGACATTTCTGCAGGTAGTGATGATAGTCAGGCTTACAAAAACCAAACAAAACCAAACTCTGATAAGGGATATAAATGAGGAGTAGAGAATCATTTTCTTTCTTCTTCTTCCATCTTCTTCTCCTTCACATTTGTGTAGCGCCAGCGGTGTACCTGGTGCTTTACAGAACAATACGATAGATGCGGTCCCTGCCTACGGCTTACAGTCTAATAGACTCGGAGGGGGGAGACAAGGAGAGGGGACATAGGGAGAGACAAGGTATAAATAACATTCACACGGATGCAAAGTCTCAGGTGCGCGCGCTTGGCTTGGTTGCAGTTAGGCAGGAGTCTGCGGGGGGGTGGGCAGCCAATATTGAAAGGAAAGCTCTAACAGGTGTAGGGAAAGGCGGCGAGGAAGAGGTGGGTTTTGAGGAGGGATCTGAAGGAGCGGAGGGAGGGG
>QEPC01000564.1:2799649-2814649 GCA_003113815.1 Sphenodon punctatus
TGGGGGGCAGCGAGGGAGAAGGGACGAAGGCGGTTAGGGGAGCAGGGGAGACGAGGGAGGGGGCAGAGGAGGAGCGGAGAGTGTGTGCAGGAGTATGTCATCGGGGGGGGGGCACTAACAATTTAAAATTGCCCAGCGGGTTGGACCACAAGAAGGTAAGGGAGGGAGTAGCCACTAATATACATTGCAGCTACACACCCTCGCCAGAACCAAGCCCAGCCCTGGGGAAAGGATGTGCCCTGAAGCAGTGAGCTATGCTCCTTGGGGCAGGACACGGTAAGTTCTCCCTGGATGGAGAAAGGTGGATCAATTAAACAGTGACTGCTGGGCGGCGACACTGGGCCACATTAAAGGGGTGGTGGAGCAAGACACCCCCCCCCCCCCAAATAATACCCTGTCCAACATCAAATCTCAAACTCTGGCCACCGTGTTCTGGGAGACTCTTTCCCTCCGGTCAGGTTCTATTTTGTTGTGATCATGCTCTTAATACTGGTCTTCAGCACTCTAGTATCTGACGTCTTTATCTCATAACTTGTATAATGTTTTCTTGAGCCTGCTTCTGAGCTCTGGTTCTAGTGGTCACCATCAGAGACAGGATGCTGAATGAGATGGTTGGAAATTCCTGTGTGTCATGTTCCAATAAACGAGTAGGGACGACGGATGTTTTTAGATGGATGTGGGGACACCATGTCCGTGGAGCTCCTGACAGATCCAGAGGGCTTCTTGACTGGTCTCCTCCACTGGCAGGGCTTCAGAATGTTCCGGAGCACTTCAGATGGGGCTGCCTACTACAACATCTGGCGGGCCCCTTTCAGATGGTCTGGTCAGTCCGGGGGTGAAGTGGGCTTCCACAGCTGACCTTAGAGCTGCTGTCCGTCTGTTTACACCCAATGTCAAGTGGTTTTGGTGACCAACATGCATCACAAACAGCGGGACCGTGTAGGATCGCCCCCTGCGGTCATCCGGGGGTGCCCTGAGTCTTCCAGGGGGCCATGCAGGAGAGGGCATTCTCGGTGGCCATGCTGCGGCTGTAGAACTCCCTTTCGGTGGGGGTGCGGCTGGCCCCGGATCGCCCCTTTTTTGGGGAAAACTTGTAAGACCTGGCTGTTCTGTCAGGCGAGGGGTGAAAGGGGAGATGGGGGTGGGGTTTTCCAGTTTATCAAGATCATTTGGAATATTATTTCTGTCTTCTAATGTGTTAGCTATCCATCCCAGTTTTGTGTCATCTGCAAATTTAATAAGCATCCCCTCTACTCTCTCATCCAAGTCAATAAGATAAGATGCTGACTTGCAGAAGATGCAGCTGGTTCTGCAGGCCAGCTGGTAATCCACTTACTCTGGTTACGTAAACCACAGTTAGACAACCTGTGTTATTTAGTAGGATAGGTTCTACTGAAGGTTAGTCCAGCTCATTTTGGATCTTTGAAGAATCTCTCCAGGCTGCTTTTGTAAGAGTCAGAGTATGGCCCTCATGGCTGAGGTTCTGGTTTTGGACCCGGAAGACTAAGTTTCAAATCCTGGCTTAGCCATAAACTAAATAGGTGTCCTTGGACAAGTCACTGGGTGTTAACATGGGCCACCGGACCCTGGAGTTGCTCTGCACACCCCTCCCTCCACCCGCAGCCGCCTTGTGTGCGTTCCACGAGGACCCCAATAGATGGGCCAGCCATGCGCTGTCCACCTCCTCCACCAGTCGCTCCCGCGACCGCTGTAGGCTATGACCATGACCCTATGAGGGTGAACGCAGCCTGCAGGTGGGAGGAGGCGGCCGCCCCAGGGCACCATGTTGCCCCGGTTTGGGCAGCGTTACCTTGTCCCAACCCTGTACGTGAGGGTGGCCACTGTGTTCCAGCCTCAGCTCTCCCATCTATACAATCGGAATGTATATATCCATCTCTCCCTATGTTCCCCTCCTCTTTCTCTCCCCTTCCTAGACTGTAAGCACCTTGGTTGGGGCAAAGACCTGCGTCTAGTTACAGCTTTTCCGTGCCAGGTACAATGCTAGTGCTAATAATCATCATCAATCATTTGAGGGCTGAAATGAGAATCAATTTTTTTTCTCACGAGAATCGAGAATCGTTACGTAGGTGGATCTCGAGACAAACTCAGTAATGGTTTGAGTTCTTGATTGAGAATTTTTGTCAATTTACTGTTTACTGTGATTTACCGCGATTTACTGTGTACGGTATACTGATTTACCATGTACCGCTTACTGTGTACCGTGTTGGCCCAGTCATGCGCATGCACAAAAAAATGTGCTTAGTTATTGAAAGCTTTGATATCATGAAGAGTTTCAAAATGTGGATAAGGAGGCTGTTTTGCCATTGCCTTCAAAATCTGTAGCTTTGAAACATATATTTAAATTTATACGTCACCCTTCTCCTTAGGCTCGGGAATGCCCAGCTGAGAAAAGTCTCCTTCCTTTCTCCAAACTAACCAAATTCACTAGAAAATGAGCACAAATAACCATCAACAGAGAAAAGAGTAGACCTCCAACTTTTTGGGAATCCTTCGCAAAACCATTTGTCAGGTAAGGGTTGTAATCTCTTAAGGGTTTTTAGAAGCCGAACTGGGCAACAATGAAGGAAAGTTAGGCAGCTACATCTCTGATAAGAGCACTGGACACAATAGGTGAAATTGTGGCTGCACCAAAGTCAATGGGAATTCTGCCATTGACTTCACAAGACCAGGATCTCACCCACTCAGTTTCCAAAGATGCAGTGACCACTACTGTCTAGTAGAGCAGTGAAATGACTGTCAGAAATCGTTGAGGCAGGCAGCTTGTTGTGTACTGTTTGACTCTGTTGCAGCTGTGAAAAAACTCTATAACTTAAAAAAGATTAACAATGTACATTTACTTAAAGAACAAATCACCCTTGTTGATCATCAATCAGGAAACTTTCTGTAATTTTTAGGACCTTGAAACAAATAATGAATCCTGCTTCCGAACTAGCCAGGGCATTGCCAGGGTGATATGGGATTGGGACACAAGGAGAAAACCCATTGGCTTTTCTGAAATGGGGCCAGCTAGCCATCACAGTTGTTTGGTGGCCTGGGCAAATCCTGCTCGGAGTGAGGGCCCTCACTCTGCCCAGGATTGAAGCATGGCAGCGCTCAGTGCCATCATGGCTAAGAGCACCCGTCATAGAAGCTGTAGGTCTCTGAGTGGCTGTCCGAACTCGGCCAAGATGGTGCCGTTATGAGCCAGACTGCTCCTGGGGAAATTTACCAAGAGCCAATAGAAAGAGGTAGACAGGACTGTGCTTACCGAAGAAACTGCGTGGACCTGCAGAAAATATGAGATGCCAGCAGGGCAAAGTGGAGGATGTGGGTTCCAGTTCTTGTAATTTAAGATTCGGGCTGGTTATAGATTTGGAACTGCATAAAAGTGCATAATCATGATAACTGGAAAATAAAACACCTTTTCAGGATGGGACATATTGGTTAAAATTCTTTGCACATTGGTATTTTTTGAAGGGGGGGGGAGTTGAGAGGAGGAGAGGACCCATTGCATGTAAAATGAGAGGCCGTTCTAAGTCAGAGAACTGACAGCAGGAAACAAGGTAGTGGTCAGGACAGACGTACAGAAGGCAAGGGTAGAAATGCTGGGGAAATTTGAACTTTATGCCGAGGAACAGAGCAAGTCATGGTAGAGGTTCTAGAATAAGGTAGGGAAAGATGGGAAATGGTGTCTAGAAAGGAAAACTGTCTTGGCAACAAACCTTTGGCAGTAGAGGAAAGGTATGCACTAGTCAAGGTGGAGGAGACAGGGATTTTTTTAAAAAGATCACGTACTATATTGTGTCGAGGGAGAAGTGATGAGGTCTTGGGGTGTTTTCAAAGGAGACACTAGTCCGCTAGACTCCGTGTTTGGTCCGTGCAGCCCCCACTCACATTTTTAGCGAGTCGAGCTCATCAATGGGCAGCCCCCTGTTCATACTTCACGTGCTGGCGGTAGCTTTTCCTCTCCCCAACCCTGGCTCCGATGGAAATGGTCACAGCCAGAGAAGGCTTCTTCCCAGGCCATAGCCCCCCTTTCCATCAGAAGCAGCGCTCCCGTGTGCTCTCTCTCTCGCAGCTGAGAGGAGGGGTGGGGCTGCAGGACCTTCCCCAGAGGATCTGCACCTGAACGTCTCTCTCTATTTGGGAAAGGAACTGAGGGGATCCCCATGGATCTTGCCTCTCCCTCGCTCCCCACAACAGAGAGAGGAGCGCCAGGCACAGATCTTCTGGAGAGGGTCCTCCTGGCCCCGCCTGTCTCACTCTCTCCTCTTACAGCTGCCTGACAGCTGAGAGAGCGCAATCACTCTCTCTCCTCTAGAAGCTGCACTAGGCACGACTCTATGGTGCCGGAGGACCTGGATGCGGGGGAGGCTGCATGCAACCTAATGAATGAGACGCGGCAACGTGGTCGCGCATTAGCACGTGCTGGCCCACACAGCGGGTCTGAGATGTCCTTGGACGCTGCCATGAGTGGGGAGCAAGTGGAGGCTACGTGGGTGATGCGGGCTAACATCTGGATGCTAACGTGGGCTATTGTCTCGTTTATTTTCACCCTATGATGCAAGGGGAGGAATGTGGAGATTTAGCTGGTTGATTTTCACAACCAAATTCCTTTGCCAGCCAGCGTAGGGTGACGAATGAATTTGGCCTACTGTGAAAAATGACCACATGAAACAGCAGAAGAAACGCTATCTTTTGAAGATTTCCTCCCTTTTATGATTCTTTCGCCAAGCACCCAGAACGCTATTATGGCCTACACTTAAGTTTAAATTTGCTCTTCTTAGCGCATCTACGAACCTGCAAGTTCTTGCGGCATTATATATTTACATCCACTTTTTAAGACCTCTTTATACTACCCCCGAGTGATGTAAAGCAGCCTTCCTAAGAGAATGAGAATTAGACCCTGAAATCTTTATGAGAAACAGATTCAGGATTGCTATCTGTCAAAAGACGACCATCCTATTTAATATCTCACGGAGAAAACACAAATGGGGCGGGGGGGGGAATCTCACGTCCTGTGTGCGCTGTGCGAAAAGTACGCACATATCCATGGAAGGCACATTCCGTGCGGATCCTGCTTGGGATTGTGGCCAGTGGCTCCATCATATTCATCTGAATGACTTATTGCGTGCTTACAGACAAGCACCTCCCCCCCCACCCCCACCCACAGGGCACCACTGTAGCCCTGCAACATGGATGGTGGGTGGGTACTAGTGGCTGGGGAGGTGCTTGTCTAAAAACACCCAATGACTATAAAATGCTTTAAAGATATAGATCTCATTAAGTACTATCATTGACTTTAAAATAGTGAGATCCCTGAATGCATGTTTGTGGAATGTTATAAGTTTACAATTCTACAACAAAATCTGTCATTGCTGTAATTTTTTTAAGTACCCTCCCCTTTCTCTACAAACAAGTTGCCAGTAGGAGACGGCCTAGTGGGTTCTCAACATACTATGAACGTTTGTAGGAAACCCCTTGCCCATAGCAACCCATCCGATAGCAGAACATGTTGATTTTGTTCCTTACTTATCAAAAGATAGAAGAATAGTCTTCAAAAATAATAGCCTTTTACTTTTCCTGCTTTGTAGCATCCAATATTGACATGATGTTGTCTTTGTTGCAATGGTTTTTATGTGCACATCCAAGTTTCCCCCAGTATGACCGGAGTATTAATTAAGCTAAGGTAAGTAAAAATAAAAAAGGAAGTCTGTATATTACAAGCAAATCTGGCAAGCTGATAATGTAGCAAAAACAACTTCATTTTTATATTTAGCTAAACCGCTAAACATAAAAAGAGCACAAATTTCTACCACTACCTAAATTATTTCCTTATGCATATGCATGAATATTTTTATATTGTAATTGATATCCAATGTATCTCACTTCTCAGCTGTTACGTAAGGGCCTAATTTTTTCTCACACTGAGTAATATTTTACTCCGTGGGTACAAATAGTGAGACTGCTTATGGCGTTATATACTGCATAGTGGTGAAGAGTTTGGTCTTACATTTTTATACATGTTTCAGCTGGTGAATAGTAAAGAAATAAAAAAGTATCATTTCAAAACCAGAAATAAACAAATGATGTACACATAGATTAAAATATATATGCACTCACATTCACAAAGAGTCTCTCTCTAGATGTGAACTTGAACAGCTTTAACAAAGGCTTTCCCCTCCTAATGACCACAGGGCAGCAAAGAGATGCTTTGGGAGAATATTGGGTGTGTATTGCCATAGTGAACTGGAACACTCAGGAGTATTGGTCATTCACCAACAGTGGTGGCAGCAGTGGTTTGTCTTATATTTTAATTATATTTAAAAAGACAAAGCTTGTTTTAGTCAGTCTGCTTCCCCTTTCATCACAAATTTGAATTATTAACCCATCAATAAAATAAGCAGCATTCAGGATTCTAAAATGCATAGTAGCAAATACAGCTTTGTAATCAGTTTTGTGAAGATGTAGGACATTTGGGGGGATTTATTTTTGATCATGAATCTATACACCTATACATTGTCAAGGGCCCATTGAAAAACAGAACACTTGAAGTGATTAATACAGCTAAAGGGGGCAGATAAGAGATCAATGACAAAAATCACCTGGTAAAAAAAAGTAAAAGGTGTTGCATTAAAAGGCTTTTGCTTTACATGTGTAACAATACTGAGAAACCTGTATTTTAGCACTTGTACTCAAGAAGCACTCCAAACTATGCCACGATGAGAACAGAAACCCATCCTTTCTAATAATCTTGTGACAAAAGCTAAAAGACATCATCCTATTAACTAGTGATCTCAACCGCTAATGCAGAGTACTTCCTGGTGCCTTTTATGTAGAATGCTGCTATTAAAAAGCCACTAAACATTGGCTGCGAACAACACAGAATCATTCATCTTTTATCAGCATCTCTTGTTAGAAGAGTGTGAGTGGGGCTGAAGGTGTCATTGATATTATGGAGTGGAAATTAATCAGAAATTTTTCTCATATTTTCCTCATCACTCTAATTTACTTTTGTACAAAATTTCCCCTTGCTAAAAAGTTCATACCCAACCCCCTGTTGTACTCTTTTAAGTTGAGAATATTCAACGAGTGCGTCAACTGAAAGGCACCAGGTCCAAACACAAAAAGCATTCGAAATTCTCATTTAGTTGTCTTTATTTTGCTAGCGCCATGTGGTCCTTGAAGATGTAGAAAACACGGGAAGCCGAGTAAAGATCAGAGCAAGCTCATTAGCATTCTGACAAAATTGGAGTGGTGGAGATGTATAGTTTGCCTAGTTTGTCGTTTTGAAAGCTACCGGTGGTAAGCTTTCTATTTCATTGTGCTTTTGTCTTTTTTGGGGGTTTTCAACACAGCAGGGTGTTTGTTAGCCTAGGCTTTCACAGTGCATTGTGGGAACCTTTCCTCCACATTCAGCCTATATAGTATCATTCTAGTTCAAGTCAAAAAGTTCCCCCCCCCTTTATATAATTACAACCTATACTAATGTATAGCCCTTGGCTTGCCAGCGTCACTTATCTGGCCAGATACCTAAGGAAACAACAACGGCAAGACAAAAGGCAGAATGCACATTTAAAAAACATAAACATGTTATTTCCCTTCAGAAGACAAAATTAAATTAATTTAAATTTCACTGTTTACAATAAACAAGCAATGGGTTTGAAACAGATTCAGCCGATGTGAATTCAAAAGAGACTCTTTCACTGTATAAGATCCCAATTCTATTTCAGAGACTCTTGAAGGAAAGATTGGTTTATGCTCCAGAATTATGTAAATAATGAATTACCTCTTAGAAGCCCTAAAGAAGTTATTACTATAGTCATTTGATTTTTTTAAACATAAGGCTCACTTTGAAGGGCTAAAAGGGCTACATTAATGCTGCTATTCGACATGAATGTTTCCAAGTTGCAATGAAATGGATAAAGGTCTTTTTGGATGAATTTATCTGTTAAATCCTTGTGGCTGCCCTCCTATCTTGGATGATGACCCAAAAGAATGTCAACAGCTCATTTCCCAGAAAGCTGGAAAGAGTCACTATGCAAGCCATAATCTGCACATTCTCAAAGAACCATTTCAAACATTACATTTCACAAGCTGTTTAAAGTGATTTTTCTCTCATCTCTACTATCCTAACGGTACTTTTGACATCAGTGCTTCTGAAATGATGGGTTTAAAACAAAGTTTAAACATGACTTCAACATCTGCTCCACCCCTATATAAAAACGAGTGTGTGTCTCTGTATACATGTTTTAAATCCATATTTTAAATGTACATTCCTAAATTAAGACCCTATTACAAAAGCAACTAGTAAACAATAACAATCCAAATACACTAAGCAAAGCCTAATTATTTTTAATACTTGAATGCAATCTGTAAAATGAAAACAATCTAATTTTCAGATCTGTATATCCAAGTTACAAGGATCTAGATGAAGATTAAGTTTTGTATTATTAAGAACCCAGTTCATATAGAATCTTTAAAAATGATTTCCCCCATGCTTCATGTTTGGATAGCGTCCGTGTGTTTGTCAGAAAATAGCATCCTAGCTGCATCAAGCTCTTTCCCCTTATCAGGAAAACAAACAGCTTAATCACAGAGAGGATGCTATCTTTTTAAAAAATCAATACAAGTAGGTAAGTTTCTTGAAACTGTAAAAGCTCCAAAATACCCAAGTTGCATTTAAGGTTTAGACTGGAAGAGTTGTTTCTTCATCTGACTTATCTGAATTGTAATTTCTCTCCAGCAAACACTTAATAAAGTGGACTGTATCAAAGGGTATTCTGCAATGTTAAAGTTATATTTGAAAAAAAATACACCACTCACATCAATAGTCATACATTTGTCCTACATTATTATAAAATAAATAAATAAAACTCAGAATTCTGCCAGTTTACGGGCTTTGCCAATGTATGTTTGTTTCAAACACTTTGTTACTCTCCAACCAGGTTCAAGCCCATAATGAATTCAAATAAACTGGAGACCGTTTTACCTTACAAAGACGACCAAATTATTTCCTATACTTTGTAATGTGCTTATGGCTGCAAAATTATTTATCTCCTTCACTGCATTCTCCTACCAAAGTTTCTTAAATAAGAATCGTTTGGACCAGCCATATCAAATTAGAGGGCAGTCAGGAGTGTCTAAGTCCAGCTTTAAAACAAATATTATAACAATTACTTAGCCATATGGAAAATAGGGTATGTCTTTCCTGAAACCTTTTATACATTTTCTGTCTTGAAATTCAACTTCATTAGAAACTATTTCTGACTTACAAGTCACAAGACTGCTAAATATCTAACTGCTAAGCCACCATGGAAAGAGAGAGTCTTTTAAATGGCAGAACTTTACTACAGTGGAAACGAGCTATCAGCTAATTTCATACTATTCTGAAATTAAAGGTTCATTCTAATTGGTTTTCAACATCTTAGAAATTAAGCACCAGTCAAAACATATGTAATGTACACAGCATACATGCACAGAAACATGCTAACACAGTGTCCTCCCATTATTACCAAACTCACATCTTCAGAAGAGCTCACATTGTATTTATGGTTAGGTTCCTATGACTTAAAGGCCAGATGTTTCACAAATGACCAACAATTGGAGGTTAGAATAAATTAATGACTGATTTCTGAGCTTTGATGGAATTAAGCATACTTCTTTTCTCAATGTGCCATGTGAATGTTCTCCCGTTAAAACTTTTTTTTTTTTTTTTGACAAGTGAGGCCACCCGGCAGAAAACAACTGATGCAAAACCCAGGAGTAATCCCCCTGTTTAGTTCAACACTGTGGTTAGCCTTAACACTGCCTCTATTATCCAATGGATTTAGAGAAACTTTCATTTATTTGTTGGACTCAGTTTTCAACTTTGTTGCCTCCTTTAAAGATCCCAAGACCTATTCCTATGTAAATACATTTGCATACAGTCACAATGAAATGTGCTGGGACTCTGATTAAACTTGCACAATCTGATAGCTACTGGGAGCGTATTTGTGATCCCCACATAAGTACTTTACCAAATGCATACAGGAAAATGAAGCTAGATGTCAACTCTCTTTACAAAAGCCTCTGTGGTTTAAATGAAACACTTCATTGCAAATGATATTAAAATGACTGAGTGGACAGTACTGTAGTGTGCAAAGGACAGAAAAAATATTAAATTATTACTGGTACAATGTATACAACAGTAATAAATCCTTATTCATTTTGGAAGAACAAGGATCTGATTTTAATTGCAAACATATTACAGCATTTCTCTTGTAGCAGGACAACAGGAGGCCACTTATTATTGTTTGATTATTTCATCATTTCCTCTCATAAATAAGATCTATGATGCATAATTATCAACCACAGTGTAACCTTCAAATAGTCACTTTATATCCCTAAAATTACAATTCTAAAACAAGATCTTGCTGTAGAACCAATGCAGTGGTTCTAGCCTCACTTTAAAAGAGAAAATAATGGCAATATGGTGAAGTGTATCTTTTTCCCACAAAGAGTCACTCCACACTTTCTCCTCACAAAAACTGCTTTTCTGATTCATGCCCTTGGTGACTGCAGGCTAGCTAACCCAGATGGAAGTATCCGTTTCAGGTATAGTTTAAAGAGATATTGCATCTTATTGCAAGGTACCAGGGAACACAAATCTAACGTCTATTTTTGAATGTGGGATTTTGTTTCAGAACCTGGGTTACTAAACAAAAATCTGAAATACTTAGTGAACATGGCATGTATTTGACTCACACTGGAGCACTGTAGAGAAATAGCAAATGACTGATACAACTGGATATTTATAAACACATTTGCAATTCATAAAAAAAAGAAAGCCACTTTGATTTACTAGTTATTTTCCTGATCATTAGTACTGAACATGCGTGTTAAGATTTTACTATCCCATGTAAATACCACATACAGAACTGATTTCTCTTGTTGGACTAAGCATATCAATACAAAAGCAAATGAACTACCAAAGTGCCCTAATTAACAATTTTGCAAGTGAATGAAGACATTAGTGCCACACTACAGCCATTAAAGTCTATTCCATGCCATATCTGTTTCTGTTAACATTTCAATAGGCCAATTAAATGACCTTCCCCCTCCAAACTCAATTAAGCTATTTATTCACCAATTGCTAACTTTCCATGTATTTTATGCAAAATGTGCAAGCAAGAGATTCATTTTTCAGTCCTAATGATGTTTTGAGGAAGTCAAAACTATCTTAAATATAGATTTGCCTAGAAGTGTTCTCTTCCCAGTGCTCCCAGACTGGGTGACTGGGCATTCAAATGGCAGCTGAAATTTAATGTGGACAAGTGCTAAGTGATGCACATAGGGAAAAATAACCCAAACTGGGTTCTAAATGAGGAGTTCCCACTCAGGAACAGGATCTTGGAGTCGCTGTGGAGAATATATTGAAATCCTCAGCTCAGTGTGTGGCAGCGGTCAAAGAAAGGAAACAGAATGTTAAGAATCATTTGGAAAGGGATAGAGAATAAAACTGAAAATATTGTAATGCCTCAATATAGATCTATGGTACGAGGACACCTGGAGTATTGGGTGCAGTTCTGGTCGCCCCATCTCAAAAAAGACATAGTAAAACTAGAAAGGGCACAGAGAAGGGCAACAAAAATGCTCTGGGGTATGGAATGGCTCCTTTATGAGAAGAGGTTTGATAGGTTGGGGCTCTTCAGCTCAGAGAAGAGATGACAGAGGGAAAGTTTATAAAATCATGAGTGGTGTGGAACACGTAAATAGGGAGTGGTTATTTACCCTAGCATAAATTATTTCACTCCATGAAATTAACTGGCAGCAGATTTAAAGCAAATTAGAGGAAGTTTTTTTTTTTTTTTCCATTCAGTGCACAGTTAACTTGTGGAATTTACTGCCAGAGGAAGTAGCCAAGGCCAGTAACATAGCTAGTTTTTTGGGTACTTCTCCCAGGAGAAAGAGATTGGCCACTGTTGGAGACAGGATGCTGGGCTTGATGGACCAATTGGTCTGACCCACAACGGTATGACTTATGTTCTTCCAAATAGGACCATTGGTGGGTTTTGGATTCTGGCACAAACTAGTTAACACCAGGTAGAATTAATGGGTAGAATCTGGTGTGCATGAACTAGCATGGCACTTTTTGTAAATTTACCGTTTTTGTTTTTAAAAAAGGAAAAGCCTTGTCTATTGCTAACAGCAAAGTGTTTATTTATTTATTTATTTATATATTTATTCATTTATTTATATACAAATTTATATCCCACCCCTCCTGCCTTCAGGGCAGCCCGGGGTGGCGAACAACAAATATAAAACCAATAGAACAATTAAAAGTTAAAAATTCTACATATATGCAGGAAAAAACCCCCTCCCTCCCCCCCAACCCCACCCACCCTACCGCTCACCAAAGGCCTGGCAGAACACCAGGTCGTACATAAACGCTGAAATGACAGGAGAGTGGGGACTAACCGAGCCTCGTCTGGGAGCGAATTCCACAGCCACCGAAAATGATCTAACATCGGTGGCCACCCACCTTGGCCAGGGAACCTCCAAAAAGGCTCCCACGGACGATCTCAGGGGTCGCACGGGCACATGGGAAGTGATGCGATCCCACAGGTAAGCAGGGCCCAGGCCGTGAAGGGCTTTAAAGGTTCAAACCAGCCCCTTGAACCTGGCCCGGTGCTTTATAGGCAGCCAATGCAGAGCCTGGAGCACTGGTGTCATGTGCTCCCTGTGGCCCACCCCCGTAAGGAGACGGGCCGCAGCATTCTGCACCAGCTGCAGCCTCCGAACCAGCTTCTCAGGCAGCCCCATGTAGAGTGCGTTGCAGTAATCCAGCCTCGAGGTGATGAAGGCATGGATGACAGTGACAAGGTTGGAGTCTGAGAGATACGGCTGAAGCCGCCGGACAAGATGTAACTGTCGAAACGCACTCCCCGCCATGGCCACAACCTGAGATTCCAAGCTGAGCCGTGAATCGAGGAGCACACCCAGACTCCGCACTTGAGAGAACATGGGAGGGCGAATCCCCCAACAAGAGAAGATTCAACCACCCCAGGCCTCCCAAGCCCTCGACAGGCACTGGGAAAATAAGGAGACTGTGTGACTTGGGTTGGTAGAAAAAGAAAGGTAGAGCTGAGTGCAAACCCTCTCACGATCACCTCTAACGGCTGCATATCGATGTTAAACAAGATGGGGGACAGAATGGCACCCTGCGGCACTCCACACGTGAGGTCCCGGGGGGAAGATGTACACTCTCCCAAGACCACCCAGTGAGTTCTCCCAGGCAGGAATGAACAAAACCAGTCCAAAACCGTCATGCCAATCCCGGCACAGTCCCGCAGGTGGGTCACCAACACCTCATGGTCGACAGTGTTGAATGCAGCCGAAAGGTCTCCGTACCATAACCAGGCTGAAAACCAGACTGAGAGGGATCAAGAAAACAGGTGCGGTCCAAATGTTCCTGGAGGTGCCGTGCCATAGCCCATTCAATAACCTTCCCTAAAAAGGGAAGGTTAGAGACTGGCCGATAACTGGCAGGAGCATCAGAGCCAAGAGATGGTTTCTTGAGCAGAGGCCTAACCACAGCCTCTTTCAGGCACTCCGGTGTCCTGCCCTCCCGAAGGGAGGCACTAACCACCCTAGCCAGCAACAGCCATAACGTCTCCTGGCTGGCTTTCACCAGCCAGGACGGGCACGAATCTTGTTCACAAGTAGTGGCATGAACAGATCCCAACAAGGACTCCACATAGGCAGGTGATACCATCTGAAACCGATCCCACAAAACAGGACAGGACGGTGCCTCCATAACCCCAGGATGATCCTCTGCAATAACTGTGGTGCTGAAGTTGTGACAGATGTGAGTGATCTTATCCACAAAGTACTCAATAAACTGGTCACAGCAGTCACTGGATTGCTCCAGGTCCTGGTGGAGACAGGCAGGACTTACCAAGACTTTCACCACCCGGAAAAGCTCAGCTGGACGTGACTTTGCAGACGCTATGAGGGCAGCAAAGAACTGCTTCTTTGCTGCCTGCACCGCCACAGCATAGGCCTTTAAACTGCTCTTATGCTGCGATCGATCGTACTCATCACGAGTCCGGCGCCACCGTTGCTCTAACCGCCTGCTCTCCCGCTTCAAACACCGCAGGCCCTCAGTAAACCAAGGAGACCTGCAGGAGACTCGGGAGGGACACCTAGGAGCCACTCTGTCAATGTTCTCGGCCAACAAGACACTCCAGAAGGCTATGAGATCATTGACAGAGTGGGTGTCACTGTGAAAATTCCCCAGAGCATTTCAGAACCGATCCGGGTCCATAAGTCTCCGGGGATGGACCTATCTAATAGGTCCTGCACCCTGCCGGGGGCTGACATGTGCCAGGATGCATGCCTTAAGGAGGTAATGGTCAGATCATGACAAAGGCTCCACCCCCCTAATACCTACTAACTGACCCCCTGCCTCCAAGGCCGGTGCAAAAAACCAAATCCAGTGTGTGTCCCTCCTCATGTGTGGGGCCGCAGATGACTTGGGACAGGCTCATGGTTGTCATGGAGGCCATGAACTCATGTCTTGCTCCTCCAAGATCGGCGTCAGCGTGGATATTAAAATCCCCCAGGACCTCTAATCCAGGGGTCCGGAGGATCACGTCTGACACTAGATCAGCAAGAGCATGTAGGGATGCTGCCGGGAAGTTGGGTGCACGGTACACCAGCAGCACCCCTAATCTGTCCGCGGCCAAATCCAACACAAGATGGAGACAATCAACACCTGGTGGAGCTTGCACCGGATACCTCCTAAAAGACAATGCATTCTTAACAGCAGCTACACCACCCCCCCAGCAGAGGCTGATGCTGCACAAAGAAACCAGCTGGAACGAGGTCGGCCAAGATAGGGCCCGACTCATTGTCCAGCCAGGTATCTGTAATACACACAAGGTCGGTGTCCCACTCCGGGATTAACTCCCGGATGGTAGATGATTTATTGACAACCGACCTCACGTTCAACAGCAC
>QEPC01000564.1:2819649-2822149 GCA_003113815.1 Sphenodon punctatus
GTTAAATCTATTAAACGATCATGTACAACTGACAACCTGTATTTGACATTTATTTCTGATTCACCCTTCAATTTTATCTTCTACAAATAAATAAAAGCTTATGTTTTAATACAGATATATTGGTATAAAAATTTCAAATTATGAACAATCTATTTTGTTATACTTGGGGGAAGCTAATATTTGATCCTGTTTTCAGAGACGAAAACCCAGAAGTCCTGCCTAGGACTGCATTTGTGAACAGTGCGATTATTTAAAAAGCCGTGTCTATTTTATTTTCTGTAAAGCACCAGGTACATCGCTGGTGCTATATAAATGCTAATAATAATAATAATAATAAATAGACAGACAGACAGGTGGAGACAGAGTAACTGTACTGTGTGTGGACATGGACGCACAACTGACAAATCCATTTTACATTTTTTAGTTTTGTCGTCTAAAGTTCAAATTTTAGAAAAATCTATATATTTACTTTTTGTGGGATTTTGAGTTTGGTGAATAGGCAGCTGATCCCCCCATGCAATGGCTCATTTTCAGGGAAAATACTTTCAACTTATTGAATGAAGAAAAATGGGTGTAAAGATTGTCCTGGAATCAACTTCACAAAGTGAAATAATGCTAAATGGCATCTTTAATCAGTGAGGGACAATCCTTGAAGGGCAGTACAGAACCGACTCTTAGGAATTTGGGGAATCAAGTCAGCCCTGTGCATGATTCTCATGAGTAATAGGCATACGTACTTATTCTTTGACCTGACAGCAAGCACATTCTTCACCATTCAAAAAGGTGAGAGGAAAAAAAAATAGCATCCAGGGACACAAAGCAATCCAGACAGTTTACTGGCAACTTGACCCTGAGACAGCTCCAAAAGCGGTTTCACAGCCACAAGAATGGTGTCACAATGGTGTCAGTCAGTCAGCCAGCCAGCCCTTTAGCTGTCCAAGGAGTTGGCCAGCTACTCCTGCTGCAGCAAGGCAAATCCATTCTAGAGCTGGCTTCTGGATAATATAGCTGTTAGGCATGTTCTCACAACAGCTGTTGGCTACGCTGAAGATAAGAAAGGAGATACAGGGAAGCAGCATTCTCGCCATCACCAAGTCACTCTTCCAATTACCTGCTGACCCACTTCCTATTGTATTGCCTGTGCCTTTTGTAAGGCGCTCTCAGAATAAAGGATTGGTGCATATTCTAAGTATAAGAATCTTATGTGAAGAAGTGAACAGAATCTGCAGGTTTTGTGGTGATTTGATAAAACAGTTTATTACAAAGAGAGAAAAGTATATTTAAAATAGTACTTGCAGGAGGGGTTAGCTTCCCTGCACATGAATACTGGAGTTACATGTGTATATTACACATACATAGCCTATATATACACATAAGCTTCCAGAGAATCATAATCCTAGATTTACTGACTTTTTATTGGCCAATACTGGAAGTAGTGGAAGCTTATTATAGCAGGAGGAGCAAATGCAAAATAAATCACTCGAATGTGTTTAATATCTAAAGTGATTTTTTTAGCTATAGTCTAAACAAATTAACCTAATTAATATAGGATTTCTTCTTGACACAAAAAGGCAACAAAACGCACAGCACATTTTAGACTGGTAAGCGGGAATTTGAAGTGAGACAACACGTGCTTGGATAGCGTTTGCAATGTTTGTGGTTTGGTCTGTGGTGCAATTAGTTATATTGACAAGAAAGCTTACCTGGAGGTGAAATAGTGGATAAGACAAAGTAATCCTGCCCCTATTTTAGGCGCCTCCAATGTTGAAAGTAAGTATGAAGAGAAGCAATGTGTTTAGAAGTTCTCAAATTACAATGGCTACCATTAAAATAGTTGGCGTTTACTAAGTTTTACCACACAGTGCTATGTGAGATACCAAGACATTTCCTATTCTGCGTCAAATGGAGAACTGTGGTATGTCTGATACCACTCTATGGTAACTCTTGGCAAACGCTGACCTTTGAAATAGTCACTGAGGTTCATCCTTTTTATCTTCTTATTTACAGGGTTATATGTTTCAGGGGAAGGTTATGGGAATCAGATAACACGATCACAGTGCATTTAAGGCTGTTGGCCAGATTCTAAACTTGGTTACAGTAGTATAAAGCAGAACTAACTTCACGCTGTCTCTGGAGTTATGACACACCAGCAGCATGGAGAGTCGAGTTGGGGTGTATGATGAGAGGCTGGATAAAAACTCTGTATTAGTCAAGTTTTATCCTAAAAAGGGGCTGAATCTGAGAATTTGTGAATCCAGAAAAATGTTTGCGTATGTGTGCAGATGCATTGTATGCTCCCAGGGACTTATATAGTATTAAGAGTTAATGCAACTAAAGAAATAACTACTTTAGGAAAAAAAGTAACACACATAAAGACAATTTAAAACAACAGATTACACTGACTGCAGTATTCCCCATGCAATTAAACTCTAAAATTAGTATATAGTTTGAAAAATACCAAAATGGTGATATTATCACATACCTAGTTCTCTAGCGAATC
>QEPC01000564.1:2824649-2862149 GCA_003113815.1 Sphenodon punctatus
CAGCCAGGTTTTGCAGCTTCGCCGGAATGTCAACAGGCTCGGGGCCAGGCAAGCTTCCTCCGGATGATGATGATGATTATTATAAATATTTGTATCGCACCAGCCGTGTACCTGGTGCTTTACAGAACAAAGATAAAGATGCGGTCCCTGCCTACGGCTTACCATCTAATAGACTCGGAGGGGGAAGACAAGGAGAGGGGACATAGGGAGAGACAAGGGATAAATAACATGCAAGCGGCTGCGAAGTCTCAGGTGCACGTGCTTGGCTTGGTTACAGTTAGGCAGGAGTCTGCAGAGGAGGGCAGACCGTAAGTATTTGGGGAAAAACAACTAGGAGGCATTGGGAAAGGCGGCACGGAAGAAGTGGGTCTTGAGGAGGGATTTGAAGGAGCGGAGGGAGGGGGCAAGGCGGATGTGGGCAGGGAGGGAGTTCCAGGCACGGGGGGCAGCGAGGGAGAAGCGACGAAGGCGGTTAGGGGAGCATGAGAGACGAGGGACAGTGAGGGCAGGGACAGAGGAGGAGCGGAGGGCGCATGCAGGAGTGCGTAAGGAGATTAGGGCTGAGAGGTAAGGGGGAGCTTGGTTGTGGAGCGTTTTGTAGGTGAATACCAGGAGTTTAAACCGGATACGTTCGGGAAGGGGGATCCAGTGGAGAGAGGAGAGGAGAGGCTGCACGTGGTCAAAGCGACGGGCTGGGTGAATGACCTTGGTAGCGGAGTTTGGGATGGCGATAAGGGGGGACAGGTGAGAGCCTGTCTCTTATACACATCTAGATGTGTATAAGAGACAGAGCTACGGGCTTGGGGAACAGGATGGTTGGTGACTCCATTGATGCGGATGGACAGGGATGCGGGAGAGGAAGCGGAGGGAGGGGAAATAAGGAGTTCAGTCTTGGCCATGTTGAGCTTGAGCTGGCATTGGTGCATCCAGGCGGAGATGTCAGCGAGACAGTTGATGAGGCGTGAGTGGACAGAAGGCGAGAGAGAGGGGGTGGAGAGATAGAGCTGAGTGTCGTCAGCATAGAGATGATATTGGAAGCCGTGGGAGGCAATGAGTTTGCCAAGGGAAAGAGTGTAGATAGAGGAGAGGGCCAAGGACAGAGCCTTGGGGAACCCCAACTGAAGGGGAGGGAGGAGGAGCTGGAATTGGGAAGAGACACATTAAAGGAGCGGTCAGAGAGGTAGGAGGAGAACCAGTCAAGGACAGAGCTGCAGAAGCCCAAGGAGCGAACTGAGTCCAGTAGGAGTGAGTGGTTGACAGTGTCAAAGGCAGCAGATCAGTCAAGGAGGACAAGAATGGAGTAGAGGTGCTTAGATTTAGTGGCAAGTAGATCATTGGTGATCTTGGCCAGGGCAGTTTCAGTAGAGTGGAGCTGGAATTGGGAAGAGACACATTAAAGGAGCGGTCAGAGAGGTAGGAGGAGAACCAGTCAAGGACAGAGCTGCAGAAGCCCAAGGAGCGAACTGAGTCCAGTAGGAGTGAGTGGTTGACAGTGTCAAAGGCAGCAGATCGGTCAAGGAGAAACGAATGGAGTAGAGGAGCTTAGATTTAGCGACACGTAGATCATCTTGGCAAGGGCAGTTTCCGTGGAGTGAAGGGGGTGGATGCCACGTTGGAGAGGGTCCAGGGAGGAGTTGGCAGAGAGGAGGTCCAGGCAGCGGGAGTAGACAACATGCCCAGATAGCCACATGCCCACATGGACTGTGGACAGGGAAAAGGGCAAGTCCACTGCTTTCTACCTTGTACAATGTGGAGCAAGTCACTGGGGTGGAACAGTCTCAAGTCACATTTCTGAGTTTCCTTTCCAATCTTGTTGGCTAGGAATGTACTGATTTTTTTTTTTTTAAAAGCTGAGATTTTAACATAATGAGCTGGGATCATTGGCATGGGCATATATATGTCCTATGTCTTAAAACAACACTGGGTGCTTCCTTGATGGAAAAGGCCACCAAATTCTTCCTTGGATACAGGAAACACTGCACTGTGCAAGGAGCAACTGCCTTGTATGGCAGCAATATATTGTAAGTGAACTCAATGGGAATATCAGGAAAGGGTTTTGACCCTCCACCTGAATGTCCTGTTGCATGGGATTGGGAAGCAGAACTTCTGTGGTATGAATGCTAGTCAGTCCGAGTTGATATTTAAAAAAGCTGAAAGCTGAAAATGTCTTTCCCTGACTGAACAATACCTTTGTACCAGAAAAATGAAAAAGAAAGGTCCATGTTGCTACAAAGAGTCCTGGCTCTCCCCCGCAGAGCTAGTTGTTCTCTGATTAAAGCAAAAAGAGAATGAAGGGAATGCAACAGCAACAGAAAGGAGGGAAGATCCCTATCAGGAGCAGAGCCAACAAGGATGAGCAAATAAATTTCTCTTCTCTTCCCACACTGGGAACAATGGGATAGCTACTAGGATTGCTAGGAGCTCCTGGGGGCAGCAACACCCATGTGTACATATGCGTGAACATTGATTCCTGATGAACTTGTAGAATAGCATGCAACAGGAAACTCATTTACATGAACTGAATATATTTCTCAACCCCTGCCCGCACCCCAACAGCTCACTGGAACAAGAGTCCCCGAGGCCCCCAGGTCTTGTGTAGCCTACGAGGCTCTGCTTATTGTCTCTGGATCAGGCCTACCAGCAGCAGTTCTCAAGCTGAGGCCCGCAGAACCCTTGCAGGCGGTGTGTGGAAAGCTGAGAAGTCATGGGATGCTGACTCCTCTCTCTCATTTTCAAATGCTTCGAGAAGTATCAAAGAACAGGCTGAAAGAGGAGGAGTTCAACATCTCTAAAAGAAGCTGGAAATGAGGCGTAGTCACTGACTGGCTCTCGAAGTTACGCTGACCACTGCACCAGCTGTCTAACATGGGGGGGGTGGGGGGACCCTGTTCCGTTTGGTCACTTCCAATGTGAGTTTTGCCACTGAATAAACACACGTTTGTTGGGGTTTGCCATCTGGAATAAATCCAGGGAACTCCTGAGGTGATCCAGAGTGCAGCCAACAACACAGTGCACAAACAATGTCTGTTCAATGCGGTGACCCTGCCACGTGACATTGCTTCACGGCAAACAGACTCAACTCCCATTAGCCTGGCAAATAACATGCCGGGCTGGAGTCAACCTCTTACAGCGAAACTGACCAGGGACAAGAGAGACCAGTCAATTTCTTTTCAGTGACTCAGTATGGGCGGGGCTCCCTACTCCTGCCTGACAGCTGATCAAGGAACAGGGGGCCCCAACTATGGGGTCCTTGTATCCCTGCAGGTGGGTTTCCCTTTTCCTCCTTTGTTCGTCTGACAGCTGACAAAGGAGGCGTGCGTTCCCTGCTCCTGCATGGTAGTTGATCAACAGGGAAGAAGCACCCCAAGAGCCATGGATGGGGTGCCAAGGGCTAGCTCCCATGCTTATGCTGCCACCCCAAGGACCTCCCCCGGGAGGCAGAGTTTGTAGGGTGGCAGTGTAACCTGGAGTAGCAACACACATTTTTGCTCAAACTTCTCTGCCATGGGATGCCATCACAGTTAGTACTATGGGGATGACTGCCCTGTGCTTAACGTAACATGTCGAAACACCCTCTCTCTACGATATAAATTGAAGGCGAGGGAAAGCAGGAGCCTGCCACGTGCAGGGCTGCAGCCTCCCAAGTCCAGACACTTTCTGGTTCCTACAGTAGCAATGGATGAAGAGAAGCAGGCAGCAGGAAAGTATCGGAGGGAAAGAATAAAGGATAGAGCCCAGTGGTGGGGATGTATGTGTAGGGTCGTGGATGAGGAGGGGCAGACAAAGGCACCCACTAGACAGGACAGCAGCAAGAGATGTAAGGCATCTGGACTGCTCCAGGCACCAGCTTTGAACTCACGAAGACCAGAAAACTGTCCACAGACCCCAATCTTAAGCTCCAATAACCTGGTCCCCTGATGGGCAGAGGCTCCTGTTAAGCCAGTTTACATCCCCATTGGAAGTCGTATCAGGGGGCCAAGGGTGGAAAATAACAGCAACGGAAAGTTCTTTGAGCAACACCCTAACTTCCCTTTTGGTTGTTCAGACTCTGGTGTGAGTGTTCCCAGTTCCTGTCCCTGCTCCTCTCTCACCCCTGCTACCTGTCTGGCTCCTCCAGTCTGCGTTTGCCCTGATCCAGCCCTGATCCTCACCATGTCATCCTTTGTCACTTCTCGGCTCCCGATGTGGCTTTCATTCTTCAGCTTTTGATCGCCTGGCTCTGGACCCGGCTTGACTCTGGCTACAATCTCACTATACACGATAACACATACAGACTGGAAGCTCACTATGCACGACCACAGAGGGTACAGCCCCACGAGACAGGGCAGGCCTGATCCCCTGCCCACCACGGGGAAGGCAAACGCAGCCGCCACGCTTTGGGCCAGCGGAGAGAGATGGCCACATGATCTGCCCCCGGTGGCCATCACGCCCTGGGGTGGGCTGAGGAGCCGGCCACACAGGGCTGAAAGCCTGGACTCCTGCTGTGTTGCAGGATTGGGCCTGGCCGGGGGGATGAAGGAACGCGCTCACTTCTCCTAGACCGCCTCTTCCGTAATCAGCTATTAGGCAGGTGGCAGGAGGGCACTCCTCCGGAAACGATCCTCAGACCCCAGTTCGCGGCAGAGACGCATGGGCCCGGCCACACAGGAGGTCCCCTGTCAGCGTTATCCCACTGCGGGCAACGCTAACACGTGATGTGTCTCCGGCCTTTTTCGGAGGATGCATCGCGCGCCGTGTCTGGTGGCCGCCGGCAATACAAGCCACTGCATCGTGTGTTAACGTTGCCCACGGTGGAGAACGGTCTCCAAAGTGGGAAGACATCTCATGCGGCTTCACCCTCGGTAGTCGTGAGCAGCACCGTGTATGGCATGGTATTTAAAAAGGAATAGTAAAAAGGCAGTTATTCCTTTCCTTCAAGACTTTTCATGGTCTTGTCCCTCCCCTATCTTTCTGCACTTGCTCCCCACTACATTCCCACCAAGAAGCTTCACTCCTCCTTTGCCTCCACCCTCACCTGCCCTAGAGTTTCCTGCCATCTGAACCAGCTTCACCCCTTCTCCCATGCTGCCTGCTGTGTCTTTGACTCCCACCCTGAACATATTCATTCTACTCTCTCCTTCCCAATCTTGAAAGCCTTCTTGAAACAAAAAGCCTCTTCTGTCAGGCTCGGAGGATTGTTCCCGGAAGAGTGCCCTCCTCCCACCTGCCTAATAGCTGATCATGGGGGAGTGGGGCCTAGGAGAAGTGCGCATGCCCCTTCGGCCCCCACCTCCCAACAGCTGTCTAGCAGCAGCGGGCCCAGTCCTGCAGCACATCCCCACAGACTGCTCAATGGTCCTCTACCAGCTTTTTCATCTAGGCTCCCCTTCTCCCCTCTAAGGCACACTTGCAACTTCTCAACTTCAAGAACGTATTCCTGTATCTCCCTATGTCCCCCTCTCTCTTGTCTCCCCTCCCTTGCCTCTCCTCGATGATAAGCTGCTTGCGGCAGGGACCTATCGCTAATTAATAATTGTTCAGGGCCATGAACACTGCTGTCACATAAATAAATAAATAAATAAATACATAAATAAATAAATAAATAAAATCACATTTAAAATGAGCAATAAGAACATGAAAACATTCCTAATGCTACTTTTCTATTAAGCAACTACAATAGCTGCCAGAGAGATGCCGTATGAAGGCAAATAGGTTATTGATTGAAAGGGGAAGTAGCACATGAAATGGTCTGAAGATGTGGCCCACATTCTGAAAAAGCTCAAGAACACCAGCCTTCCATGCTATGGAATTAATCACAGGCAAGCGGCTTGCTGTTGGAAGTTTTTGTTTGTCTTATTCTCTGACACTAAAAGAATTGTTTGAAGAGTGCGGTAACTGTGCTGGGTCCCAAGTATCAGTATCAGAGAGAGAAGAGACCGAGACAAGATCATTAAGATGATAGCTTTCACTGGACCAACTTTGGTCGGTGAGTATGCGCAAGCTTTTCAGCTTCTCTGAAGAAGGTAATTCTGAAGCGGAAAAGTTTGCACACATTCATCCACAGCGGTTGATCCAATAAAAAGTAAACAAAGCCACCATGTAGTTAGCAAGTGGCACTGTATGAGGAAGTCTGAAAACTAAAATAAATCAAAATAGGTCAAGAACCTTATATTAGTTATTCATTATTGTTCCACTATGAGGTGGCATCATGAGTTCCTATTATAAACTCATATCAGGGAGGACAAATCCATTCTGTGCCACGCTTGCTTACACTACAGATGAGACTAAGGCCGTTTTTACACGGACGCCCCCCCTCCCCCGCTCAGTGTTCGGGCAGGCGTGCGGGGGTACGTGTCCGTGTAAACGGGCAGCGGTGGGTGTCTGCTCGGTGTCTGTCCGTGCGAATACTGAGCAGGATTGGGTGGGGCGTGTGCCAAGGACTGCCCACATGGGCCACTACACAGCAGGGCAGCACGTTGGTTTGGTCCTGCCATCCCTGCCATGGGGCGAGGGCCGCCCACCATGGCTGTCCGTCTCCAAGTCACTTGATGCAAGAGCGACGGGGTAGAAACACAAATATAAAGAGATAAAAATAAAAAAAATCATGGTGGGGGCGGGTCACTGGGAGAAAGGTGGAGGTGGGGCCAGATGCCTGCATGTTTGTTGAGCTGCCGGCCCTACCCAGGGTGCGCGAGCAGTGGGACAGCTCTCTGGCTACAGGAACAGGTGGTCAGTGACCCCTCCCTGCCCTGGGTGGCTGCTGTTTCCCGCCCCACACTGCCTGCACATCTGGTTTAGTCTTTGACATTGAAAAAAGTACATGGCACTACTTGCATAGGTTAGCAACTCCTTTTGTATTGGCTTTTTAAAAAGAATTACCGTCACCCTAAAATGTTCCCGGAGGAGAGGCTCTAAGGCCATTTCTGCACGGACGCGCACCCCTCCGCTGGGTGTGCGGGCGGGTGTGCAGTGGGGTGCGGGGCGTCCATGTGAACGGCAAAGCAGTCGGTGGGGCCGGGGGATGGGTGTCCGCCCATGGAAACACCATGGGTGGAGGTGGGTGTGCGCTCCCGGTGCACACGCACCTCCACCCATAGAGCCATCCGAAAAAATGGAGGAGGCTGCGTGAATGGAGATGGGCGTGTGCCCGCGGAAAAGGGCACCCACCCATCTCCACCCACCGCGGCCGCACACCCATCCCCACATCCACTGCGTCCATGCAGAAAGGGCCTAAGTTAACCTGCCTTTTTAAATTGCCTTGGCACACACAAATCTCTAACAATTCCTTCTCTCTCCAACCCGCCCCTCTCATTCTCCCCATGGATATAGACTTCTTCACTTCTTTTCTTTAATATTAAAAATAAAATCACAAATGAATGCTTGCAGATAAGTAGAGAAACAAAAGGCTCTACACTTCTGGAGATCAATTGAGTCTTCATCTCATGCCATTGTACTTCATTTAAAGTATTCACTTTTACTCCACAGTGTAAATTAAAAACAGTTCCCTCTTGAATTTTTGCTCTAACTCAGAATTTTGCACTTTGCAATATGAAGTCAGACTTTGACTTTGTATCGACGTTCAAGTTGGTGGTTAAATTAGCTTTATGTACACATGTGATGCGAAGCAACTAACTTTTCTTCCATTCGTTATTTATTATTTAAATTTGAAATACTGAAGTGGTATTTGTGTCAAACAGCATAATGCTGTTCAAACCTTCCCCATCTAAGATGGCTACCAGTCTTTAATACTAATCTAATATTTATTGTGGATTGAAACTTGCAACCACAATACGTTTTACAAAAACTGACTATATACTTCATCCTTTCAACTGCGCACAAAGTATTACAGACTTTTTAAAAACCTGCTCTCATGGAAAAAAAAATACTATTAATTGTGGAGCATCAGTAACCAGACAGTATTCTCAAATTTCAGTGATCTAGTCAATGGAGCCTTCCCCCATGTGCCGTGCTCTGTTTCATGCAGTACATGGGCTTTAGCCGGCCAAATCTCCCCCCCCCCCCCCAACGAATCAGTAGAACAGTGAAGATCTTACTTTTTTTATTTTTTTTTTAAGCAGTGGCATATCAATGAGGCACAGATGTGTATTCCAACTCTGCATGGATGAGCACACTGTTCAATAGTGCTGGCTCACACGGTATCAGGGCAAGTTATCACTTCCCATGAAGCCACTCTTATCACCAGGGCCCAGAGAGGTGCCTGCAAATCGCAGCCTTTTTATTTTCAAGGCAGTTTTGCTGAACATTCAGGCTTCAAAGATTCACACTTCCAAAACTCTATAAGAGTTTGTGAACGCTCAATTTGCCAAAACTGTTTACAGTGTAATTTGGCACTGTACCTGTGTCCATGAGATAGCGAAGGCGCTTCTCCACCAGCGCGGCACGGGTGTCTATTTGCTTCTGCTCATTCTCTAGTGCTGCCAATTCTCCTACAACATACTGACTTGTGTCTTTGAACCCTTTCTGTTCAAGAGAACAAACAACAAGAAAAAACATCACTCGGAAGTTGCATTTTTCTTTTCCACAAACACTTAGTAAAGCACTTAACTAAACAACCAAATATCATGCTTGCTACCAAAAAGCTAACACTTACATTTCATAAACCTCAAAAATTTGCCAAATGTCATTATTTGGGTGCACTAAGTTAAAAAGGAAATTGCTTCCTTAGAGAGAACATTACAATGTTGATTTTACAGTCTCAAACTCCTTGACTGACTTTCTGAAAATCTGTATCATTTATTTCTAAGTGGGAGCTCTTCTTGTACAGAATGTGAAAGCTGAAGCAATAATCCAAATCTAAAATACTTATAACCCTGCTCATACTGGTATATTAAGTTCCATAGTTATTATTTTTGGTGACAAAATTGATTGTTTCTTTGACATAGTTATTATTTTTGTTCTAAAATGCTAACTGTTATGAGATGTTTTGATAAAGATCCAGTAAAAAAAGGCTTTGGTAACAATTACAAATGTGAGCTTTTGGGATTTTTGTTGTTGTTTTTTTTAAAAAAAAATACAAATACCCTCTCTTTTTGTGTTTAGCCCTTTGTGCATATTCTAATGGTGACACTCAACAGACTAGACTGTAATGCTTCTTCAGGTTTCCCCTACAGCCATCTATAGCCTGTTACACAATGGTCTGGAACAGTATTGTTAATTACTGTTGTGATTCTTATCCTGACAGGTGGTGACAAAATTGATTGTGCAGACTCTCCGGTGCAACAGGACTGCAAAATAGCTCCTCGTTGGCCTTGGTTAATCCCCCTGTGCAATGAAGACTCTCGATATGTATTTTATACATTATGGCTTACAATTTTCATGGGTGAAGAGGTAAATAGTACAAAAATGTCAAGTTTGCCTCAAGTCTCCTACAACTCTCTCTGTGCGTCCAAGACACTGTACGCTGGATCTCACCAATCTGCCAGAATTTTCACCAATAAGCTTGTAAATATAGCCTGAATACTGCGGTTGGATCTCTCATTAAGACTTGGTCATTAGGGCATTAATCATTATTTTCACATGGCCAGATTCTATTTAACTTCTTTTGGAGCACACTTGGGCTGTTTTCACACAGGCGCATCCCCCCCCCCCGTGCGAACGCTGCGATAGGCGGGCACCAGTGGGAACACCACAGGCAGTGGGTGGGGGGTGCATGCGTGCTCCTACGCTTCACCCCCCACCCATGCACAGAGCAATGGGCATTGGGCACTAATGCCAGTTGCTCTGTGCTTGGAAATGGGTGGGGGGTCCGTGGGAACGCACCTCCATTTCGTCCCCCTCACACAGGTGTGTGGTGGGAGGGGGCACCCGTGCGAATGCCACGGGAGAGATGGGTGGGGACCCGTTGGAACACCGTGGGCAGCCTGAGCTCCACCCACCTTCTCCCATCACCAATGCCGGTTGCTCCGTGCGTGGGGGTCCATGGGAATGCACCCCACCTATCCCCCCACACCCCCGCGCTTGTGTGAAAAGGCTCTTTCGGTCTACAGCCTTGTCCAGGGTAAACAGAGACTTAAAGGATGCTGAAATGCTAGAGCAGAGAGACTTCTTTTGCTTAAGCCAGTGACCTCCTCCCAGTTTTCCTTATGATGAGCCTTCAGGGAGACTCTCCTCCAGGCTCTTGGAAAAAGGTTTAAGGTTGAGAAGTTTGTTTTTGGATTCTCATTGTCCTCTGCAAAGGGACGTACCCAGCCATCATCCTTTGGGAAGAGGAAAAACAATTGGATCTGTATATCCCTATCACTGGCTAACTTGTTGCTGGATGAGTGACAGCCACAGCTAATACTGAATGAAACTTTTCAAACTGTTTCGCAGTTAGGATCGCTGAATGAGTCAATACAGCTTCACATTCTGACAAAAGGGAATGCCTTTGGGCAGGAGGGGCGGGATACAAGTTTTAAATAAATAAATAAAAAATAACAAACACTGGGAAGATATTATTGCAAATAAAGATAGATTTGGAGTAAAGGCTGATCGGGTGGTGTATGTCCGGCAGCTAGTAACAAGTCCTGTGCACCCCCTTAATTGGTTACATTGGGTCCCCTCTTAGTGCACAAAACAGGAATCAGAATGGGTTCTAACAGGACGTACGTTTACCTGCCTTGCCTCCTTCCCCAGCCACTACCTAAAAAACCCTCCAAATCATCATCATCATCAACAACAAAAAGGCACAGAGATGCAGTCTCCAAAAGGAGCGTGTGAGGGAACTGAAATGATGAGGCCTTGTGTGAAATGAATTACCTCTCATCAGCTAAAATTAATTGAAAATAGGATAAAAACCATCACTAATGTCAGCATTCAGGATTGTTGTTTGAAGATGAAAAAATGCTGTGTCAGGATGAAACATCCCAAGAGTTCATGTCGAGTATTATCTACATATATAATATAAACTCATTGAGCAGAGGGCCTTTTGAGCTTTGTTAAAGTACAACTGGGCTAACAAAAATGGCTGACAGATTGTTAAGAAGTCAGGTCATTTAGTACAGGTATGACAGGAGTACAAATCCTTCAACCGGCACTAGGTGGTCTCAGCAAAAACAATGAACATATTTAGACAAATTATGGACAGCAATAAACGAACATCATCAAAGACTATGTTGTGCTTCCAGACAAAAAAAATTCAGGTTCCAACTTGCTCTTCCTGCGTCTGTCCCGCAGCTGTCCATCAAAAGCAGCTTTCTCCCTGCGGTCTATCAAATATTTCCCTCACAAATCAATTTTACACATGATCAGCCCATACCCCTACTGAGCTGAACCTCCCCGTTAATTAAGTGAAGAAATTACCATATATATTATATTAATGCAAACATCATTCAGCTAGTAATTCACGGCTGATCTGGATAATGGAAAGGTTGAACACCCATTAACCCAAGCCAACAAAATGGGTTGGCTGAGAAATTCTAGCAGGTCTCATGTGACTCTTCCCTCTAACTGCAGCTCTGCGGTATCTGCTATTGTAATAATTAAAATCCTCCCGGTAGATCAATACTGTAATCTCTTTATGGGAAGTGCCCTGATGGAAATGTCTCAAGGAAGCTGAGGCTGTGGAACTCTGAAAAATTCATTTTTTTTTATCTGACAATTATCACCACACTGCAGACTAATTCAACAGCGCACCCCTCTCACTCTGCTTTGAATGCACTGGAGATTGACATCTAAAAAACCTAACATCTCATTTTAACAAATAAAGGCACTATTTCCACATACAGTTTGGAATTATCAGCAATCATAAAACCAGACAAAAAATTAATATACATTAAGCACTTCATCTTCTGATGGCTTCCTCTGAGTTTCAGTTATCGCTGTCTTCTCCTCATTTCCTCTCTTTGTATCTTCCTGTATTGATCTCTGCCTTTTCATCTCTTGAAAAAAGGGGAAAGACATGTAAAATTATTATAAAGCTTGATATTTGTGTATTGAAATGTGGACTTACATTATCAGGTTTTTAATATATTTATTGTGAAATATTATTAAGTCATAAGATGGGAAAACATGCTTTATATTTTCTGCTACCTGGTCTGTTCTCAACATATTGACTGAAAGACTGGAGCTGAGTTTTTCTGACTGTAGAGTCCTTGCTGAACACAACAGGATTTCTAAAACGTTCTGTTGCTTTTTGTAATCGCTCAGCACGATGTTCTTCTGTTCCATTCTGCCAGGAAAACAAGACACACAACAGATTCTTTTGTTTACAAATGTGAAATCACAAATTGGAAAGGTATGTTTCAATGAGGGAATATAATGCAGGGAGAATTTCACAACTCAGATTACTGTTTTGTGGGATAAAAGTATCAGCTGTTAAAAAGGGTAGAGTGTTGAACTTTTTTTTTGGTGCTGATGATTGGCTTTTTGTTTTTTTGGCATCCTCATGTAGGATTCCCGCATTGCTAAATACCAAGATCAGTTAGCTCCGTCCAATATCTTTGGCGGATGTAGGATTTAAATGAAAGATCACTCTTTTACAACTTTGATTCATCAAGCACTGTAGACACACCACTAGTGCCAAGTAGCACTATGTATTCTCCTGAACATGATCTGTATCATTTTAAAAGCATGTTGCCTTTAGTCTTTCCCCCTCACTATTCTGCCGAGTAAAGGATTCTATCATTTTGTATAGTCCCACAGACTTGTATGACAAGAAGAACTAGTTTCTAATTTTATGCCCATTGAGATAAACCACTAATGCTGGATGAAGGCTAAAAGGTAGGATTATAATACTACCCCACTGAACTGCATTTCATCAGCTATAACTTTCCAAAGCCAGATTTGTAAGTAAGCCCTTTACAGCTAAGGAAACTACAATTATCTTTTCCAGAGCTTCCTATGTTAATACTGGTAACAAATTCAAATGGTTCTATCAACATGAAATATCCCAGAAGACTGAACCACTGCAGTGTGTGGAAACTGTAGATACCGAGGTGCTGTGTACCAAACAAATATTTCATTTTATACCTAATCTTTTATTATTTTTATTAAGTGTTTTGAAAGTAAATAGGGAAAGGCTAAGATGCATGACTAATAGCTAAGCCTGCTGAATGCTGAAACTGGTTATCAAAAGCTACCAAGACTTTGCCCTTCCTCTGCATTGAGACAATCAGTAATGAGGGAGTTCTCCAATGGCCTATTCTCTAGCCTCGAGGAGGCCTGGGATACAGAATCCTCAAGGGAAGGTAACAGTTTATCCTTTTCCACAAACACAGAATGCCTCATTTATAAACGTGTAAACTGCATTTTATTAAAAAAACAAATCCAAGTCAATGCTGAGAGCTCTATGAGAACAGATGGACACCATATATTCCTTATAATACCATTTAAAAACTGTTGGCTAAAAAGTTCTGTGCAAAGACAAGCTGTTAAGTGGCATCTTTTGTTGGAGTAACTTTTAAAAAATCAATTAATACAGAAATGTGCTTTAAAGAGAGAAATGCCATTTTCATCAGGTTAGTGGGTATCAAATTGCCTTATTGGAAGTGCCTGTCAGTGTGCACCATTAATTGAACTAATTTTTTTAAAAGCATCACTCACATGAGATTTATGTCTTTTCATTTGTAATAACTGGGCTGTTATGATTTTGCTTTTTAAAAACAGTGCCTTCTTGTTATTAGCACAATAGCCACCTGACAGCCTACACTCCAGCCTTTACCAAAATAAACAAACACAGCTAATATTTTAGGCCTGGCAACACGCTAAAATATCTGTGCGATTAGCCAGTAAATCCCATTTTAAGAAACCTTTTTATGACTAGGGACTTCTGCCACTTTACAAATGTATTCCTCTAAGCCCACTAATTCAGTTAGCCTTTTCAATCCATTGTATTATTCTTGGGCCAGCTTCATTTTGCATTAAATCCACTGCAGAAAGCTAAATTGAACGCAAAAATCAGACTTGATCCAGGCTTCCTTTTGTTCAAAGATAGAAACTGAAAGTCCTCTGCTGCTGCCACACACTTTCATCACCAATTTATAGGAACCGACAGTGTAAGGGAAAAGCAATGAAAGTCATTGTTTTGGGACTTCAAAGCATCTCTGTGTCTAGGGAAGGAAATCCTTTCAGTCAGCAGTGCTGTCCTCACAGTTCTGCAGGTGGGTGAAAAGTTAGACACAACTGGAAGTGCCCCAAAGCCATACAAATATTAATGACACACAGGCTATTTTTTTAAAATAAAAAAACATAGTTGTAATAATTAAAATGGCCTAATAAAGTAAATGAAATGAAAAATGGATTGGTGTGTACTTTATATTATGGACTGGCAAATCATGCTAATATTTACATAAGAAATATGCAACGTTTATGCGTCTCCTGGAATTACCTACTTACAGAGGATACAGGTATGTATGGTTCTGTAACACAACTACACTTCATTTTTCTTTGAATGAAAACAGGCAGTATGACTTGGAAGGGTCCAATCCTGCTTCCACTGAAGTGAATTGGCATGGATTTCGCTGGATCAGAGCCAGGGGCAGTATTTTCTTCCCATGTTTTCAGTTATGGTTTAAGTAATAATTTGAAAAGCAAAAATTTAGAACTAGATCTCACTTTTATGCCAGCTAATTAGAACATTAGTTTACTTTAAAAAAATCATAATGTTAGGCAAAGACATGTTGATTAATATACAGGCAAAGCTTACTGCACTGCAAATCATGCAGTGGCACTGCCCCTATACATTCTTCGCACCTCTTCCTTGGAGGGATGTGATAAGAAATCATTTTCCTCATCATGGAGTAGAAAACACAAAACAGAAGACACAGGTACCCAGACAAAAGTGTTAATCAAAACTTACCTTAATGTCTCGCTCTGAGCTATCAGTTACAGCTTTCTGAGCAGCACTGGAGAGTGAATTTGCCACCTGTGGCTGAGCTTCTAGGAGCTTCTTCAGCTTCAGATCCACCAACTTACTGTTTTGTTCAGCTAAATATGCAAATACCACGTACAATAGAGTGAGATGCATTTAAATGCAGAGTCGCTACAACAATGTATCAATTTAAGAGTAGATCACATTTGCACTGCTGTAATTTTAATCTAAAAAGCTACAATGGAGAAGAACATTTTTTTGGAACCCAGACTGAACTGGATAGCTACAGTGTGTTACATCTATTGGCATTTTCCTAGAAACTGAGAACATATGGAAAAGGACAGCTAGCACTTGACTCAGCCCCTCTACATACTCTGCTTTAAGGTAGTTGTGAGCAACATAGGAACTTGACAGGATGTTTATGCCAAATTGCTTCATACTGGTACACTCATACTGTGCATCTTTTTCCTGGTACTGTATAGAAGACAGTTGGCAGAGGCATTGCCACAGCTTATTCTGTGATAGAATATTAAAAATGCACTCAGTTTGGGTCTTTTAAATTCTAAAAACCATTAAACTCTAATGGAAAACATTACATTTAGTTAACACCACACTTTGGAAATGTTACAACAGAAGCAATCCAACTAGTCTACCAGTTTTGCTTTGTTGATACTATAAGTATCAATCACATATAGTACAGCAAGAAGTGGAATAAATCACTTATTATGACACATAACAGTAAAATCTTCCAGGGCCTCCTGCAAAGCCCTTTGAAGTCACTAGAATTTATTTTTTACAAACTTGCATGAATTTTGGATCAGGGACCACACAAACAAACCTACCTACACATAGTGTTAATGCTACACTGTATACTGTACTGTGTGCGTAACGCCTAAACACACACACACACACACACACACACACATGCAAACACAGAATGAAAGACAGACATATTCATATCATTTTATTTATTTATTTAAAACTTGTATCCCGCCCCTCCTGCCCAAAGGCAGCGATGGCATGCAGTCCTCATTCGCCCAGTGCACAAGGGGATTGCACACACCTGACGTGCTGTGCTAGGTGTAAGATGGTGCCAAATCCTCTTTCCCAAGGAGAGACATCATTGTCCATCACCCACGCTCACTTGCACGTACAATGTCGCCCTCTGCCCCGCCAAAGCCCCTTTGCATAGTCAACGCTTCAGTTTGGTCATTAGTGTGCCCCAGGTAGAGGTGTGCTCCACACTCCCATATTACACAGAGGCTTGAACAAATGCCAAGAGCAATCATTGAGGGATGCAGTTTGGGAATTCCCAAAAATGAGAGAAAATGTCCCTGTTGTAAGGAGGCGCTTGAGGATACGGTCCATTATGTCGTTGTGTGCCCTTTTTATGATGACATTAGGAAGCGGTTGATTTGGCCTCTACCCAACGATCTTGCTAACTTCTCTAACTACGAGAAATTAATTTGGATTCTCCAGCAAACAGATGAGAGTTTTTTTGTCTCACCTAGAAGCTTCTGCCTTGCAAGCAGAGGACTTGAGATGTAAATTTATGGTAAACCTGTAACCTTGCGTCTTGACTTATATTTTGTATATATGTTTTTCATTTAGGTATGTTTTCATGTCTAGTTTTTAGACATGAAATATATTTTGGACATAAAATAAATTATTTATTTTAACAATTTTACAAATTGTTAAAATAAATAAATAAAATAAATAGTTATTTATTTGTCTTGAATCATGGCATAAGCTAGTATCCCAATAAATTGAACTGAATATTACACAGGCAGCAGCCCGTTAGGATGCCTCCCACTGTGAATGAAGATTTGGCACCCACTTAAGCCTAGCCTGGCATTTTGGTGTTTAACATCTGCGTGTGCAAACTCTCTTGTGTACCTTGACCCACGGACAAGGTCCATGTGCCCATGGACATTGGCTCTGCGAGCTAAAAGAGCTAAAGCCGCAGCACAGGAATGGGAAACCCAAGGCAGGGGCCAGATGCAGCCCACAACTAGTTTTTATTTGGTCCCTTTCCAGTTCCTACTCCAAGGACTGAAAGACTGAGTTTGAGGTAAGACATGCATACAAGGATAGGAGACAAATCCTTGGCACAGGTCCATGGTCTAGATCATCTGTTCCCGGAGTGCAACCCTTAAGCATTACCTGTGCCCCAACGTCTATGTGGGCCCTGGAGCTTTAACTCATTTTCAAAGTGGCCCCTGAGAGGGAAAAGGTTTCCCAACCCTACCATAGCAGGTCAATAGGAACACTATCGATCGTTTGATTTCTTTACATTTATTTGCCACCCCCTCCTGCCTTCGCAGCTTGGGGCAGCTCACACCCAAACAAATAAAAACACCTAAAACATTAAAATAACCCAGGTAAGGCATAAAAACAGAATTTCCCATCCCTTACCCAACCCCCACAACCATCTACCTCACCAAAGACCTGGCAGAACAGCCAGGTCTTGCAATGTCTTTGGAAAGAGGGGAGGTCCGGGAACAGGCGGACCTCCGGTGGGAGGGAGTTCCACAGCCGTGGTGCGGCCACCAAGAATGCCCTCCTCATATTCATCACCCGGGAGATCCGGGGAACCTCAAGGAGGGCACTCCTAGCCGACTGCAGGGGCCAGGCCAGAACCCGGAGGGTGTGGCGATCCTGCAGATAGGTGGGGCCCAGGCCATTTAGGGCTTTGAAGATCAAAACCAACACCTTGAATTGGACCCTGAAGACTATCGGCAGCTACTGCAGCAGGTCCCTGAAGTATCGTGCTTCCACAGAGATGCCAGTTGCAGAGGTAGTTGCCCAGAGGACTAGCAGTTACTGTGTGTGGTCTACAGCGGTAAACTGCACTCTACTGCAATGGTGTAAGCACAAGCCAGCAATTGGGAACATGGGTCTATGACAATTTCCTCATCCTGCCCCTTCCACGCACTATGGTCAGTGTTGTTCACCCTGTTTGCAGAAGCATCTCTGAGGTGCTAGCAACCATTATATCTGCCTCCACCAGAGATACACCGGGACTTGGTAGGGAGTCCTCTTCCCATCTCTCGGGGCCTATACAGGATGGACATAATTTAGCTCCATGTATGATGTATACACACGAACATACACGCACACACACACACACACACATACACTCAGGAGGTATACACAAAAATCATGCAACTACAGTACAGAGATAGCCACATTTTGTAAGATGCATTCAACAGTACACGTCAACAGCATTAACACATACTGATACCACATTTAAAACCAACAACCTCAGAATTAAAAATAGTGCTCTCAAACCGGGTCTTTTACTTAAGCCACTGTACCTAAAACTTCATGAGAAGATGAAGGTATCCACAAGTGACAAATTCACTAATCCGATCAATGATGATCTCTAGTATACAGGTACTTTTGCATATTGTCTTTATTGAGACCTCCAAAATACTACTGACTTTAGATGTCTGTAACAGAATTTTCATGAACAGTATTAAATTTTATCTGTGCTAACTGTATAACTATAGGAGGCTAAATTAATGATTATAATGTTCAAACTGGTCAACACAAATTGCCAGGTTACTATTTCAATTATAATTCAGTAGTTATGACTAAAACGTGGAGAGACAGATTTTCATAGCTTTAAGCAAAACTGACTTGTTTTTTATTCTGCATTACTCAGTACAAGGTAACTTTCATCAATAAAGGGTGGCAGAATCGGATAAAAAAAGATAAACTAAAAGGACGATTTTATATTTAAATGAATGAGAAGCCACAAAGTCTTAAAAACCAAACCAAACCAAACTACCCTACCCCTAAAAAAACTACTCCTCTTGTATTCAGCAGCAGCTACGTTTCTGTGTTACTTGGAATCATCCAGGTCTCAAAGTAATGCTTCAACTATGGGCTGACTGTCATCTTTGGTCTGTGGATATTTTCTTAATAATTCATAAAAGAAAAAAAAAAGGAATTGCCATGTTGGATCTGACTGTGACCCTAGCTAGGAAATAGCCTGTTTCCCACATTGGGCAGAACCCAAGAGTTAAAAAATTGGCTTATGCTCTTTTAGAAATTCTTACTTTACTGGGGTTTTTAATTTTGAAAAAAAAACACCCTTTAATCATAGAATATCAGAGCACAACAACACCTAATATCAGAACTCTGTGTCCATATTCGGAATGAAAATCTCATTTTTTTCTGGGCAGTCCTAAACTCCTGGCACAATTCAACGGTGTGAGAATTCCTTACATAGGCTAGGCTTGTGTTCCATGGGAAAAAATATCCTTTAATTTTACACTGGCTGATTTTCAGTTGCATTAAGTGTCCTCTTGGTTTAGTTTTATGATAAAGGCTGCAATTCTGAAATGACTTACCAGTTAATAATTCCCACTGAAGTCAAATCGGATTTATGAATGTGTGAGTAGATTTAGGATTACAGCAAAAGTGTGACTAGAAGTTCCCTGTTTATCTTTTCCATACTTGTTATTTTGCATATCTTTCTCATGTCCCTCTGATTTGCCATCTCACTAATGTAAACATCCCCAGGACCCAATTAGCATTTATGCTATGGCTTCTTTACACTGCTGTGGAAGTATAAAGGGGCATTAAAATGGGTGTAAACTAGAAACGACCAATTTACATGTGTCGTAACAGTAAACAAGATTATGCACATGCATCAACTATCGTAACCGATTTAATCTACAAAGACATATACATATAATTGAGGCATGTTAGTTTAATTACACAATGAACTAGATTCAAGGATCCAGAAAATATGCACAAAGTTTGAGTCAGAAGTTGTCTTAAGTCTCTTCCTTGGGGCTCCTTTGTGCATGTGGTACTCCCTAAATTAACCAAACTATTCCAAGCCACAAAGGGCCAACAATGCCGCTGGGGTGCAGGTTAGCATACAGACACACCTCCATGCGCCTCTTCTCTCCTACACTGACAGCAGAGAGCATGTGAAGAAGACAAGCCCCCCCTATAGTGGCTCCATGTCACAGCAGGAACACCTTTGCAGCGCACCTTTTTGCAAAGTATGCGGACAACAGGCCACAAGGCAGCTGCACTGCATGCAAAAGTCTGACTGAATCACATTCGAAATGCAGGAAAGCTCTGGGTTTGTTTTTGTTTTTCCTTTAAGCTGTACTTACCAAAAGATTTAAAAAATAAATAAGTGTCTGAATATCCAAGAAATAAAATATAGTGACACTGTCACAGTGTTATGCCAATTAATTTTGGAGCATTCCGTATTTTTACAGATCTTTTGCAGCCTCAAAATCTACATCAAACTCATTAGAAAATAGGTCCCTACAAGTGGGGGTGGGGAGAAAGCCAACAAGCCTTTGGCTATCATAAGAAATAAGCCAAGATGATTTAGTTTAAAGATGGACTTAAAGTGCCTCAAGTTATGCCTCAAAGTACAGCCACTCTCTGTGGCTAAATTGAGACTAGGAATATATGTAAGATTTTAAGGAAGAGAATTGATTTGACACAGCCACCATGTAGTCTAGCTGCCTGTACAGATGTCTCTGTGAGTCTGGGAACAGGAAACGGGGTAGGCGGGTGAGGTTCAAAAAGGATGAGGGAAGGGTAGATCGGTGAGAAGTGAAGATTTGACATGGACCGTGCCAGCAGCACTAGGTGAGGGAGACTGCCTGCTATTTGCAACACAAGTTTTGACCATTCCTTTTGGATTCTGACCTTGCTACAATTATTCCTGCCAGTGCCAGTTCCTGATTGGATTGTCATAATGCCCTGCCTGTGTAAGGCTAGACACTGAGCCAGTTCAGAAGCGTAAACTATTATAGAATGTGGTCAGTTGGAGAGTGTCATGCAGAGAGGACCCAACTCCACTGCTCTGAGAACAGCATTGGCTGCCAATATGTAGCTGTGTACAGCTGAAAGTGTTGATTTTAACGGATGAAACAGTTAGGTCCCTAACTATCTAGGACACCAATCTTCTTGGTATAATGTTACTGTAGTTATGATCAAATTAGAGGCCTCAACCTTAAATTTCTTGATTTAAAGTCTAATATGGGCTTCCTGTAGTTGTGGATTATGATTATTTGGTCAGCATGCAGAGTGGTGATATACAGACTTTTTTATAATAATAGGAATAATGTTAAGATTTGGTAGAGAAAGACAGTTAAAAGTTTTCGTTAATTTTCCAAAGAATATAGGATCAAATTCTTTCCTGTTCAACCTGATGGACACCCGTGCAACTGAACTCAGTGGGACTTCATGAGATGTACATGCAGGCAGCACTGGTCTCTAGAACTGAAGAGCGGTGTTAAAATCTAAATATATAAATCAACTGTGGCCAGTAACAAAACCAGAATGTTAACTATAGTTTGCTAAATGAGTGGTGTCAGACTTTCGTAGCTGAGAACCATGGAACTGCACACACAAGAAACATGCACCCCAAACGTGCGTGTGCAGTCACCCAATCCATGTTCACAGGAACCTGGGCTTTACTGATGCATTGGTACAAGGCTCTCTCTCTGTGGGATCAGGTTTGAAAATTCAGCCAAGCTCATGCCGCGCTATCTCAGTGATATATAAACCAAGACTGAGATTCACCCCTACTGAAAAATTTAATTTTGTTGCTGATTTTAAATCGAACCAGTAATAAACATGCAACAAAAACATTCACAATAATTAAATTAACTTCAGGGTAAAAAACAAACAAAAAAAGCTCAAATAGGCAGAAATCTACGGTAAAATTAAAAAGCCACTGATGATGAGGATGAAGGGTTAGTCATGCAAAACATACAAAACCGCCATTATTGAAATTACCAGTAGAATCAAGGTCATTTTCTAGATTAGTAAGTTCATCTCCACCGCTTGTAACAGCGCATTCAGGAATCTCCTCATTAGTATCTATCTCAGTATTATCATCCTCATCTGTAGGAACATGTAGTATTAAGGTTAGTACTTTTCTCTCGTGCATGCAGTTCATGCACCAGTAAAACATTAGTATTTTAGTGAAAGACTTTAAAGTTGAGCAAATTCAGCTATGACAAAGAAATCAGTGTGCAGAAATATTTAACTCTTTAACGGGAATATCTTTAAATAAATACAGTTCTCTTGCTTACTCTCTCTCTCTACAACTCTGCCCCCTGTATATACGCATGACAAAATTAAGATAAAATATTTCAGTCAAAGCAAGCTAACAAACAGTTGGCTACGTTTTCTTTAATAGTTCCTAGTGTCTTTTATATCAAGTGAAACCTTTTGTTGTGTAGTGGGGTTGTACACAGGACAATAATGAAGGGCTCAGCACTGGCCATGGGAAAGGATTTTGGAAGGGGGAAGGAATGACTATTAGTTTAAAAGGAGGTAGCAAGCAGAACTTGGAGAAACTATTGTATGGGAGAATAATACTGCTTAAAATGACAGGCTATGTAAAGGTTACGGACAATTAGTTTTGATACATTTCATACCCATTCAAACATGATCCAGATACGGCTTTAGAAACTGGCTTAACCTTAGGCCTCCATACCTGCTGTCTCTTATACACATCTAGATGTGTATAAGAGACAGCTCCATACCTGAGCACCCCCCACCCCACGTTTGTATGAAGTCTGGCGTTGTCTCTGAGCAGGTAAAAACAGACGTGACAGTGGTCCACTTTGGACTGGGCCTCACCTGCATGCCTGTGCAGGTGCCGCCACATGTTGGCCAAGGATTGCCCTGGGCTGTGTTGGCAGTTAGCCTAGGCTATGACTTTGGAAAACCTCTGGAGGTCACAGGCTAAGGCCCTCCTGAACAAGCCAAAGCGGGCTATCAAGTTTGTTCCCGGGCTGCCAACCTGGCCCACGTCTGCCATGGCTGGCCATCATTGGTTGCCACAGCTGCCTGTCATGGCGGGGCGCTGGGCACAGAATGGGATGGGGCTGGCTGGCCCCACGTTCGTGCTTCTCCCCGCTGCGGTCATGCTTGTTTGGCGGCCCAACCCATGTTTGCTGAGGTTTTCCTCCCTGGGCTGTGTCAGGGCCACCGGCCACATGTGTTTTTACCCAACATTAAACATAGCTGTAAAAGTGAAATGAGCCAGTACCAAATCTCTGGACTGTGGGAAGTTCAGTCTAAAACTGAAATCTGCCGCTTAGATCTATACATTTTTCAGGCTTCCATGGAGCTACATAGAATTCTCCTCCCCGTCATTACAATTCTTACTACACTACCTTACCACTGTTAGCAATTTTACAATGTGTAGGGCCTTGACACTACTAAGGTTTTAGCAGATGCCTTCAGCTGTTCTGGAGGGTAGATCTAGAGGGAACCTGTATGACCAGAGGCTCTGCTTTTGTTGTACGGGGCATATTGAGGATCTTCCCCCATTATCTGTTCAGCTTCAAGGCTACAGCAGGAGTACGAACAAAATGAACGACCCCTCTTTTGGTGGGAAAAACACATTGGGACACAGCATTTAAACTGTCCTACCTGCTGGTAAATCCTAAAGATCAGATTACACTGAAAGTTACCAATTTTAGCTCATGCCCTTGCTGTCCAAAGACATACTTCCAGGCTAAGGCGTCTGCTGACACGGTTTCTTAGGGAAATTTTTGGTTTCCTTATCATGTCTGGCTGTGGTTGTTATTGTACAAGATTTTATGTTCAGGGGTCAGGCCTGGTCGAACCTGTGCTCCATGGAAGAGTAAGACCATTGAAACATGGGCACTGGTTCAAATTTTCATAATGACTGTGGTAAAGTGGGTCAGTGCAAAGCAGATTGGAAATGGAATTTCCTTTCTTACAGCCTTGGTCCCTATAAGAGTTTCTTTGTACTATCTTCTAATAATTTGATGGTGCTGATTCAACTAAATTTCCCTTCTAGTATTTTATTCCTTCATTTGCACATTAGAGTAATTTAATGTAATTGTACCCATGGCATTGTCTCTGTTGTGTCTTGATTTTGTACTTTGTTATGACCTATGGTCGAAACGAATAAATCTACTTACTTACTACAATTCTTACTCATGGAGACAAAGTAGTTCAAATTATATTTTTTATTGGATCAACTATTGTTGGTGGAAATGTACACGCTTTTGGACCGCATAGGGTCCTTCCTCAGGGAAGCGGGAGTCAGTTCTGACTTATCTGAGAAAGGTCCCTGTGCGGTCTGAAAGCCTGCACATTTCCACCAACAATAGTTGGTCCAGTAAAAGGTATCATTCAAACTACTTTGTCTCCGCCTCTGTCACTTGGGACCAACCCAGCAACCATGCGCACTTTCTCTCTGGATTACAATTCTTACTCCTCAGACCTTTCTATTTCTCTTTCTGCTACTTCCACATCCTTCTAAGTCAACTGTATCCTTCATACTTTTTGGATATTAATACATCTAAATACAGCTCAAGTTTATATTTATTGTTACCCACATGGCCTTAACAAAATAAATAGTACAGCTCAATAGTCCAAATGCAGAGGCACTTTGTAGAGTTTTGCCGAGTGAAAGCATGGCTCCATTGTGACAGGGAATAGTAAAGCATTTTGGAGTAGATTAGCTGCAAGTCTCCTTGAAACAATAAGCAAACTTGAGAAATCTATGAAGAAGATGATAGTCTGAAGAGGAAGGGGAAAAGGGTAGCAAACTCCAGGGAAAGAACCTTAATATCCAGGTGGAGAGAGAGATAATATTGGAGAGTTTGTGAAAGAAGGGGGTTGTAATGTTGACCTCAGCATGGGTAGGCTAGAAAAACACACAAGAATAGGCAGAAAAGATGGCAACTGGGAAGGAGACACTTGATTTTCCACATGGGTGTGATGAGATTGCTGTGAAGCAAAAGGAAAGTTGATGAACTGGGGTAGAGGGCCAAGGCAACTCTACGCTATGAACAGAATAGAATTTGAACACAGGTAAAGTGTCAAAAGGCAGTTCCAGAGAATGCTCCTAGAAGCAATGTCCTGGTTGAATGGCAGCCACTGGGTAGGCAGGGTAGCCTGTTAGAAGGCTATAGGGTTTTGACAGCAGTCATTAGGTGGATAAGATAAATATTATTGAGGGGGTTTGGTGGTGGGTTGGATAACTGGTTTGAGAAGGGGGATCACTGGATGGACTCGCTGACAATACTACCGGCAAGGATCTAGTTGTGGGAGGGAGATTGGTGTACTAAGAGAGGTGATAAGAGGATGTCACAATATACACTTTTAAAGATGGTTCCACCTTCCCATTTAAAGATGGAAACCTGGAACTACAGTCTGGACTTAAATTATTTAATGGAAAAAAAAAACGTGAGTAGAAAGTTGGAAGGACATGGGGAAAGTACCCAGTCTGCTATAAACATCGGTAACAGGACTGTATTTGTTCATTTTCTGATTCAGAAATTTGGAAGAATGACTATGCAGGAAGAAAGAAATACAATCCACAGTTAGAACAAGAGTAAAGCAGAGAGGTTACACAACAAAGGTCTATGCTACCTTGGGCAGACTAGCATAGAAACAGGGAATATTAGAGCAGGCATGGTAAACTTAATCAGGGATGAATAATGAATAGAGCTGAAATGAGTATCTGCAAAAATAGTTATTACCCATCGAGTTTTTGGTACCCAAATTGAACAGGATATTTCAGGTATTTTTTGGTACCCAAACTGGTTTTTGAAATACTGGTACCAACAACCGGTATACTGAAATACTGACAAAACCCCCCTGAAATCCAGTACAAATCCATGATCATTTGTCCTGAATGTTTCAGTTTTTTGGCATACCAGTTGTTAGTAGGTTGATATTTTGGTAATATGGTATTTTGATTTTTCAGGTACTCAAACAGTATTCTGGCACCAATTTGGGTACCCGAAAATGTGTGCATCACTTGGGGGTACGAAGTAAAATACCTGTGTCAGTTCTAATACTGAAACATCCATTCAATCAGCTGGGGAGTAAAAACTTCACTGGCCAAAGGGAAACTCTACAGTCTTGACAGACAGCAGAGTATACCCACAGGGCAACAGTGCAGCCTTGCAACGTGGGCCCTTTTCACATGAGATGTGAACACCGTGGGTGGTGGGTGGAGGTGCATGTGTGCTCATGCGCAACACCCATCTCCACCCACCTATGGAGCAAGCAGCATTGGAGTCTGTTGCTCCATGGGTGGGTGGAGATGAGTGTTGCGCCTCAGCATGCATGCATCTACACCCACCGCCTACAGTGTTCACACAGATGCCTCCACCCATCTCCACCCAGTGAAACCACCCATCTCCACCCATCCTCTTATCACCTCTCTTAGTACACCAATCTCCCTCCCACAACTAGATCCTTGCCGGTAGTATTGTCAGCGAGTCCATCCAGTGATCCCCCTTCTCAAACCAGTTATCCAACCCACCACCAAACCCCCTCAATAATATTTATCTTATCCACCTAATGACTGCTGTCAAAACCCTATAGCCTTCTAACATTTTCAGTGAAACTGGGTGGAGACATCTCATGTGAAAAGGGCCCATGTTGCAGGACTGCAGTTGCCCTGTGGGTGCCCTGTAATATGTAGAATAAAATGTAACTCCCATTTTATTGGTGTTAGAGCGTCTGTGTGAAAAAGGCCTATGTCTTCTGGAGGAGCGTCTCTTCCTGCCTTGGGGAAGAGCTAGAGAGCAGTAAGGGAGATGCTGGGTAAGGGAGGTGGAAAAGAGCCACCTGACTACACACTATCACAGCTAAGAGGAGGAGGAGGAGGAGGAGGAAAGGGAAGGATCATAACTCAGTTACCAATAACAGAGTTCAAGATGGTATTTCTGAAAAGAGTTAGAGGAACTAGGTTTTTCCTGATTTAGGAAAAACAAAATGAAGAGTGGAAATCGCCGAGAGCCACAAAATTCGGAAAGGAAGAGAAGGGCCAGGCACTACAAGATTATTCGATTGTAACAAATGCAAGGTTATCTCTGAGAGACTGTACAGACTCACTGAAGGAAGGGGCTGTTCAGCAGAAGAATACAATAGACATTTTACATGCAGAGGTCAGACTGAATGGTAAACTATGTGGGAGGTGTAGGCTTGTCAGAGCAAAGGTGTGAGTGGCAAGTTAGTGCATTAGAAATGCATGCAAAACAAGTATGTCTTATCCACTTTGGGGTAGAGGAGGGACAGCAAGGAATAGTAGAGCGTTCTAGGATGAAGTTACATAAAGAATGATAGATATATGAAACTAGGATAACCACTGCCAAACTGGTTGCAATTTGCACGCCTTTCCCACTTAATACCTGTTTTCTGACCAGCTTTGATTTGAGATGGAGACGAAGTAGTTCAGCTGATATGCCCCTGTCGGAAGGGTGGACTAGTTAGGTTGGTCTGGCCTTGGAGACTAATGGATCCAATCGGATTCCAGAAGTACCTGGGGAATTTACCCACTGATCTTGACGGCCCCTTGGTTGATGGCCTGGTTGATTTGTGGAATAGTTTGCTGACTCAGGACATTTACATGGTAGCACCCAGGGGCCCACGTCCACTGCTGTGGCAGTATAGGTTTCCCTGGTGTATGAGGGCTTGAGCTGTTAAGTTGGGTAGACAGGTGTGTAGAGCACGTGGCGTTTGACTCCTGCTGAAGCTGACCAACTGCAGGACACAGCTTTTTAAAAGGGTTATGGTGTGACAACAATGAAAAAAAGAAAAAGATGACGCTTTTCTCTTTGCTGCCACAATGTCTTCCAAGTGCCATCGAGCAGAGCTGTTCCAGGTGGCGAATGGATTGGTGAATCCTGGTTGTCTCCACAAGAAAGGAGTTAGAACCATCTATTGCCCGCTACGGCGCGTTTGTCACCTACTTTGCAGAGAAAGTTGCTTATATTCAGCATGACTTGGGAACCTTGGGGCCATAGTCAGAGTTTGAGGTTGGAAAGGCTCAGTCTCGTCCAGTTTGCTTGGATGAGCTTAAATTAGTGTCACCCGCTGGGAGGGTGAGTTTGGAGGGATGTGGGCTGGTGAAAGCTAGCTAGGAGATATGGGGCCACTGGCTGGGGTTGTCAATGCCTCCCTTTGGGAGGGCAGGGTGTCCAATGGCCTCAAGACTGTGGTTGCCTGGCTCCTGCTCAAGAAACCATCCCTTGATGTTAGCTCCCCTGCCATCTACTACCCCGTCTCCAATATTCCTTTTCAAGGGAAGGTTATTGAGTGGGCAGCTTTAGACTCATCTGGTTGCTCTTGGTTTCCTGGACCCATGTTGGTCTGGCTTTAATCATGGGCATGGTACTGAGGCTGCACTTGTGCCCTTAGCTGACAATCCAAGCGTTGAGATCGACAGGAGAAATCGTACCCTGTTGATCTTCCTTGATCTTTCAGTGGCCTTTGATGATACAGCTGATCATGAGTGTTATTGTCATGACTGCATAACCTGGCAGGGGTCTGAGATACTGATCTTTAATGGTTCTCTTTGTTTCTGTCAGGGGGGTCCAAGAGGGCGGTGATGGGTGGCGGTTCCTCATCCTCTCTGGCGCCCCCCTGTGGGGTTCCGCAGGGTTCTGTATTTTCTCCCTTCCCGTTCAATGTATATCTGAGGCCGCTGGACAAGACTGTATAGAGATTTGGAGTGAGGTGCCATCAATATGCTGATGACATCTCTCTCTCTCTCCCCACTCGTTTCATCCAACCCAAATTCTGGAGTCTTGTTTTTTTCCCAGTGCCTGGCTGCCTTTAGGGACTGGAGGTGGGTGAACCAATTGAAACTGATTCCAGACAAGACTGAAGGGATGACGGTTAGCCAGTCCTGTGACCTGGGTGGTATAGGTACACCCGTCACTGACGGGGCTCCAATCCCCTTTGGTCATTCAGGTTCACAGTCTAGAGGTGCTCCTGGAACATCAGGGTGAGATNGAATGGATTGGTGAATCCTGGTTGTCTCCACAAGAAAGGAGTTAGAACCATCTATTGCCCGCTACGGCGCGTTTGTCACCTACTTTGCAGAGAAAGTTGCTTATATTCAGCATGACTTGGGAACCTTGGGGCCATAGTCAGAGTTTGAGGTTGGAAAGGCTCAGTCTCGTCCAGTTTGCTTGGATGAGCTTAAATTAGTGTCACCCGCTGGGAGGGTGAGTTTGGAGGGATGTGGGCTGGTGAAAGCTAGCTAGGAGATATGGGGCCACTGGCTGGGGTTGTCAATGCCTCCCTTTGGGAGGGCAGGGTGTCCAATGGCCTCAAGACTGTGGTTGCCTGGCTCCTGCTCAAGAAACCATCCCTTGATGTTAGCTCCCCTGCCATCTACTACCCCGTCTCCAATATTCCTTTTCAAGGGAAGGTTATTGAGTGGGCAGCTTTAGACTCATCTGGTTGCTCTTGGTTTCCTGGACCCATGTTGGTCTGGCTTTAATCATGGGCATGGTACTGAGGCTGCACTTGTGCCCTTAGCTGACAATCCAAGCGTTGAGATCGACAGGAGAAATCGTACCCTGTTGATCTTCCTTGATCTTTCAGTGGCCTTTGATGATACAGCTGATCATGAGTGTTATTGTCATGACTGCATAACCTGGCAGGGGTCTGAGATACTGATCTTTAATGGTTCTCTTTGTTTCTGTCAGGGGGGTCCAAGAGGGCGGTGATGGGTGGCGGTTCCTCATCCTCTCTGGCGCCCCCCTGTGGGGTTCCGCAGGGTTCTGTATTTTCTCCCTTCCCGTTCAATGTATATCTGAGGCCGCTGGACAAGACTGTATAGAGATTTGGAGTGAGGTGCCATCAATATGCTGATGACATCTCTCTCTCTCTCCCCACTCGTTTCATCCAACCCAAATTCTGGAGTCTTGTTTTTTTCCCAGTGCCTGGCTGCCTTTAGGGACTGGAGGTGGGTGAACCAATTGAAACTGATTCCAGACAAGACTGAAGGGATGACGGTTAGCCAGTCCTGTGACCTGGGTGGTATAGGTACACCCGTCACTGACGGGGCTCCAATCCCCTTTGGTCATTCAGGTTCACAGTCTAGAGGTGCTCCTGGAACATCAGGGTGAGATGGTGGCCAGGAGTGCTTTTCACTAACCCCATCTGGTGAGGCGGCTGCAACCCTTCTATCAGACTCAGATTTGGCCACTGTCATTCATGCTTTCGTAACCTTGAGGCTAGACTACTGCAATGCACTCTACATGGTACTGCAGTCCCACTGACGACCGGTTGGGAGCTGCAGCTGACGCGGAACACAGCCGTCTGTCTTCTGTCAGGGGTATTCCTGTTGGACAGATGGGGAAGTGAAGCTGAGAGACAGTGGCTTCAGGATTGTAACCACAGTGAATTGCTAAAGGCCTTCCAGCAAGTCCCTGGCTCAGCTGGGACTTGACCCAAAGTCTGTCAGCTCTGAGTCCTATTTGATATCCATGGACTACACCGCCTTTCCTGGGAATAGGAGACTTGGGGTGCAAATCAGCTGCAACTTCATTAACTAAAATTAAGTATTTAATGCACAGAGAAAATGTAACCTGGGAACCTACCCTAGCATCATAAAGGTGGATTTACTGACACTTGTGCTTATAATTAGTGGTTAGCACAAGGGAAAATATTTGTTTCGTTAGCCGATGTAGGAGAGACTAAAACAGCGAGGAGCCTAGATTGAGCAATACTCTTTGGAATTTGAGTGACACTATATTACTTCAGCCTGTAGCACTGGCAGTTATATGAATTTTAATGACATTTCAAAGTCAGTTTAGTAATATTACAGTAATATTACAACTCAAAAACTGTACAAGCAAGTGGTATGTCAAAAAACCTGCCATTTGAAATCGAAGAGACATTGCCTCTGCCTCTCACTTCTTTATACTGAAAGAAACGATGTAATGCCATAGGAGTTCTTTAAAGATCCCTTAAAACATCATATTATTAATAGGAAAAATGTTAATATTCTTATATCTATAAAATGTATTCTCCTGCAGAGGTTGCATGTACGCTCCTACATTTTTAAGTTTAGGAGCATGTAGAGATTTTAGTCAAACAACCGACTAAGGATTTTAGGAGAACTGTAGAGATTTTAGTCAAACAATTCCCACATGGCCAACTTTCAGTGCCGACTGTTCGTATACATTTTGCAACCAAGAGGCTAGCTGTGTGTTAAATTAGGGATGATTAGATCTTCTTGGGCTTCAGGCTGTAAGCGGATCACTAGGGAGGTCAGGGAAAGAAATTCTCTCTTATGCATACAGCACCCGCTGCACAGATGGGCTAGTGAAATAAGTGCTGGGTCAAGATGGATGTCTTCTCCCACTGGACAACCACGGTTAAGTTTTGTTTGCATGACCAAGGAAGTGTTTAGTGCAGGGGTGGAGAGGCTGAAGCTCAAGGGCCAAATGTGGCCCACAAGTAGTTTTTATTTGGCTCTTCGCAGTGCCTGGATTTGGCCTCTGGATCCAGTTCCTACCCTCAAGCAATGAAAGGTTGCTCTCAGGGGAAAGGGGCAGAGATGAGGAGGGCATGCACACAAGGGTAAGGGACAGAGGGTGTTTTTAAACGAGATGCAATCACACATGGCCACCCATCAACCACCCACCCATCTGACCACTCGTGTAAAGGCGGTGTGGGTGGATGCACGCTTCCATGACACATGCAGCACCCAACTCATGGGGCACTGGAGAAAAAGTTGGAGTGCCGCATGCAGGGGAAGGCAAAACAGTGCGTGGAGACAGGTGTCCACGCATACGTGGTCTATTTGAATGGGGGTGCTCACCCAGGCCAGTGGACAGGTCTGTGGACCTGCTGCCTCCACATCTCGCCCTCATCCTTATTGGGAGCTCTTAAAGGGGTAATGGCTGCCCGCAACAGTTGCTTTGGGGGACAGTCCATCGTGGCGGGAGTGTGTGGAGGCTGCCTGCTTGTCTGTGGTGGCCACCCAGGGAACCACCCATTGGAATCCCTTCCCGCTCACTCCACGTGCATGAGTGCCCGGTGGCTGTACCATTCTTTGGACATGGAACACCCCTCTAGCCTTGTTCATTTAAAAACACCTAGATGTAGGGCATAGATCCATGTTCCGGACCCTCCTCTTCCTGAGTGCACGCCGTAGGCATGTCCACCTCCAAATTTTATGTGACTCCTACAGCTGTACTAATTATCCAATTGGTTCTTGGAGGGAAAAGGTTCCCCACTTCTGATACGGCACATTCAGTATACTTCCTACAAGTTCCGAGACCAGAGAACAAGAGAAAAAAATACATGGAAAAATCCTTAAGAGCCCAAATTCCCAGTAGCATCAGATGGCTTGTAGAGTTGGGGACAAAATTCAGAGTAGCTAATACTATTTTCCCCTTTCAAAAACACTAAAACTACATAAGGCTGCAAGCAAGTATTTTTGAAGTGTTCAAACTGCAGCAGAAAGACTGAATATAACAAGCCACCAAAAATCCTTTTGGAAAGCTTCTATATTCTGTTGGTAATTTTTTCCACTGTATGAGCCCACCAAAGTATGTCAACCAATTTAAACATTCAAAGTTCAACAAAAAGTTTCTTAAGCATCAGATCACTCAGGAAGAGGAAAAAAATTTAAAGGGGCTCTCACAAGAAAGATCGCCACTATGGCCCTTTTTACACAGACACTCTAACACCGATAAAATGGGTGTTACATTTTATTATACATGGTACAGGGCAACACTGCAGCCCTGCAACATGGGCCTTTTTCACACGAGATGCCTCCACCGTTTCGCTGGGTGGAGGCGTCTGTGTAAACACCACTTGCGGTGGGGTAAGGTCAAATTTGGGAAAGGTCAAATTTGTAATGATTTATTTATTTATTTGTTCAATTTTGTACTCTGTCCTTTCTACAAAGGCTCAGGAGGGCTTACAAGGATATAAAAAATATAAGACATAGAAACATCTATAAATAAACATATAAAAACAGTAAAAAAAAAACAACAACCCCAAACCCCCCTACCCTCTCCCTAAATCCTCTGCCCAAGCCCACCCAGCCCTATCCCAGCACACCAAACGCCTGGCTAGACAAGAAGGTCTTGTATCTCTTCTGAAAGATGAGCAGGCTCAGGCTTAGACGGATCTCCAAGGGGAGGGAGTTCCATAACTGTGGAGCAGCCACCGAGATCGCCTCTCTGCGCGCCCTCATTGTACAAATGTATGGGCAGTCGGTACTCGCAAGAGGGTGCCCTTGGCTGAGCTCAGAGGCCGCAACAGAACATAAGGGAAGAAGCGGTTCTTTAGATAGGATATCTGGGGCCCAAGTTGTTGATGGAGGCTAATAAATTAGACAAATATAAGCTAACCTATCTACAGCTGCATTCTAACTATAACAGATGAACCATTTTTTCAGCTGTGTCAAATTAAGTGCTATGAACCTGCTTTGAAAAACTATCACTTGCCAGTCTTTTGATATGTGTACATGGTGATCCACAATTACCTGCAACAACATTTTGAAGTGTGAATAAAAGTGACACCTGAAAAGGTCTTCCTCTGCTTTCTAGGTTTCCATAGGAATAAGCTACAAGGTTCCTTAACTCACCTCCAGATGCCTTTGACCTTTCTTTCAACTTTTCTCCAGCCATTTCACCGTAGCTAGGAAGTTCTGACATCTTCACTCCAGATCGAGCTTCTGCTATTAGCTGACGAGCTCTCTCTCTCAGCTGCCGACGTCGCTCTTCATCTTGCTGCTAAGATATATTGAACAGTTGCCAACTCAGTAATTGACAGAAATGCAATTTCATTCTCAATCTGATCATCATGATAGTAACTGGTTTATAGCATGGTGCTTGTCCCACATTATAAATAGGATGCTCCATATCAGTTGGGTGTCACACCACAATTTTTAGAGACATCCATGAATCAGATTTTTTGAACATTTCCCAAATTATTACTGTAGTGAAATTTCATTATTTAAAATTTAGGCCACAATCCAGTAGTCCCACTGACTTCCTTATGGGCTGCTCTGGGTTAAGTAGTGTACAAGTGAGTCCTTGGCCATTTTTTCCATGAGAATTATATTATTAAAATACTATCACACAGACAATTATCAGAAGCCTTTTCTTCTATATAATAACTACAAAAAGTTTTAATACAGTTATAAAAGAGATCTTACTCAACTGAATTATAAGTGAGAGGACTATTCTATCCTAAAAATGGAAATTGGGGCCAAATGTAGATACACTACTGTCTGTCATCATCGACTCCAAGAGTGTTAAACTGTTGGAAAATTTGAAGTACCAGATGAGAATTTGGTCATAGTACTCAACTAAAGTATTCTATTTTTAATTAATTGGAAAATTTAATTGCAGGAAAATGGTTGATGAAGTGATGGGTTTCTATAGCACAAAAGAATTGTGATGAGTAGTTATTTTGAAATCTGACAATAATAGACAGCATGTATTTTTATAAGAGAATCATTAAAGCTAGCATAAGTGTGCTAAAACTTTAAACATATTAGCAATATTTTAAAGCTAAATTACAAAAACTGGTAAATGTTAAATTTATAAATTTCTGAAATCGAGAAACACACGAAGAGTGCCATCCTCACTCAATTAAAGTCAATGGGAGTTTTGCCATCAACTTCAATGGGCTCAAGAGTGGAGCCTAAAAGTTTTGAAATGTACGAATGATCAAATCTATTATAATTTGAGCATTATTTTTCCAGAATGCATTGTTCCAACTTGAAAAAAGTTTGAATGGTTGTAACTAACACAGTACAAGCAGCAATGGATGAAAATAAATAAATAAATAAAACCACCAACAAATAAATAAAAAGGCTCTAAATCAAATTTACCCCCAAAGACAGTAGTCACTGCTGTAGTACAGTGGTTGAAATTAAGCTATCTTCTGATAACTCTGGGAAATTAAATAAGTTTGTTTACTTTTGGAAAGCAGTATTAGAAATAAATTATCTTACAAAGAATGTCAAACACTATTTCAACTATGGAAGATATTCAACATTCCACATCTGTAAATGTTTGTAAGAGCCTGCAACAAAGTGTTATTTAGTTTAAGCAACCATTAATAAAACAAGCACAAAATACTAATTAGGTACATTCTACCCATTTCCATGTAAATTGTTTGTTTGTAGCCATTTACTCATCATTGTTCTGGGTACAATAGAAAAAATGCAAATGAATGAATCAGAATGCAGCCCTAATGGGACTTTCTGTTTATAACTATTAGCCCAGAGGTGTGCTGTAATTCAATCCTCAAGCAGCAAGATTTAGCCTCATTAACAGCTTGCATGGGCAGGTTACAACTCATAAAACCCTACAGTAAACAAAGTATATGGACACAGCACAATATCTTGAGCCTGATTGACAGAATGCTGCTTCCCTATCAGATTGCCTTGATTTACTTTTCTACTAATGTCCTAACACTATCAAGCCAATTTTGCCTGGGCCTTGGAGCCCTCCAGCAGGATGGCATATTTGCTTTGTTTGCTTTCTCACCCGTTAACTTCCCAGAAGGCACAGAGCAACAGTTCTATCAAAAACTTATTTGTTAAAGTAGACACTAGAAATAAAACAAGAAAGCTTTCTAGAGCTGCCATGCACTATAATAAATCAATTTAATTTAATTTACAGCCAGCCAGCTGACACAGCAACCTGTTTTATTTCAACCCACTGTATTTGGCAATAAATTAATTACATTTTTGGAGTTCACAGGAAGCAAAATTGCTAAAATGTTTCCTACTTGGAACTCCTGAGACGTGTAGATTTGTAGTTTTAATCCATATTATTTTTATAACGGAAGACACCAAACTTATTTTTAAGGTATCTAGACTGCTTAATACTAAGTGCTCCTATTGGCCGACTAATTTTATTGCAATACTTCGCCAATTTAATATCAGGACAGGTACACTTTAAAATATGGAAAAGGTTGAGATCAAAAAGAGAGCTTATAGCCTTGAATCATTAGCATAGTAGTCTCAAGCACCCTGATATCTGAGCAAACACAGATAGTTGTGGCTTGTAATTGTGTTGATTAAGTCAACCATCACTAGTGGAGAAGAAGAGTAAAACAGCCTGTTCATAACTTAATTAAATACATATATTGTGTGAGCTGTTAATTTATAGAGCTTTGAAGGAAGGAATTGGTATGAAGAGCCACTGAAGCCTATGTTGTACATAAGATAGCTGTTAAATCATGTCTTGAAGTTATAAAAGCATTTTTTATGTTCTGTGGAAAGTGCTTACGCATCTAAGCACGCAAAATCTCTGTCCTGTCCATTCCAAACAACAGGAGAAAGTCCTGTTATAGACTATAAGAGAAAGCCAGGTTAGTATTTTGCCTTAGTCATGACATCTTTGACATGCTGGAGAGACACAAAAGTTTATTCTATCCCCCTCCCCCATCTCCTGGTTACTTTGTAATGGTCTAAAAATCTGCCCCATGGATGCACAGCAAGTAAAACTTCACCATTTAAGGGCAAACTCTTCAAGAATAAGTAATGTAATTCCTTGTTTCCCTCCTATAAAAATGTACTGGTATGCAATTTTTATATTTCACAGTTCACCGACATCTCGGCAAGCTTTCTTCCACTGCTTCAATGGTGCTACTTTTAATTTTATCCTCCTTAGTCCTAGTAATTAAAGTGATCAGCAGTGGCATCCCAACGGCTTTGACACAGCTACAAACCCCTAGCAGACTTCTGCTTTTAAGGGGTAGGGGAAGAAAAAGGACTGGAGTTTCATTTCACAGGAACAAGAAAATCAAGCTTTTCCAATACCCAACTTTATCCAATTGTTCTTTCAGCAGCCTTTGGATCTTAAGAAACAAATAAAAACGCCTGCCGTTAGGGGGTCCTTTTTGTACTTGCCGCAGATGCCTGTGACCGACATTACTTTGGCCAAAAACGATGCCACAGATTTGTGAAGGTAAATTATATGATAAAATGTCAGGAGAGCTGCAGAGATCATTACCCTACCAGCGAGGTCACTCAATAGTTTCTGAAATTTAAAGACCACCAACTTTAAAAAAACTCCAGAAGGCTTATGCCTTTTAGTAACAGACAACTCCTCAATCTCTTAAGAACAAAACAAAAACAAAATCAAACTGATTCTTGCCTCATTTTCAATAAATATTCCTATGGATTTTAAATTGCTATTTGACTGAGATTCCATGTGTCTCATACAATACTTTGTTCTCACCAAAAATCTGTTCCTCTAGGATTCTTTCCCTGTACAAACATTATGTACTACAAAATGTAAAAAAAAGAAAAGAAAATTCCTTTCCATACTTCAGTGACAGAATTGTAAACGATCACTAGCATTAGTGATAGTCTGTGTTAACATAAAATGAAAATCTAACTGCTTAACATGGGTAGGGCTTCCCATAGCTTTAACTCCCAAAATCGTCCATGGTATGCCCAGATTACGTAATACAGCTAGGAAAAAAAACTTGACTGCCACTCTTTTCATCATTAGACAGGAAGAACCGCTCTGCTATTAGCCATTCAGAAAGAAAAAGAATTCTGTGCTTGTCCAGAGGCAAGGATTACCAAAATGTACCATTCACATGCTGCAGAACATACAGACTAAAAATAAAAAATAAAATTACAAGATCTTTAAGGATTCAGGCAGGCTGGATTTTTACTGTGTGCTTGATCAGCTCTTGTTTGAGTAAATAGGATTTGTGATGAAACATTAAAACTGTTTAGCAGATCTTTTCAAACCATTTCAAACTTTTCTTATGCTGGTTTATAATATAACCAGACATGCTTGTAAATGGCCACACCTGCTCATTTCTCTGGGGATGGTCTGATCTCTGCCTTTTCCAACAAAGAAAGGAGGGGGGGGGAAATCAGCCTTTCTTGTTGCAAAACAGAGTGGAAAGTCAAAATCTTTCTCAAGTTT
>QEPC01000564.1:2867149-2890952 GCA_003113815.1 Sphenodon punctatus
AGACTGTTCATTAATTACCAATTTAATCACTGCTGGAGGCATGACATTACAAAAATCTGGCTGAAAGTTCTAATAGATTACAAAGACCACCTAAGAAGAATGACCAAGAAATGTACAAAACAATTAATACTGTTTCACTGCTATCAAAGACACTCCGATTATTTTACATCAAGTGAAGCAAAAGAATTAGTAGCTTCACAGTGTCACCACTAGGAACTGTAAATACAATGGCACACAATTAGTAATGCACATGTGACTTTTCGTTCAAGGCATATATCCTTGGGAAAGCCAGAACATGATAAGGAGAACAAAAGGAACATTTTGAAATGAAATGAATAAAGATTTTAACTCTACCCTTGTTCATGCTGAGCAATAACAGAACAGGCAATGCAAAAATACAGCTCTAAGTAATAGTGATATCATCCTGGGAGTCACAACAGCTTGCACTGAACATCCATACAGAAAACGTCTACGGTCATTAACAGCAGGAAAAAGAGTGCTCTAGATGCTATGAAATCCAGGCCTAGATTCAGCCAGAAAAGGATATTTTCCTTCACTCTTTTTACTGTTAAGATTTATGGCTAAACAGGAAAGATATTGGGGGTTCTTAGATTAAGCTGATGATTTCCATATGACCTGAAGATACGCTACTAAGTTGAAGGAGTGTAGTCTGATAATCAATGTTACAGTTGCAGACAACAGAAACATTGAAATGTAGACAAAGTTGGCACACTTTAAAAAAAATAAATAGTTGCCCCAAAACGGAATGTTCCGAGAGCCCTGGACCAGGATGTCAGCAGGTGTAAATCAGCATAGCTCAACTGAAGCAAATAAATAAATAACTGGAACTAGGCTAACATGTCTTGACAAACTGCAACTACAAATGGTTACGTCAAACTTGTAAAATGTTTTGTTGTTATGAAACTGACAGCACACGTTAATTATATTTGTGAATAAGTCCGTGATACACAGCAAGAGAGGCAACATATTACCCCTGAGTGTGTGGGAGTTCTACGTGTCAAATCCTGTACACAGAAATATCGCAACCTCAAAGTTAGCAGATGCCTTGTCAAAAGGCTCAGTACAGCACCTTCGGCAGGAGGGACACTGGCTAGGATTTATTTACTAATGTGAAATAACCCACTCAGTTGTTTTCACTATTCATGAAACTCAATGAGACTCCACAGACTCCACCATTTCAGTAGGAAGTATAAACCAGTTCAGCTGTTTTTAAAGCGTTCGGTCATCGTCTCTAGCTTTCATTTAATGAAAAGTATACGGTTAAAATAGCTAGAAAACTTGCAATATTCATGATATTTAAATACTATCCAGAACTGCCTTATCAGATTAAACCATATTCAGCAGCTTTTTTAGTGGCATACATGGAGAACATATACATGGACAACAGTGAATAAGTTACCATTACTCAGGGATTGCCAAAATAATGTTCAATCTTTTTACCAATTAGATGGTAACTGCTTCTTTTGAAATCTCAAGAAAATCTAGTGATCAAATCTAAATCTGGTCACAATCTTCAGCATGACAGGCTAGTCTTTTTTTCAATCAATATTTTCCAATTAACATCAAAAAGACCAAGGTTGCCATCTGTAAAGTCCCACCCTTCAATAAAAAAAAAAAAAAACCACTCAGATTTAATTGGCAAACAAGCAACCTTCCTCTCTTGTTTTTCTCACAAAAAAATAATTTCAGAACCAATTTTATAGTATTTCTCTGGACCACAAAAGAGAGAGAGATGCTATTAGTTCCTTCTTCACAGGAACTTAGTGTTGGTCCAAAAAAGCTATAACAAATTCCCCTGGTGACCTAAAATGACTTTTGAATGTAGCACAGGTTAGGCTTTTAGTTTAAATTGAGAACTGAAACGTGGCTGGTACTAATCTTTGAAAAATCTTTTAAAAATAAATAGGCATTTTTGGAGAAAAATGTCTATCATGGCCACGCCTGTATCAGTCCTTGCTTTCGTTTTATGAATTTTGCCTTTTGGTCAGTTAGAGCAGTAGCACAGAAATTGTTCTATTTGCGTGCTGGTGGTGGTGGGCATGGGGAATAATATTGAATGCAACGATAAATTCAACTATTTATAAAAAGCTTTCATTAGAATTCTTTAAAAAAACTTTAGTTATTTTGTTAGATGAAACAAGCATCACCTGATTAAATGTATGGAGCTGAAAATCAAATTAACTTTTACAACTTGATTCTTCTAGGATGATACAAAAATCTAGTTGAACATTTGTTGACTTATGAAGGTTTTCAGAAATGATTTCCATTTCTTCTGGTCCACAGTGTACATTCTTGAAAAGTTATCATTTCTGCATTGAAAAATGCTTATGAAAATGATAAGTAATGGGCAAAGCATATTGATACTTAAAGTAGAAAGAGCTTATTAAATATGAATTAGATACAGTTGCAATAAGTCTTTTGAGCAAGAGTAATAAAAAGCAGTATTCTGAGCAGAAAAATTCCTCTTAGCATAAACCCTCTCCTTTCCATTGTATACATTTGCAAGTTTAGAAGTAGTTGCTTTTTTGTGAGAAACTTTATTTCTGTATTTTCTATTTAAAAAAATCTGAACACATTGCCTTGAGTCTTCTATATATAATTAAAAGCTTTTATTTCTTATTCAATCTGGGTAACTAAGAGAGTGGAAATGTTAACTTGTTGGAAACATAAATATGTAGACCTATACAGTACATTTAAACTCTGGAAGCAAACACTGTTTAAACTGTTAACAAGGATCTCATTCTAAAATGATTCTTGTAGTTGAATTTCATAGTGGCCTAATCCACACCGTGCTCCTGATGTTGCAATGACATGTACGGGAGTGACTCGCTGTTATGACAATACCTGTGCTGTTGACGTGACCAAAGAGACTGAAGGTGGCCCTGATGATCCTTCTGTGCTAGAGAGAGAAAGGCTTGGCACACAGCGGGGACATCAACCCCATGGTACGCACTGTAGCATCATCCCTTTTTGGAGTAGCACGAACCAGGGTTCGTGATGTTCCACGTTTATGCTGCCCCCTGTGGAATCTGACACACAGGGGGGGCCCATCAGGTGACAGGATAAATAGATGAAGCCTGAAAGCCCCACGAGTGACATTGACCGGGAAAATTTCTCTTTGCAAAGCAAAGCTTCCCACTGGTGAAACTGCCTAGGCAAAGCATCTCACTGCAAGGCAACCTTCCCCACCTAGTGAAATTGACCAGGCAAATGCTCCCTGCTGGTGAAATTAACAAGGCTATTACCCCACTATTAAGAATGATGACGTTTTAAACACGTGTGGAGAGAACCACAAGATTCCCAGTCGTGAGATTGTGCCGGGAGTTTTGCTGAGCAGGTAACGTGGGCTCAGCAAAACCCATAGTTTGGATTGTTTTTCCCTATGTGCATCACTTTGCACTTGTCCACGTTAAATTTCATCTATCATTTAGATGCCCAGCCACTGAATCTTGCAAGATCCCCCTGCAATTCTCCATAGTTTGCTTGTGTTGAATAACTTTGTGACATCTGCAAATCTGATCACCTCAGTCTTTACTCCTTTTTCTAGATTGTTAATTAATACATTAAACAACACTGGTCCCAGTACAGATCCTTGAGGCACTCCACTATTTACTTCTCTCCATAGTGATCAACAAAGACTACTGGCAATGAACAGGCAGGATTCAGGAAAGGTGCTTCAACTATTGATCACATCTTTGTAATTGATCAAATAATTGCTAAGTATGTGATTCTAAGACCCAATTCTTACCTGTATATTTGTTTTGTTGATTTGAAGTCTGCTTTCGATACACTTAACAGGGAGAAACTATGGTTAAAACTGATGAACTACCAGATAGATCTGAGATTGTTATACTTATTCCAGGCACTGCATGCTAAAATGACCCTGCAAGTAAGAATGGATAGGTAAGGATTGCTCCCACGCCCTATAGAGTCAGTAAACGGTGTTAGGCAAGGGTGCTTTCTGGCCCCGCTCTTATTCAGCTTGTATATAAATGATATGAAGAATGCCCTTGCTAATTGAATTGGGTAAACAGGCATTCTTGGCTCTCCTTTATGCAGACGATACAGTCTTAGTAGCGCGCTCTCAGATAGGGCTGAGAAGGCTTCTGATGGCTTTCTGCGCCTACCGTAGAGCGGAGCTATTGTCGATAAACTATACCAAAACAAAGGTGCAGGTGGTTAGCAGATGGCAGAATTTGCATAAATGGACACTGGAGGGTAATAATATAGAACAGGTTAGGCAATTTAAATATCTAGGCATAATGCTCTTTGCTGCCCCTTCATGGAATGCTCACTTTAGATCAGTATGTGCAGCAGTCAGAGCATCAGGGCTAGGAATTGCTGGGTTTTACTGGTCCAAGGGTGGAAGACGTTTTAAGCCTGCATTAAAACTAATTAAGGCAAAATTGATTCTCCAGTTACTCTATGGGGCACAAGTGTGGAGTTTAGATATGCTAAAGGAACTTGAGAGAGAGCAAAATAGGATGCTCCGATTAATCCTCCATGTCCCCAAAAGTACACCAGCCTCTCTCCTTAGAGTAGAAGCGGGAGTGACAGGAATTTCGGACATGGCCAAATTAGCTGCTATAAAATTCTGGCTAAAGCTGCATCTACTCGAGTCTGGCTCAATTGCCCAGCAAATAGTCCACTCAGCATTGGGCAAATGGCCAGTGGAAGTAGAAAGAATCCTCAATTCAATGGGATTCTCAGCAGCCTATATTTTGGCCAGACCCTTTAGTAAAGCTTGGGTTGAAATTAAGATCCGCTCAAGAGATCTGGAAATCCAAAGAACCTGAGAATTAATCTCTTCCCATAATCAGGACAAGGGACTTGAAGGTACAACAAACGGTTGTCATGGCTAAATGTGACAAAAACTGAGCCTGACAAGCTACGCATTTTCTTGAAACTAGCTGGCGTCTGAGTTACTGTCAGAACGGAGGTGTGATGCGTTTCATTCCCTACTGAGCGAATCTCAGAACAAATGGGGGAGTCTGTTACCACACTTAATGGTAGCCATTACTAAACTACAAACTAAGTCAAACTAAGATTTATTTTTTTTAAAAAGCTACTTATTACCCAACTCCTATAAAAACTAACAAATTCAATGTGGTTACTGCTTTTCAGGAAACACATTTCAGAAAAAAGCCTCCCAAAAAGCCTCCAAAACCCTACTGCACCTAACAGCATCTAGGAGGAAATGAAGAGGGAGGTGCAGCCCCTCCCTTTTTATAATCTTTTCTGCACACGTGGTACATGGGGGGAGGACGAACTAACACTTCCCAAAGGGTTCCAGACCAGATGGGTAATGCAAGAGCAGCCCAGAAGTGTGAAGAGACAGAGGCCCTGATGGAAAATACCTGCAACTGGTTACTATGACAACACCTGTGCTGTTGAGGTTGGTCACACAGGAAGCCTCCACACAAGCTGTGGCGGGCTCAGTCTCCATGCACCCTGGGGTGGGCAATTGCTGTTGGCACACTTTGGGACCACCACAGGACAGATGGTTCTCCCACCTGTGGGGTGGCCTGCTATTGGCCATCCCACCAGGCCCCGTGGTGGGCCAAGGCAACGGTCACATGAGTGGGAGCTCAGCCCGGGCTGCCTCACCCTCATCCCCTGGCCTGCCCACTGTCGCACAACCAGCAATGATGGGTATTTTCAGACGTTACGGGGCCCTTTGGCCCCGTACCGGAAGCAACGTCTTCGTTCCCCGCCGGGGTTACCCCTGCACGGCCCAACAGACATGCCGGGGGGATCCCGGCGGGGAAAGTGGGAGGGGCCGGGGNCCCCCTCCACGCACCCCGCCGCCCGCCCTCCGAGGAGACGGGCGGGCGGCGGGGCCAATGCGGCCGCCGCGTCTGGCCGATCGTGCCACGGCCCGGGATCCCGCCGGGGATCCCGGGCCGTGGCACGCGGCCAGACGTTACTTTTTGTTGGCCACGGCCCGCGGTCCATTTGACCACGCTTCCCGGGACCTTCCCCCGGCTAGCCCGGGAAGCGTGGTTCAAATTGACCCCATGTGGCAATTGAGCGTGGCCAACATCTGGCGCACGCCGTGCAGACGTTCAGGGGCCTTTGGCCCCGCGGGGGGGTTGAGCGTGGTTCACTGTGGTTCAGCGTGATCTCGTCACGTCTGAAATCACCCGATGTGAACACGCAGGACTGGAGCAAGTGCCCACCGCTCAAAGCCCCACAGCGGACCTCACAGTGCGGTGGAGCAAACAGGGACCAGGCACAAAAGTGGTGGCGTGCTACCGCACCTTGGGCAACCTTACCTCACACTTACGTGCTGTGTCCTCGGCCTTTTTCTGAGGACGCAGCGTGTAGCAGCAAGCTGCCTGCTCTGCCCTGTGGTGGGGTAAACCTCTGGCGCCCGCCTGCCAGTCACTGCTGGTTATTGTGCTGGTGGGGTCAAGTCAAGGCCAAACCCATTCCCATGCACTTTCTTATGAGGAGGGGAAAGAATACGAAAAGGACAAACCCTATTCACAACATGCCTAGGCAAGCATGAAGGGGGGCAACTGGGGGGCATTTTCTTGCTTGGTGGGACAGCAATAGGACCAGGCATAATCTGGCTCTTTGGAACTGTGTCCACACAAGGGACAAGTTATTTATTTTAAGTGAAATAGTTAAGGTGAGGACGATGTCCCATTATAATCACAAACGTACTAAGGGTTACAAAATTTGATTTTGTTTAACTAAAATATACTTGAGTAATGCCTACTCACAAAACAACAAACTAGTGAGTTGGTGTTTGTGGGAAAGCATAACGTTTAGAGAAATGAAACAACTGAGACTAATAAAACATTCGCAATGAACAATTTCAACTACCTACATATTAAAAGGCTGAATGTCACAATAGCTTAACTGAAACAAACAATTTCTCAACAGAAGGGAAAGGTTATACTTGATTTAGTCCTGCATAGGTGTTGATTTAGGAAGCAGCTGTGGTAGAGCTACTAGCAGCAATCACAATATAATTAAGATCAATTTATCTGTGGGAGAAGGAGTTGTGTCACATCTACCTCACAGCTTCAAAGCAACCAAGGTAACAATCAGTCCAAAGAGGTTGACAGGACATAGGAACCGAAGTCGCTTAGAAGCTATTGAAAATTCTATTCTGGGACGTTAGGTATCAACACATGCTATGGCCACAGGCCCGACCTGGCCTGGGGAGGAAAGCCAGAGCAGACACAGTCCAGGCTGACGAACAAATATGCCTGAGGCAGGAGTGCTGGGGAGCTGGCTGGACCCGCCCACGCGCTGTGCCCAGTGCCCTGCCCCCCCCCCCATGACAGCCAATTACGGATAGCCGTGGCAGCCGGCCATGGCCGTCCTGACCCGGGCCGGCATCCTGGCAGCTATGCCTGAAACAACATGTCAGAGTTTTCAACAANGCATCCTGGCAGCTATGCCTGAAACAACATGTCAGAGTTTTCAACAATTCTGTCAGAAACTGCCCATCCATTGCTGTTTTCCTGGTGCGGCATCCACAAGTCTGATACTTCAATGTTGCAAAGTTTTGGGACATTCCAAAAATTACCAAAAACATCCACAAAGTTCCACTAATTACCACAAATTACAAAAAGCAGGGGTAAACTTTGTGGGGGGCTGAGGTGCTCTGGGGTAGAGGGCTCAGCACTCCCGGGTTTCAGTCCCGCCCAAGCTTTCTCCACGTGCGGGGAAGTTAAGTACAAGTTCTAAGACCCACATAGAGTCTATTATAATATATACCGAGAGAACTGCCGGAAAGGAAAGGGGGAAACTGTTGCAAAAGCCAGAAACTATAGTAAAATGTTGGAAATGTTGCAAAACCGCAACTTGTTGGACATGTCACGAAATGTCGGAAACTGGCGGAAAATGCTGTTGGACCGGTGACAGGAATGCCAAAACACTGACAGTAAACGGCGAAATGGCAAACAATGCTCTACTACCAACAGATGTGATAGCCAGCTGTAGCCTGCTTTGGTCTCTCTTAACTTGGGCTGTGACCTTGGATGTTTTCCGAGGTCACATCCCAGGCTAGCCGCCAACAAAGCACCGGGCAATCCTGGGCCAACTTCTGGTGGTGCCTGTACACACGTGCAGTGAGGTCTGGGCCGAAGCTTAACAAAGCAGGCCACAGAGGTTGCTGTCACATCGGTTCCATTAACTTTCAGAAAGGAAGATGAAAGATAAACTAAGAATCCAGTCAAACTGTTCCATACTCCAAGTGAGGAAAACGAAGAACTTTAGACTCACCAATGGAAGCTATTGCATCAGTGTCACTGCTCTTTATCTGAAGGCTTGCATACATCTCAGAAAAGTGAGGAAAACTGGCTTTGCCCTCTCAGAAATTCTCCTTCTCTTTTCCAATCCACATTTTCCAATTCTCCTCATTCTCCCTGACAATCTTTCTTCTTCTTTTTTCTTAACGCTAAACCTAGCTTTTGTCCTTCCCTCCTACCAGACAGTTCTTACTCTCCAATGCTTGATTTCTTTATAGTTACTTTATTGGTTCCCTTCTTTCTCCATGTTACCTGCCCCCTCGCCCTCCATTGTTTATCCCAAAGAACTAGGTGCTGCTAGTCTCCACTTACCTCCCCTCCCCTTACTCCTATCAGTGTGTCCTTTTTTCTTGTTTGTTTCACTGCCTGCTGTGTGGATTATTGCTTGAGAGTCACTCACTCCCCAGTCTGCTACTCCTAACCGCAACAGGGAAAGCAAGAGCTGGGATCAGCAGGGTTCCTAGTTTTCCGTGACAAAAAATTGGAAATTCTCTGATAAAAAAAACATAAATTGATTAAAACCCCCAAATCTTTGCTTTTCTGTGATTCCCGATGTAAACACTAGTTGATTTTCTCCTACCACAATATATATAGGTATGAGTTAGAACACCACATTTTGTTTTAATATTTTCATTTTAACGCAATTTTGCAGCTACTTGTCCCACCAACAGCCCCCTCAATAAAATAAATGTGGCCCCCCCCCTCCAAATGCAGATTCCCTGCCTTTCCACGGCACAAGACTCCATGTTGCTTCCCCTCAGCTCCACTCTGCATCCTTGCTGCCCTGGGCTCGCTATGTCCTCCTCCCAAACCTGTACGGTTTTGCCGCAAAATTCTCTGGGAAAAGGCAAAATCTCTGTTTTTCTCTGGTTTTCCGTTGCAAAGAGAATACTAGGAACCTTGGGGATCAGCAACTCTCTCTCCATTGTGCATAAGAGCCAGGCAGAAAAAGTAGTGATGTGATTGATCGGGGCACAGAGAAAGTGCCCTGGATCAATTTGCCTTCACAAGGGAGTCTCCCTGTGGCTCCAATAATTTTAATCACCTATCTCTCAATCCCTTCTGCCCTGGCTCTATGCATATTTATTTTTTTAGCTGGAGTGACTGAACTGAATACTGCAACCGGGTGCAAATTGTTGCCCACTGAAATAAAGATAATTTTGGTTCTTCCTTGGGAACAGTATGATTTGGCAGAAGTGGGACAAATTTAATGCTCGGCAGAAACAGTAATATTAATTTCCTTTCAAAAGGAATTTAAGCAACACAAGAGTGAGCAGCGATAGTGCAAAAGGCTCTTAAACACTCACTTTGAGAAATCTTCAAAGAGACCAAGTTCCATAAAGTGCTGGGTATTCAACCTTTGAAAAGTCAGGCGCCTTTTATGTCTCCAGAAAGGCACCCAAAAGAAGTCACCAAAAATAATTCAGCACTCCTGAAAATGTTGGCCACAGCCCAATTTGTTGTAACTACTCATTTGAAATCAGGCACTTCAAATTTTCTACTCTTTCCCAGTACTTAATTTGTAAAATAAAATAAAATAAAAACGAACTGTCAGAGTGCAAGCCTGCCCCCAAAGGCCACACCCTTTGCCCCAAGCTTGTCAGAGCAAGGAAATTAACCCTATTCTCTAGCTAGCAACCCAACTACTGGACTAACCTGTCTCTATAAGACACATGTTTTTTTATAATTTCATCTATATGACGACCAGCACCAGGGGTAGGGGAAGGAAAGTTGTTAATGAAAACCAAATAAACCATCCAGGTTTTTTCAGGCATTTGTTTCCAAACCTGAAATGGCAAATATAGGCTTTTCCCAGGTCTTTAACATTTTTGGGGCGCGCAATTCTATAGGCAACATTTCCGAGGGCAAATTCCACCTGCCCAAATTAAGCCCTGGCTTTTCATAGGAATTTCAAACGGAGGGCTCCAAGCCAACCCAAATTATGGAAGCGAACAAAAAGAATCTTGTTGACTTGAAATGGATTGGGTTCTAAAGTAGAGACCGGATTTTACTTCATGCAGTTCTTTTTCCTGACACCTACTGACTACGGTTAACACAAAACTGATGATGCCTGGTTGAAAGGTTCTGCAGCCTCACTGCTGATCTTAATGAACAGTAACCAAGATGCAGATTAAGAGAAAAATAACATGCACTAATCAAGTCAATGTGGCTGCACAGGAGTGCAACTATAACTAAGGCTCGGTCAAAAGTTATCCTTAAAGCAAGAAAAGAATGCTTTATAACTCGAGAACTATAAAAGATAGAAAACAAAAAACAAAACCCCCTGCAACACAAAGTTGAAAGAAAGCTTGAATTTTCTATGGAAGGTCTTACAAGATAGCTGTGGTCAGTTTTTTTCAGTTTGCTTTAAAAAACAAATCCAACAAAAAACCTCTGTAGGAAATTTTGACACGAAGTGTACGACTATTTTTGTAACACTCTTGCATATCCATCTTCAATCCCATTGCTCTAATTTTGGAAAGTTACTATAGTCACATGTTTTATGGGGAAGTAGGCATTTCCCACTTGCTTGCATTATACACATTACACCCCTCCCCACCCAATCCCTTTGGGGCATTTTACAGGGAACTAGGGCTGAAACGAGAAGCATTTTTTTTCTCGTGAAAATATCGCAAGAATCGAGAACTGTCACTGAGGTCTCAGTACAATCTTGATAACAGTCCAAGATCTTGGTTGAGAAATTTTTCTCAAAATACCATTTACCATTCTTGCTTAACGCAATTTACCATTTCCTGCATACTGTGTAACGCCTTTGTCCCGTTAATGCACGTGTGCAAAATGCAATATGCCACTTTACGCCTCCACACATTACTGGGATGAATGTGGTACATGGTAAATCAGAACAATGGTAGATTGTGGTAAATGGTAACAGTATTTCGCGAAAAATTTCTCGACTGAGAAATGTCAAGAATTGATATTTTCTTGATTATTGTTTCTTGCTTAAAAAGAGTCAAGAACTGTGATAATCAACAATAACCGAGAAAAACATTTTAGCCCAGCAGGAAACTTGACAAGTTTATCAGTTTAATTGCTAAATGGTTCTTTGAGGAAATAATTTTGGTCCTTGTAGCTGTGGGGAATATTCCCTAAGTTGGTGCACTAGAGGTTCATCAGTCTGAATTCCAGTCAACTGATTGTGCTTTCTATACACATTCCCACTTGTCCTTTCAACCAGTTTCCTACCCTACAAAGCTGAGGGAGTATAAAATACAAAAAACCCTGCTCCTATAGATTGATAGGCCCTTCTTAAACTGGCTGTAAGGGGTGGAGGATGGGTGTGTACATGGCAGCGAACCGATTCCCCCATGCACGGAGCAATTGCTGTTTTGGCCAACTGCTCCGTGCGTGGGCGGGCATGTGTGTTTTGCGGGAGCCCGCCCGCCCACTGCGGCAGTCACATGGTTGGCACTCATTCATGCAAACGCAGGGGACCTGCGTGGGCATGTGTCTCACGTAAAAAGGGCCGTAGAGTCTTGAACTGGATTTCGGGAGCTCATGACCGGTTTGTGGTGGGGAGCGGTTATGTGTACATGCAACCAGGAGGTAGGGGGAGGCTCCTGGTTTAAGTCTTACCTTAGCCGTGAATTCACTGGATTTGACCCATAGGGCCAGACTTTTAGGTGTGTGTTGGCAATGTTTTATTGAATGGCACTGAATTATATTTTAGACATGCTGCACAGCGAAATGAGTGCTATAGTATGAGCTGAGTCTCTAATGCACAATGGTTACAACCACAAAATTACAGAATATAATGTGATGCAATTGTCAACTTCTGCTTTGGAAAGGGTTACACAGAAATGTAATTAATTTCCATCCCCACAGAACATGGATCAGTCACCAATGATGTTACTGGTGGGGCAAGAGTCTGCTATAGCCCTGACTCCACATTGGATCTAGTTTGCAGAGCTATACTTTCCAACACCACCAGAATAATTCATGTTCATGATATGAAGGGTGACCATGCAATGACCCAGTATACCATGTAATACAGTGAATTAAAAGGTTTTGCATTTCCTGCTAACAACTTAAGTTATAAAAACAATAGGAACACATGCGAGATGCTTGAAGTCCTCCAATTTTAATGGGCATTTTTTGACTTTCTTACCAAGAGAAGTGGGTCTTCAGCACGTTGAAGCTTTGGGCCAACTACCCACAAATAATATTTCCCCTTTGTCTGTGTTACAGTGCACTTGTGATAGGACTGAAAGAGAATGAATTAGCTAACTAAACCAAATGAAAACACATAGATGCCAGTTAAAGTCTATACATTTTGCTCTGTTAACTACCAGGATGGCCAACATTCCTTACATCATTCAGCTGCTTAGTGCGGGCTGGGTTGGTGGCACTGGAGATCTGTTTATTTCCTGCCTTTAAAGCTGCATCTCTTCGTGCTTGCTCAAGCAGAACTCTTGCCCGTTCTTTTAGTTCCTACTGCCGTGACAACATTCGTTGCTTAAAAATAAATAAGTAGAATTAATGAAAAAGAAGCCACAGTATATTCTAAACTGATACAGTAGTTAATTGCCAGTAATCTAAATAAGGATTATAGAAATATAAGGTAATGAGAAAATTCTATAGGAATGTAAAACAGAGATAATAAATAACGATAATGATATTTCTATACTGCCCCATGCCAAATGGCACTGGGAGAGCTTCATAACATGATTACTACTACTACTACTACTACTAAGAAACACACATAACAACCACCCAACCTTGATATTGGTTTTCTGTCAATGTTTAGAATGCAACTTCGAGTGTCTCTGCACATAATGATTACTATCTGTTTGGGCCACCTAACATGGGAGCCCCCATTATGTTTGGCAACACATACTGATTGCCACCACTGCAGCCTCCTAGAACAGGGGAAGTGTTATATTTGGCCATTCAAATCTGGGAGCAACTCATGGGCTGGATGTAGGTTTGTTTCCCTGGAACAAATCCAGGGAATTCCTCAGCAGCCTCATGGGTTGGTCAGCCAAAAATATGCCACGGCATGAATGTCCGAACCATCTGCTCAATGCTGGTGGAAGGGAAAAGCAGGGTGGAAAGGGGTTTCCCAGACTCACTTCAAGGTCCAAATGCTCTAGGACATTATAATTGCATAGCCTGGTTTGGAGGCAAACAAACTGCTATAGAGCATCAGAAGCTTGAACTACCTGCTGCAGAAATGTATAGATGGGGCTTTGGACTTCTCAGTTTCACCAACCAGGAGCTCTGACTCCTCACTCTCGTCAGCCGTGAGCGTTGCTGTGCCAGCTTCCCCAGTGAGGACCTTTGCTGTGAGGCATGGAGCTTGCCCTCGTCAATTTCATGAGCAGGAAACTTTGCATTGCAGGAACCTGCATTAGGGCTACAATGCAAAGTTTCCCACTGGTGAAATTGACACAACAAAGCTCTGAGCTGCAAGGCAAAAGGCCCAACTGGTGGAGCTGACAAAGCAGAGCTGACTGCTGGTGAGACACACAGGCTTTGCCTGTTTAGGTTGCCACACAAGTGGCTCCCCCTGTTGATCAGCGACCCTGTTTTGGCAGCATAAATAAGAACAGCATGAACATAAGTTCACATTGCTCTACCACAAGATGACATTGCAATGAGTAACACAGGGCTGATTTCCTCAGCAGTTGACCTGTAGAGTGACTGACTCAAAACAGGTTTTGCCATGCAGCAAGCACTGGTTTGCCATCTGCAACACATCACAGAACTCCCGCGGAGACTCCTGGTTTTAGCCAACAACATGGTTTACCATTACCATTTGCTCAATTCTGGTGGAAGAGGAAAGCAGGGTGGAAAGGTGTTTCCCAGACCCACTTCACGGTCCAAATGCTCTAGGACATTATAGTTGCACAGCCTGGTTTGGAGGCAAACTGCTATAAACCATCAGAACCTTGAACTAGGGTTGCAGAAATGATTCATTGTATCAGCTAATAGAATTCCTGTAGCTGATGCTTTGTCATGTAAAGATACATTGAAGCACATATAGAAGCTGACTACATAAGAATCAATGCATTAGAAAGAATACACAATGTTACCAGTACATTATGAATGAAAAACAGAAATCAGAGCCAGCCCAACCACATCTTGGGCACCAGCGGATAGCGCCTGTTTATGACTCCTTACAGTGGCTGTATAAACACGGCAGCATGAAGATTTGAATAAACTGTCATGGTTACTACTGTGGGCTCCATTCCTCCTGCAGTTAACAATGTATGCAGAGCCCACCCCCTGTCACTCATTAAACTCAATGGGAATATTGCCATTGACTTCAATGGGATCAAGATTGCAGCCTTAATGTCTTAAAAACAGAGCTGTGGAAAATACAAGCTGGCTGCATAGTTTAATCCAGCTAACTAGGGTAAATGTACTTTGTATTTATCTATATTAAATGTGCATTTAAATGTCATTCTACCTTGACTCTCACAGAGCATAAGCGAATGGCAAGATCAGCAATAATACATGCCCATATGCTTGATATGAACAGCCAGAAAAGTGTGTTTCTTCCCAAAGAGGAAACTGACTTACTTCTCAGAGTAGAATTAATCATAAGGAGAATCTGATGTAAATGCTGTGTCTTGGTTGGAGATGTCACAAATGCACTGTTAGTGTAAACATATGGAGCGCGATGCAGCTCCCATTGAAGTCAATGGCTAAGCTCACACTGACTTGTACGAAGCTAGCTCGCACTCACAGAGTCTGACTATTGGGACATGCCTAGTTCTATCCCGGTCATTCTTGTATAACTGCTGAAATGAAGTCCATGGGGGACATGGCCTTCCATTTGTTTCAGTGTGTGCTCCTGGAGAAACCAGGTTTGAATACAGTTCTTCTGGTGGGATTTGGCTTATACAGCTGAGGGCTGAAGTCTGATTTAATTGCACTAGAAAGTCGCTTACAGTTGTCTCTACCTCTTTCTTAGTTCATTTCCTTCCTTGCATCCCCAGCAGCATTTTTTTTACGATAATAAACTCTTTTAACTACATCATCCCTTGTGCCAGGACAGAAAGGGAGAAAGTGTTCTTAAGGATCGAATGAAGAGCGTTTCGTAAGTGGAAAGAAGTCCATAAGACCTTGAGGTAAAGGGGCAGCTGCACTACTCCTTTCTATGCAAGTAGGGAGACATCAGTGGATATGGGAGGAAACCCGCTGCATGTGGGTTCCAGGAAGATGCTATAGGGCTACGAGCCTTAAAAAAGGATATATTTACCTAGCTGCTAAGTGAACTGGAAAGTTGGGGGGGGGGGGTAAAGCTGTGAAAACAGGCCACATGCCCTCTTTAGCGGAGCTAATGCAAGTAAGCAAAACAGATAAACCACAAAGAAAGTTGGTCTTGGGGNGGGGCCCGCAAATGAACTGGTTGTGGGGGGGGGTGGGGTGGGGGGTTAAAGCTGTGAAAACAGGCCACATGCCCTCTTTAGCGGAGCTAATGCAAGTAAGCAAAACAGATAAACCACAAAGAAAGTTGGTCTTGGGGAGAATATTATGGGCCCAGTTTGTCACTCTTGTACAAAAGACTGCTAACATTCCAAATATATTTGTGTGATGAAATGATTATAGAGTGGGGGAAAAAGGAATTATAATTATGCCTCATTTATACAGTCCTCAGATTTTCAGTATTTACAACATCAGTTAATTAAACCTCCCAACATCTTTGTGAGGGAGGGAGGAATGTATCCTCATGTCCTTTACAGGGCGGTTAAGTGACTGTTTCAAGGCCACCCAGAGAGAACAAGCAGCAAGGCTGATATCAGAACTCATGGATTCCTGGGTATCTGTCATATGATCAGTTCACTAGACCATGTCACTTCTCAGACAGGTTTCTGAAATATGGCTGATGTATTTGGAGATATTCAAAAGTTCAGAAACCTTACATTGTTTTATACATTCATACACCAATAACTTTTTTCATTTAATGCTTCCGGAATTCTGTCTTCAGAATAAGTTTGCAGGACTGAGAGGGTCCCATAGTCAACAGCAAAAAATCTTTGAGCCAGAGTCTTTTAGCTGGCTGAGAGTACAATGTATTTACTTTTATTGGCAAGAAACAATAAACTTTAGCAGTGGGATAATTCCTATGAAGAGCTGTTAGGGACTGTTTATGATTCTTTATGAGACAATCGTGTTTTCAACACCACACACTTCCTAAACATTCAATTACTGAAGAGTATCTGTTGTGTCAAACAATAAAATGATACCCCACCTATTCAACCATTAAGACATTATTATTTATAATCTTGAGGTGCATGACCTAACCTGAGCAGTAAGCAATTTTTATTTCATATATTGTTTATATATCAAGTTTCACATTTCTTACCTGTGCAGTTTTTGCAGTTTGATCTGCAGGACTTAAAGCCGTTTTGGTATCAGGGTCAGAATCTGGCTCTGTGTGTCTCAGAGACAAATGTTTTTTCTTTGAAAGATCTTCATCACTGTTACATACGTACTCAAGTTTTTCTCCAGTTTCTAAACTTGGCTTTTTAACTGGTGATCCTGGATCTGACCTCCTACTCGACTGATTGTTTTGATTGATTGAGCCCCTACTCTCTGTGGATCCTGGATGTCCCTGATGTTCCTGCACGGAGAGATTAATGGTACTATCTGTACTATGGTGTTTTTTCATGGCAGTGTCCTCACAAACAACTGTTGGAGATGCCTCCTTTTTGTGATCACTGACATGTGGTAAGTCACTCAAGTCTAAAGTGTCGGCTTTCAGCAGCTTCTTCCTTCCCAAGAACGGTTGACCTTGTGCTGCACTTCCTTTCCAGGCCTCCTCAGATCCAGAAGTCCTTCCTGAACTCTGTTGGGATTTTTGTTGATCAGTGTCACTTTTAGTCCTGTGAGAGGAAGGGGAAGGTGTGTTTGGACTTAGATGGTCATCAGGTGTCTGATGTTCACTTTCCGAATCTCCAACTCCGCTGTCATTGACAAATACAGAGTCATCCTGAGAAATGAAGTCTGCTAAACCACCGTCAGGCGGCTGTAGTTCAGGTTCTCTGTTGAGATCATTAAGCTCTGCATAGAACTTCTCCTGATCAACAGAACTGTTTGGGTCTGTCTCATAGTTACCCACTTTATATGTGCTTTTGCTACTATTCGCCTCAATCTGAACCACATTTAGTTCTTGGCCGCTGAAGTGTGCCCTTATCTGATAGAGATAGGTCATAACGGTCAGTTTGTCAGGAATGGCTAACAAAACCATGTCAGAAGGTTCCAGCAATCGCGATATTACTATACTGGCAAACCCGTCGTAAGCCTTAAAAAGAAAAAAAAAGCAAAGATTGCAATAAGCAAGGATTACAATACAGGGTTTTCATTATATAATGTGCAAAACTCAAGGGCTGTACCTGAATGATTCCTTTGAAACAAACAAGCAATGAACACTCTGCTGCCTCACCAAATTTAAAATTATATAATATTGTGAAAAACGTCTATGGGCCTGATCCACCACCAAGAATCTCTGGATTTACTCCATTCGCTTCAGTGAAGTACTGGGATGGTGAATCAGGATCTAGGTCTAGGTCAGGGGTTTTCAACTTTTTTCCAGTCATGAGTGCTGAAGTGACAAGTGACTACTTGTGAGCACTGCATCATTTGCATAAATAGGCACAGACTGTTTCCCCTCTGCAATTCAATTCATTTCAATGGAAACAGATAATCAACTCATCCCAGCTCACACTGACTTTAATGGATGAAGGACTGTTTCAAAGTGTCCCGAGCACTCCTGACAGCTGGATTGGGGAGCACTTTCACGCACTGCCCGAGCACTCCTGACAGCTGGCTTGGGGAGCACTTTCACACACTGCCCGAGCACTCCTGACAGCTGGATTGGGGAGCACTTTCACGCACTGCCCGAGCACTCCTGACAGCTGGATTGGGGAGCACTTTCACACACTGCCCAAGCACTCGGGTGCTTCTGAGCACCAGGTTGAGAATCCCTGATCTAGGTACTTGTCAAAAAAGCTTCAAAGAATTATTTGTAATGCTGATCAATATTGCACAAATCTACAAAAAAGGGAAAAAAACACAAACTTTTAACAGATTTTAGTGAGGATATTTCCAGAGGAGTATAAACAAAAAAAATATATACACATGTAAGTAGGCTGAACTATCATGGATGTTTAATGTCTGGAAGTCACTGTCATTCTAAATAGTAAAAATAGTGATGCTACTTGACATATAATGGACACCTTTAAGAACAAAGAAATGTGTGTGAAAGTGGGAGCTAAAAATGGTTCATCTTTTGTTAACATAATCTACTGGCATCTTAAATGGTTCTTGTTCAAGAATCAGGAAACACGCAAATAAAAAAAAGTGTAAGAGTTGGGGGAAAAAAGGCCAAGGATGGGTTTTTAAGATAAGGAAGGAAGATATAACGAAACATTACACTAATCTATCTTGGGCTTTATCGTTGGTGATCACCCTTCTCCCTTCTACTGGTCATGTAATTGCAGTGATTTGTGTTGATGAAAAAGTGCAGGAAGATAACCAAAAAGAACTACACCCTAGATTGCCTGATACAAGGTACAAGTCATGGTGTTTAAGCAGAGATTGGGTTTTTAAAAAAGCTAAATTTATAAAATAAGAACAGTGAATTTATTTCTGACTTCACTTGTACATGAAATAGCCAAGAATCTTTAGTACAATAAAGTATGTGAGGCCATGTTGTATTATTTCTCCTAGCCCCTTAAATGTCTGTGCTTGGTACATCTGGTTTTTCTAGTTTTGAAGAATAAAAGCTGTTTCTCAATTTACAATTAATTATTACTACCCTGCACTACCCCTGGAAAACAGGATTGTGTTTCAAGAAAGCCTTTAAACAAGGCATATCATAGATTATTTTAGATACACTCCTGGTAAAAAAAATACTCTAATTTTACATCTTCTCTTTTTGACAGAAACACTATTCTGGAAGAGTCTGAAGCTTTAAACAACAAAACGACCATGGTTTTGAATTTATTTTTTAAAAAAATATGTTAGAAATTCATTTAAAAGCATTAGAGAGATATCAGTTTTTCATATGTCAGCCTAGAGGTCCAGTACGGCTTTTAGATGAATCTTTATTCTCTTTCTATAGGTTTATAATGTTTTCAAAGGAAGAGCTACAGAGAGGGGAAACAGAAGCAACCCCAGAAATTTTATAACGTAACCTCTTCAATTTTCATGCTCTCTTTCATAGTACTGAATCCTCAAAATTTAGCCAGAATGGGAGGTTCAGCAGGTGTGCATTTCTAGGTCCATTTGTTATGGTACTTGTTTTTGAGACAATGAAGTCGTGCTGTCTTCTATATTATGGCCATCTTCCTAAGTCTCCCTGGAAAACTGATCTCCCTGAAATTTTCCATGCCTCTTTCTCATGTTAGATGTATAATTTTTCAGGCATAGGTGGTTAAATCAGAAAAATAATTAATACATTGATATAGTGAAAAATGTATCTGCTATTTTCTAATATTTTTTCCAGTCTGGTTTCCTATGGAAAGAAAGCTTATGCAGTCACCTCTGTGTGTGTGCTTGTGTTTTATGTATATGTGCCCCCATTAATAATATTTGATCTCACAGGCCTACTTCAATCACATTTGGTAGAGTAGAAGGTCGAAAGATAAGTGGGGGTCCAGAATTTGAAACAAGAGGTTCATTTTGATGCTCAAAACATCTTGTTTGACTTACTTGAGTGTGTGTGTTTGGGACTGTATTGGTCCCAAATATAAAAGGTGGAGACAAAGTAGTTAGATGATAGCTTTGATTGTACCAACTTGTTGGTGTGAGGAGCTCTTGTTGTACCCCAAACTTTGCATACTCTCACCAGTAGAAGTTGGTCCAATAAAAGATATTCAAGGTATTTGATCTGCACTTAACTCTGGATCCACTTGGTTTACACCGAGCATTGTCTCTCCTTAATGACTTTGGATACTGCAAGCAGATTTCAACCAGATTTGGCAGAAGGTCACAGAGCTCAATGATAAGTAGGACTACAAGGTTTTATAACAATAGCTACACTAGGAGTTTTGATTCCTTTTATTTCTCCCTCATATCCCACTAACTAATAACTCTGCAAGATTCTGCAAGATAATTTCTGCCAAATTTGATAAAGGAACAAAAGCATTAAAACAAATCAGGATCCCAAACTTGGTATCAGTTGCTATTTTTATCAGTTAGCCCACATGGAAGGATTTGGGCTTTAAATGGATACTGGATTTTAGGGGTGTTATGTAAATTTAGATGAGATTAGTTATGGGATATGTGTAAACCCATTGGGTACCTATTATATGGGAGATCAATTGACGGTTATGCTATTTAATTTTATTTAATGATTTTATCGAAATAGTATGTATAAATTGTGTGGTGGTTGTTGTTGATCTGTTGTTGTACTGTTTTGCTATGGCGAAAGCTGATCCCACAATAATAAACCTGTAAACCCTGATGGTATCAGTTGGTCTACCTTAAGGGTAGATATGGGCCCTTCCATAGTAAAAAGAAATCCGCCTGACTTACATTGAGCATTTCCCATACTTAGAAAACTAAGCTTCATTCATTCTGGTGCATGGAACTACTTGTTAGTTTGCTCCCAAGATGACCTCGTTTAGAAGTCAATTTTGTTGTTGCTGATGAGGATGATGATTGATGATCAGAATTGCCTCTTACTATTTAGGAGTGTTATCAGGGTAGCGATGCAAGTGCTGATAAAAATAGAGTAATTTAAAGTTATATAAAGAACAAGGTTAAGTGTTAATATAGTGTGCGTATGTGGTTTTATAAACTTCTATCATATCCCTGCTCAGTTAGCTGAAGAGCCCCAACTTATCAAACCTCTCTTCATATGGGAGCCATTCCATACCCTTGATCATTTTTCTACCCCCTTCTCTACCTTTTATAGTTCCGCTCTCCCTGTTGTGAGATGGGGCGACTAAAACTGCACACAATACTCCAGGTGTGGTTGTACCATAGATGTATATTTTCAGTTTTATTCTCTATCCCTTTCTGAATGATTCCACATTCTGTTTACTTTTTTGACCATTGTCGCACACTGAGCTGAGGATTTCAATGTACTGTCCACAACTCCAAGATCCTTTTCCTGAGTGGTAACTCCTAATTTAGAACCCAGCACTGTACACATATAGTTTGGGTTATTTTTCCATACGTGCATCACTTTGCACTTGTTCACATTGAATTTCATCCGCCATTTGGATTTCCAATCACCCAGTTTCGCAAGATCCTCCTGCAATTCTTCACAGTCCGCTCGGGTGTTTAACTACCTTGAATAACTTTGCGTCATCTACAAATTTGATCACCCTGCTCTTTACTCCCTTTTCCAGATTGATAGTGACTATATTAAACACCACCAGTCCTAGCACAGATCCCTGGGGTACTCCACTAGTTTGGGGTTGGAGCAGGGGGCCCAGAGGAGCATGCTCACCTGGGCTGCCAAATAGCTGATTGGTGTGTGTGTGTGTATAAAAGAGTGTACTCACCTGGGCTGCCAAACAGATGATGGGGGAAGGGAGCTCCTCCAGCCCGCCCTCCACCTCCGATCAGCTGTTTGGCAGCTGAGGGAGTGTGTGCTTCCAGGTCCCCCAGTGAGCTGTTTGGCGGCCCAGGTGAGAATGCGCCTCCCCATTAGTTGTTTGGTGACCCAGGTGTGCACACTCCTTCAGGCCCCCTCTGAGCAGCTGTTTGGCAGCTGGGATGAGAGCACTCCTCTGGACCCGATCCTCAGACCTTGCCTCTCAGCGGTGCTGGGCCTAACAGATGGGAAGGTGCACATTAGCCTGGCTAGTTGAGTCTTAGCCCTTGGTGCATTGCTGACCTTGGATGATGGGTGTAGTAGCAGCTGGCCAGCCACACAGAGGTGGCAGTGGCGAACACCTGGCAGCTACTGAGCTGACGAACAGGTGACTCATGGGCTACTGTCTCGTTTATCTTCGCCCTAATGTGGTGAGAGTGGCTGGGAGGCTCAATCAGCAATCCTGAAGAAGGAATCCTAAGAAAATCCAAGCCTGATGACAAGGCTTGAACTCGCCTCTATTATCTTTTTGTTAATTTCTATATGTATAAAACTAACCTCTCTGTAGAGGGCTAACTTTTGACTCTTCACCATGGATGCTCACTCGATTTCTGCAAAATGCTGAGAAAGGGACATGCTCACACGTAGTAATCTGAGGCAGAAAAATTCAACTTTGAGTTGTGGCTCTACGTGGACTCAGCATATTGACAACAGGGCAAATCATGCGATGAGAACGGCTCGTGCGGTAGCAAGAGCGGTTAGGCTCTTGAAGGGGGTACCAATGTCTTCCATATTCAAAGTTTATGATGCCAAAATTCCACCAATTTTGCCATTTGGGCTGGATCTGACCCTATATGCAGATATGTTACCTTTGGAGACGGTTCAGAACTGGTTCCTTAGGCGCCTCTTGGGCGTGCCTGTGAGCGTCCTGGCGCTATCCTTAGGACAGAGGTGGCCAGACCTTCTATTCGATCTTTGGCTAAGGGGGCTTATGTCAGATATTGGATAAGGCTAGTCCAACAGCCAGCTACAGCACTCCCCCCCTCTTATGAGGAGCTTGCATATCAGGGCTTGCGATCCTACCCCTGGTTGTCTTTCTTGGGGCATCTATTAAGATAATCAGGTTTTTCTCTCCAGAGTTTCAGTGGGAAAATGCATCGGGCTGTTAGACTGGAGTTTTTGAAAAGGATCCAGGACATCGCGTACCAGGAGAATGTTTCTCAAGTGGGCACATGGAAAGTAGCCCCCCTTCTTGGGACACTCAAGGATCGGTTCTTTTTTGAGCCTTATTTGGATGTTCTGCAGAGTCCTAAGCTTCGCAGAGCATATACCCTCCTGTGATGGCAGCTGGTTAGTACAGCGGTGACGCAGGGGCAGTATAATGGCATTCCTCTTGAGCGTAGGCTTTGCTCTTGTCAGCAAGCGGAAGTGGAGACTATTGACCGTTTCCTATTGAGATGCCCATACTTTGCTGGACTCCGGGAGGTGTGGATTCTTCCATTCCTCCCCAAGGAGCCCCTTCAGGACTCGTGCCAGGTTTATATCTCACTTCTTGCATTGACTCACAGGAGGCAATAAGGGCTTTAGCATCTTTTACGTACTTGGCTAGTAAGAAAAGGCAATTAATTCAGGACAAATTGCAAAGACGGAAGATTAAGAGTGAAGGGGTGTTGGTATGATTAGTACTAACCCTCGCCCTGGAGAGGTTATTTGGGGGCTTGATTTTTCTTCCTAGACAGTTTGTTTCTGCAAAGGGACTGTTAGATTGACTTTGGTCATTTTATTATTTTCGGAAGGTTTCCTTATTCCCTGCAGGTCAGTGGGATAGGAAACTGTATTAAGATCCTGATTAAACTGACAATGTATTATTATGTTCTATTTTATTGTAATGCTTATTACTGATGCACTAATTCCTTTCTGTTGTTGTGTTATACTTGGGTAACGGCGAAAGTCATTCCTGAATAAAGAATTTGATTTGATTTGAGTTGTGGATTTTTTT
>QEPC01000564.1:2891052-2931445 GCA_003113815.1 Sphenodon punctatus
TGGCTTGGGGAGCACTTTCACACACTGCCCGAGCACTCCTGACAGCTGGATTGGGGAGCACTTTCACGCACTGCCCGAGCACTCCTGACAGCTGGATTGGGGAGCACTTTCACACACTGCCCAAGCACTCGGGTGCTTCTGAGCACCAGGTTGAGAATCCCTGATCTAGGTACTTGTCAAAAAAGCTTCAAAGAATTATTTGTAATGCTGATCAATATTGCACAAATCTACAAAAAAGGGAAAAAAACACAAACTTTTAACAGATTTTAGTGAGGATATTTCCAGAGGAGTATAAACAAAAAAAATATATACACATGTAAGTAGGCTGAACTATCATGGATGTTTAATGTCTGGAAGTCACTGTCATTCTAAATAGTAAAAATAGTGATGCTACTTGACATATAATGGACACCTTTAAGAACAAAGAAATGTGTGTGAAAGTGGGAGCTAAAAATGGTTCATCTTTTGTTAACATAATCTACTGGCATCTTAAATGGTTCTTGTTCAAGAATCAGGAAACACGCAAATAAAAAAAAGTGTAAGAGTTGGGGGAAAAAAGGCCAAGGATGGGTTTTTAAGATAAGGAAGGAAGATATAACGAAACATTACACTAATCTATCTTGGGCTTTATCGTTGGTGATCACCCTTCTCCCTTCTACTGGTCATGTAATTGCAGTGATTTGTGTTGATGAAAAAGTGCAGGAAGATAACCAAAAAGAACTACACCCTAGATTGCCTGATACAAGGTACAAGTCATGGTGTTTAAGCAGAGATTGGGTTTTTAAAAAAGCTAAATTTATAAAATAAGAACAGTGAATTTATTTCTGACTTCACTTGTACATGAAATAGCCAAGAATCTTTAGTACAATAAAGTATGTGAGGCCATGTTGTATTATTTCTCCTAGCCCCTTAAATGTCTGTGCTTGGTACATCTGGTTTTTCTAGTTTTGAAGAATAAAAGCTGTTTCTCAATTTACAATTAATTATTACTACCCTGCACTACCCCTGGAAAACAGGATTGTGTTTCAAGAAAGCCTTTAAACAAGGCATATCATAGATTATTTTAGATACACTCCTGGTAAAAAAAATACTCTAATTTTACATCTTCTCTTTTTGACAGAAACACTATTCTGGAAGAGTCTGAAGCTTTAAACAACAAAACGACCATGGTTTTGAATTTATTTTTTAAAAAAATATGTTAGAAATTCATTTAAAAGCATTAGAGAGATATCAGTTTTTCATATGTCAGCCTAGAGGTCCAGTACGGCTTTTAGATGAATCTTTATTCTCTTTCTATAGGTTTATAATGTTTTCAAAGGAAGAGCTACAGAGAGGGGAAACAGAAGCAACCCCAGAAATTTTATAACGTAACCTCTTCAATTTTCATGCTCTCTTTCATAGTACTGAATCCTCAAAATTTAGCCAGAATGGGAGGTTCAGCAGGTGTGCATTTCTAGGTCCATTTGTTATGGTACTTGTTTTTGAGACAATGAAGTCGTGCTGTCTTCTATATTATGGCCATCTTCCTAAGTCTCCCTGGAAAACTGATCTCCCTGAAATTTTCCATGCCTCTTTCTCATGTTAGATGTATAATTTTTCAGGCATAGGTGGTTAAATCAGAAAAATAATTAATACATTGATATAGTGAAAAATGTATCTGCTATTTTCTAATATTTTTTCCAGTCTGGTTTCCTATGGAAAGAAAGCTTATGCAGTCACCTCTGTGTGTGTGCTTGTGTTTTATGTATATGTGCCCCCATTAATAATATTTGATCTCACAGGCCTACTTCAATCACATTTGGTAGAGTAGAAGGTCGAAAGATAAGTGGGGGTCCAGAATTTGAAACAAGAGGTTCATTTTGATGCTCAAAACATCTTGTTTGACTTACTTGAGTGTGTGTGTTTGGGACTGTATTGGTCCCAAATATAAAAGGTGGAGACAAAGTAGTTAGATGATAGCTTTGATTGTACCAACTTGTTGGTGTGAGGAGCTCTTGTTGTACCCCAAACTTTGCATACTCTCACCAGTAGAAGTTGGTCCAATAAAAGATATTCAAGGTATTTGATCTGCACTTAACTCTGGATCCACTTGGTTTACACCGAGCATTGTCTCTCCTTAATGACTTTGGATACTGCAAGCAGATTTCAACCAGATTTGGCAGAAGGTCACAGAGCTCAATGATAAGTAGGACTACAAGGTTTTATAACAATAGCTACACTAGGAGTTTTGATTCCTTTTATTTCTCCCTCATATCCCACTAACTAATAACTCTGCAAGATTCTGCAAGATAATTTCTGCCAAATTTGATAAAGGAACAAAAGCATTAAAACAAATCAGGATCCCAAACTTGGTATCAGTTGCTATTTTTATCAGTTAGCCCACATGGAAGGATTTGGGCTTTAAATGGATACTGGATTTTAGGGGTGTTATGTAAATTTAGATGAGATTAGTTATGGGATATGTGTAAACCCATTGGGTACCTATTATATGGGAGATCAATTGACGGTTATGCTATTTAATTTTATTTAATGATTTTATCGAAATAGTATGTATAAATTGTGTGGTGGTTGTTGTTGATCTGTTGTTGTACTGTTTTGCTATGGCGAAAGCTGATCCCACAATAATAAACCTGTAAACCCTGATGGTATCAGTTGGTCTACCTTAAGGGTAGATATGGGCCCTTCCATAGTAAAAAGAAATCCGCCTGACTTACATTGAGCATTTCCCATACTTAGAAAACTAAGCTTCATTCATTCTGGTGCATGGAACTACTTGTTAGTTTGCTCCCAAGATGACCTCGTTTAGAAGTCAATTTTGTTGTTGCTGATGAGGATGATGATTGATGATCAGAATTGCCTCTTACTATTTAGGAGTGTTATCAGGGTAGCGATGCAAGTGCTGATAAAAATAGAGTAATTTAAAGTTATATAAAGAACAAGGTTAAGTGTTAATATAGTGTGCGTATGTGGTTTTATAAACTTCTATCATATCCCTGCTCAGTTAGCTGAAGAGCCCCAACTTATCAAACCTCTCTTCATATGGGAGCCATTCCATACCCTTGATCATTTTTCTACCCCCTTCTCTACCTTTTATAGTTCCGCTCTCCCTGTTGTGAGATGGGGCGACTAAAACTGCACACAATACTCCAGGTGTGGTTGTACCATAGATGTATATTTTCAGTTTTATTCTCTATCCCTTTCTGAATGATTCCACATTCTGTTTACTTTTTTGACCATTGTCGCACACTGAGCTGAGGATTTCAATGTACTGTCCACAACTCCAAGATCCTTTTCCTGAGTGGTAACTCCTAATTTAGAACCCAGCACTGTACACATATAGTTTGGGTTATTTTTCCATACGTGCATCACTTTGCACTTGTTCACATTGAATTTCATCCGCCATTTGGATTTCCAATCACCCAGTTTCGCAAGATCCTCCTGCAATTCTTCACAGTCCGCTCGGGTGTTTAACTACCTTGAATAACTTTGCGTCATCTACAAATTTGATCACCCTGCTCTTTACTCCCTTTTCCAGATTGATAGTGACTATATTAAACACCACCAGTCCTAGCACAGATCCCTGGGGTACTCCACTAGTTTGGGGTTGGAGCAGGGGGCCCAGAGGAGCATGCTCACCTGGGCTGCCAAATAGCTGATTGGTGTGTGTGTGTGTATAAAAGAGTGTACTCACCTGGGCTGCCAAACAGATGATGGGGGAAGGGAGCTCCTCCAGCCCGCCCTCCACCTCCGATCAGCTGTTTGGCAGCTGAGGGAGTGTGTGCTTCCAGGTCCCCCAGTGAGCTGTTTGGCGGCCCAGGTGAGAATGCGCCTCCCCATTAGTTGTTTGGTGACCCAGGTGTGCACACTCCTTCAGGCCCCCTCTGAGCAGCTGTTTGGCAGCTGGGATGAGAGCACTCCTCTGGACCCGATCCTCAGACCTTGCCTCTCAGCGGTGCTGGGCCTAACAGATGGGAAGGTGCACATTAGCCTGGCTAGTTGAGTCTTAGCCCTTGGTGCATTGCTGACCTTGGATGATGGGTGTAGTAGCAGCTGGCCAGCCACACAGAGGTGGCAGTGGCGAACACCTGGCAGCTACTGAGCTGACGAACAGGTGACTCATGGGCTACTGTCTCGTTTATCTTCGCCCTAATGTGGTGAGAGTGGCTGGGAGGCTCAATCAGCAATCCTGAAGAAGGAATCCTAAGAAAATCCAAGCCTGATGACAAGGCTTGAACTCGCCTCTATTATCTTTTTGTTAATTTCTATATGTATAAAACTAACCTCTCTGTAGAGGGCTAACTTTTGACTCTTCACCATGGATGCTCACTCGATTTCTGCAAAATGCTGAGAAAGGGACATGCTCACACGTAGTAATCTGAGGCAGAAAAATTCAACTTTGAGTTGTGGCTCTACGTGGACTCAGCATATTGACAACAGGGCAAATCATGCGATGAGAACGGCTCGTGCGGTAGCAAGAGCGGTTAGGCTCTTGAAGGGGGTACCAATGTCTTCCATATTCAAAGTTTATGATGCCAAAATTCCACCAATTTTGCCATTTGGGCTGGATCTGACCCTATATGCAGATATGTTACCTTTGGAGACGGTTCAGAACTGGTTCCTTAGGCGCCTCTTGGGCGTGCCTGTGAGCGTCCTGGCGCTATCCTTAGGACAGAGGTGGCCAGACCTTCTATTCGATCTTTGGCTAAGGGGGCTTATGTCAGATATTGGATAAGGCTAGTCCAACAGCCAGCTACAGCACTCCCCCCCTCTTATGAGGAGCTTGCATATCAGGGCTTGCGATCCTACCCCTGGTTGTCTTTCTTGGGGCATCTATTAAGATAATCAGGTTTTTCTCTCCAGAGTTTCAGTGGGAAAATGCATCGGGCTGTTAGACTGGAGTTTTTGAAAAGGATCCAGGACATCGCGTACCAGGAGAATGTTTCTCAAGTGGGCACATGGAAAGTAGCCCCCCTTCTTGGGACACTCAAGGATCGGTTCTTTTTTGAGCCTTATTTGGATGTTCTGCAGAGTCCTAAGCTTCGCAGAGCATATACCCTCCTGTGATGGCAGCTGGTTAGTACAGCGGTGACGCAGGGGCAGTATAATGGCATTCCTCTTGAGCGTAGGCTTTGCTCTTGTCAGCAAGCGGAAGTGGAGACTATTGACCGTTTCCTATTGAGATGCCCATACTTTGCTGGACTCCGGGAGGTGTGGATTCTTCCATTCCTCCCCAAGGAGCCCCTTCAGGACTCGTGCCAGGTTTATATCTCACTTCTTGCATTGACTCACAGGAGGCAATAAGGGCTTTAGCATCTTTTACGTACTTGGCTAGTAAGAAAAGGCAATTAATTCAGGACAAATTGCAAAGACGGAAGATTAAGAGTGAAGGGGTGTTGGTATGATTAGTACTAACCCTCGCCCTGGAGAGGTTATTTGGGGGCTTGATTTTTCTTCCTAGACAGTTTGTTTCTGCAAAGGGACTGTTAGATTGACTTTGGTCATTTTATTATTTTCGGAAGGTTTCCTTATTCCCTGCAGGTCAGTGGGATAGGAAACTGTATTAAGATCCTGATTAAACTGACAATGTATTATTATGTTCTATTTTATTGTAATGCTTATTACTGATGCACTAATTCCTTTCTGTTGTTGTGTTATACTTGGGTAACGGCGAAAGTCATTCCTGAATAAAGAATTTGATTTGATTTGAGTTGTGGATTTTTTTAAAATTAAAAAACAAAACAAAAGCCCAACTCACTAGAGCTAGCATTACTTTTCAAGATTTGCTAAGTTCAGCTTAGTGGCGTTTGTGCTCACTGCAATTTGTCAATAGGTATTTTTACATGTGACGGTTTTTTAGCTGCCACGCCCCGGGGTGAGAGCCCTCACCTGGGCAGGAGTCTGCCCGGCCTCTGATCAAACGTTCTGGTGGATGGGGCGGGGAGGGGGCAGGGGATGTGCAGACGAGGGTCTGCATGGCCTCACCCTCCATCCTTCTCAGCGTGGTCCTGTCTCTTCCCTGATGGGCCTCATAGGCTGCCATGCACGCCCGGAAGTGCTCCAGCCACTGGCCGGGGTTAGGTGGAGCAGGCCGTCAGATGTGATGGCCCGCTCTACCATGGTCCGGGGTAGGCTTCCTTGGACCGGCGTTTAACCGAGGATGTGCGCTGTCAGGGAGCCCAGCGCACAACCCGGGTTTACCCGTGGTCTGAAAATACCCAATGTTTTAGAATGGTTCTCCAATTTGTGGAAAGAATGTGTAGTATTCCAATAATCCTTTACAAATAATTCATGTCCCAATAACTTTAAAACCATTTCAAAAACTTTTAAAATAAATACTTAAAGGCAAAGGCATGTCTCAATCTTAAGACTGCAAAATACATTACAATTTCAATAAAAAAATAATCCCAGCACACCAAATCTTTCACAAGTCTCAAAGTCTGGAAACTAATGATAGATAAAGGAATACAGCCACTTCACCTATACCATACATTCCTCCTTCACTTACTACCATTCCAATGCAAGTGAGATCCAACTTAACTTTGTCCCCATATAATTCGTAAAGCTCATGAAATGTAACTAGAAAATTGTAGAATTTAATTTCCTAACTGTGATATCTATTCACAATATATGTAATTTGACGTGCAGTTCATACTTACTGCAGAAAGGAAAGAAGGGAGTGCAAATGTTAGTTGGTTAACATTATAGGAAAAGGTCTAGGTTTCCCTATGTAAACAAAAGCTACGGAACAGAGCTAATGGCACTGTGCCAAGCGGCAGCAGCTGAGGATCTGGTCACAGGTATTTAACACATTCCATTGTTCTCGAAGAAACAATAATTTGTATTTTACTTATAGACATTTTAATGCTCAATTAGCAGTGTGTGCAAATAGAAAGCTCATGGCACTCTTGTATTTTAATACATTCTGGACTAAATGTATTTTTTGAGACAAAAAATTATTCTATGAAATTTATAATAAATGATATCTAATGCCCAAGACATATAATACACTCTTTCAAACTTACTATTTCTTAATGAGGTTTTTTTTTTTTTAAAAAAAAGAAAAACCCCACAAAATTACTGATACAGATGACAAGTTGAATGACAGACATCAGTCACAGTCCATCAACAAATGTACCCCCCGAGGCAGCATTCTAAACATTTCTCAATTATGTAACACACTGACATATTGGTCAAGATCAGATGTCAAAGTTAAATATACCTTTCCCATTCAATACTGCCTTCTGAGAAGGAAAGATTTTAGTTTAGGGAGATTTTCTGATTATGTACTTTTGCACAATTCAATGTGTAATTGCACACAGTAACTCCACTGAAAACAGCCATCTCTTTAGGAAAAAAATAAAATAAAAATTACACAAGAAGGTCAAACACTTCCTAAAGGTATATTCGGATAGGTTAACCTTTCCAGCTATGATCAGAGGCACCTATTACTCCCTCTCAGCCTATTTACAGAAGAGAAGAAGGGGAAAAAAAGATCTTTCAGATAAAGAAAATAGTCTTATTTATTCATAGATGTTATTTTAATTGGTTAGGAGGAGTCATTGTCAAACATGCCACACATCTGCATTGAATTTATCCATGGCTATTGTTCCCAATGCTATGTTCATTCCAATCAAGGGCACACGGGGTTATCAGGCAGAACTGTGTGAGACTAGGAAATAAATCTGCAGGAAGCAACTGAGATACTCAATGTAGCTGCCAGGCAAAGAGTTGCAAAGTGATGAAAGAAAAAACTGCACAATAACAACAACAATTGTTTCTTTAATAATAGGAATTAGAAATAGCAGAAAGCTGGGCTAATCAGTTTTCATGATCGCTTATCAATGTCAGTCACAAATTGGTAAAGTGATATTATTGCTTTTTTACTTTTACCAAAGCATTTTAAAAAACCATAGATTTATTCACTATGTTTTGTAATCGTGTTTGTTTGTTTCTTAGGATCATGCAATCTTAAACACATCCTTACAGAAAGAATTGTGATGTCACAGGTAATTATCGGAGGTAACTGCGTAGCCTAATGTGTAATTATGGAAAAGATGTTAAAGAATGTACTTCCAGTCAGAAATTCCTCATTATTTATTTAAATAAACTTTGCTGTTATTTTAATGGTTAATTGATTTTTGGCTAACATATAATGGTTCAGAGTGAATGAAAATATGATTACCATTTGATCAAATGAACTTAAGAGTACATTGGTTTGCAATTCTACAGAAGTGTTTTGTCAAACGTTTTTCACACGTTTTCTGTATAAGAAATACATGCCCTATAGTTTAGTAAAAAAGACATTCATTTTGCCTAGCATTACCTCAAGCTTCCTGAATTGAATATTTTAAAAAATCAGTTTAAAAGTATAAAATTGCAGTGCCCAGATGACAAGCTACTAATAAAGAAAATTGAGCTGATTTGCAGTTAGTTTTATTGTAGGCGAATAAAGTGGAAAATGAGCAATTTTTAAATATATCCCTCTAGGGCCAAGCCCAGGCATTTTATTAAGTTTGTAACTACAGCCCAAGACATTAGCAGCAGGCAGAACTAAGAGCCAAAATGTCTTCTTGCCACTGTTAGAATGAGACTCACATCACTGAACTTGTTTTAGAATGTCCCTTTATAACCTTTACATCAAAAGAGTATTAGATTACCTAATATTATAGTGAATTAAAAACCCGAACCCAATACACTACCACAGAATGTTTCATTAATACTTTAGCTTTATTTATCATGTTACAGAACAAAAATACTGCCAAATATTGTGTGTAATATAAAAATTCAATGCACTTTATTGCTTAAGTAGAATTAATTATGTTGGATAAAAATATCTCAGTGTAAACTTTTATCTTTAGAAATATAAAATTTAGGGTCAAAACAGCATTGATTTAGGACCAAACCAATAAGCTCTTTTATATTAAAAGGAGATGTCAGCCCAGCAGCAAGAAAATTATATTACAATAATACTACATATATCTTTTTTAATTAAACAATTCAGAAAAAAAATAGAAACAAGCACACATGACCTATGCTTCCTTTTGTTTTACAGTTAATGTAGGCCGTACAAACATTAAACTCTAATGCCAGCCTGGCACTTGTTGTGAATGTTAAAGACCATGACAAACTAGAGTCAATAATGCATCCAATTTGAACCACAGGAGGTTGAATACCTTCTGTGAGCTGCAGTTATGACCTTACAAAACAACCTCACTTTTCCAAAATTAATAAAAACCTGCAGTGAAGCCAAAATTGAAGCTATGCCTTTTTTTCCCCCTGTCGGTTCTTACCTTTTTGTTGTTCTCTTTAATATCTTGAGGATTCAGAGACTTGTAGTCACTGAGGGGGAAAATGGCACAGTGGGTATGTACAGTATTTGATAAAAGCAGCAGTTTTAAAACAAACAAAATCTAAACATTTGGCATACAATAATATCATACAGTAACTAGCAATTTCACAGCAATTCAATCAGCAAAACTAATAGTGTGGAAAATTAAAGAAAAATAAAATAAAACAAACAAATAAATAAACAAACAAACAAACAGCGATGACATGTTTCATTGCCTGAAGCTTTCCATCTCGAAGAGAAGTTAAGGCAGGAACTGGAGCCCGGCCTTGACAACCAAATTTACCATGAGGTAATCCCTTGTTGTCAATGTACAAAGAGCTACAGGCTTATTTGTTTCATCTCATTTCAACACTAACACAATTTTCATAATCATCTTCAAGTCTGTGCTTTGTATAAGATTAAGAAAAGAGAAGAAAAACAAATAAACTGTGGGAGAGAAAGGATTATTTTTGGAGGAGAGTACAAGAAAGGTCAGAAAGTTTGGCCATTTTAAAATTTGTTTCCTCTGAAAGGATGCTCTCTTTAGCAGGACAGACTGAAACAGCGAAACATTTCCAAACCTAGCAATCAGCATTGCCTTTATTGTTCTATACATTTAATTTTTAGCACATAGGTAAAATGTATCTGTAATGGTAAAAAAAAATGTATTACTTACATTAGATCAGGCCTAAAGTGGTGTAATATTGCACAAAAGGATAAACCATTTCTCCATGATGTAGTAAAATTGGTGATTTTCACTCCCCTATAGTTTTTTGTAACTTCTTTGCACCATGCAAGTAACGACTGACTAGCATTTGGCTTTCTCCCCAAAATAGGACTCGGTATTGGGCTTGGCTGGAAAAACGAAAAGGAAAAAGCATAAAAGAATTTAATAGAAGATGAGAAGTAACATTAATTGACCTAACTTGATGATCTGCATCCTTTGATGTCAGTTTAGGCCCTTCGTAGCTGTCAATTTACAATGACTGTAAGTTGCAAAAAAGACAAAAATTGCAAGTTACCGTCTTCAGTCTTAGCCTTTGGCAGTTGTCTGCAAAGGATGCAGCTATACAAGCCTACATATGAGAACTGCCAAGAACTGTACAAATGGAAACACCAAGTTAAAGTACCTGAACACTTAAATGAATACTATTACACAGCCTGTGTTATGTTATGCACACTTAAAAAGATTTTCTAAAATGCAGTCATGTAAAAACTTCCCCCACAAGCCCTCTCACTTTTAATGAAGACAACATTCTGACTGGATCAAAAGCAAAGAATATCAGGGTCAAAGTTTACTGCAAATTGTGATCTACTATTACAGCATAAAGATCAAAGTCACCATGTGTGTTGCCATACACTTTAAACTTGAATGTATGTAAGAATATTGTATTAAGTCTGCTACTGTACCTCTCATGTTCAAATGCTTTGTTATATTAAACTTGACTGAGATATTTTAGCATTGTTTACAAAGAGGTCAATAGAAAAAGTATTTTATTTTAGGGATTTCCATGTCTTTTCTATTTATTTACATTGATTTTCAAAGGGGATTTAGAAGATGAAGTCTGATGCAGGGTAAAATATATAAGTTAAGCTATATTAGTTATTAGTGCCTCTTCCCAAAAGTTGGGTGGTAGAGGTTTTGGCAACATTTCTTGATAATACAATCAAAAAGTTATAAAGACACAAAACTAGATTATTGTTGTAGAGAATTTTATTTCAGGCTGTGAACATTTCCTATTCCATGTTTACAAATTTAATAAAATAGTTACAAATTCCAGATGAGTTTAACAAGAAAGATACACTTACTCCATCAAAAAGAATTTCTTCAGTTTGAAACATTCTTGGGTAAAATTAAATTGCTTGACTTATTCTACTGGCACACATCCAAATCTCCAAAGCACTACTGAGAAAAACTAGTGAATATATTTTTGAAAATTTATCCTGATTGCTTATGTATTTAAACACACATTCATATACACACACTGAACACATTTGGGTACTAGGCTCTCTAAAATAAGGTAAAAATAGAGACCAAGTTATTTACTGGATCTCAACCATTTAAGTTAAACAAGCAATTCTTCTGTCCAGATTGCCTATTTGTGAAAGACCAACGATGCCCCCACTTGACTAAAGTATGTCAGTGCTAAACAATTACAACTGTCAACCACACACAAACTGTCATTTATGCTTTTGCTGCTTCTGGGGAAGACAACTTGCTATACTTGTAGCAGAAACAAAAATGCCAAGAAGGTAATTCCTCATTTTTATTGCCTGTCAGATGAATAGGTTGTTACACAAACAATCCCAGCAATATGGCAGAATGATATTATCAAACCATATACCCTTCAGACTCCTTATCGATTCAATGTCAAATAATTCACAGCACATATTTCATTGTAAGTTTGTTTTAATGCAGAGCTGTATGTAAGGAGTAATTTGTTCAGGAAGGATGTTTCTTTACAACTAATAGTTTAAATCAGCGTGAGCCAATGAAAGCTCTTATTTCAGTCACAAAATAGCTGATATGTCAAACATTCTCGAGATTAAAGCTATTATCATATACTTACAAAAGAAGAGTGGAAAAACCATAATCAAAGCCAAATGTTCCAGTCAGCATCTAAATTCACTTTAATCAACTTTCAAATGACTCAAGGCAATATTATATTTAAGTGCCTTAATTACAGATATCTCACAAACTGAATCATCTACTCATTTGATAACATTTTGCTAAGGTAATTAGAGACAACTTTTTTAATATCAATATTCACCTAGTCTAATCTAACATTTTAACATTTAGTAACAAATTAACATCCTCTTATTAAATCTGAAATTGGAAACTACAACTTCTTACAGCAAAACTTTCATTAACTTGTTAACACTGTTGTCTGTCTTTGAGCTTGTATTTAAGTTGCAGTTTCAAATATAATTTTTTCCCATAGCATGGAAGGCGCTGGCAGTGTATCCAATATATTATCTTGTCTGCATCTAATAAAAAAGAAGTTCCCCATTACTCTTTTCCCTTATCCGGATTTGGCACCTGGGATATTTAGGAGGAGGTGGAATATACACTGTGATGTAGGTGTCATTCTCTTACATTGCTAATCAGTTTTCTTATTTAGTTTGTGGCAAAGGCAGAAACTAGTGCACATTGGTGAAAACACGAATGGCAGAATGTGAAAACACAGAGGGGGAAAAGGCTAATTCTTTTAAAGAACATTTTGTCAAGGAAAATGTTTTCTTTCAACTAATATAGGTTGTATTATCAGTAAACAGCAAGCTGCACAAAAAGTAGCACACCTTCTGGCATGTACTTTTTTCTACAAGATTAGCAGGAACACTGGTAATGGGAAAAATGAATGCCCAATAAGCTTCTTCCTGTTTAACTACTTAAGTGTTGACTTTACTTTTCGCCACAATGCACCTACATACTCAATGCTCTCTTTTGGATTCAAATGACATAATTCACTGAAAATTATTTTGGGAATACCAGCCAAATCACAGGGTTTTTTTAGTGCATTTTTGATCTACACTAATGAAATATTCAAATACTGAACCACAGTTTAACACTCAGCTGTGTGTTAGCTTCCCAGGTTAAGAGAATATATCACTTTTGCTGCTCAGATACCATTTACAGTCAGGGTGAAGTAAGCAGACATGGTGAGAGAGACAGCATAATATATATTTCAGTATATGTAAAGCTACTGGAATTCAGTATTGTTCTTATCCTTTCTTAAAACTTGTCCAAAAAGAAGCAGCTGCTTTGTTTTTTTTATCATGATGTCTTGGTCTCTAGACCATTTCCAGTGAGTCTTGGACTGGAAGATAAAAGCAACTAAGCATATCATTCATCACCAAAGCCGTGTTCAGGAAATGCAATGGAAAATGCCGGCACTAACATTCAGCCAACTCTCTTGACCATCGATTTCACCGGGCACAGGGGCATTCCTCGAGATGGGTAGGGCTGATGCAACAGACTCTGGGTGTTTTTGAATTAGATGCTATCTCGCCGGACACACAGGAGTCACCAATCCGGCCGCCTATCTGAAGGTGCAGCAGCTGGATGCACGCTTCCGTGAGCCAAGGAACGCCCACTCATGGCCATGCACGGTGCACTACTGGGAAATCTGGAGGGCTCCGTGGCGGGCAGGCCAGATGAATGTCTGGCAATGGGTTGCCACGGAGCCCCTGCCCGTATGAATGGCTGCAGTCAGCCACTCCAGAGGTCAGATCTGCTGCTCAGTGTCACTGTGGCCAGGGGACGTGGCCTATGCAAGCCACAAAAACTGTCCGGGAAAACTGGGGAGCCCAGGTTCCCCAGAGTTCACACCCGGGACATGACACTTGCAAAGGTCACCCTGGCACACTTCCCCTCCCCCCTTGGTCCGTGACACGGGGAGCGTGTGGCAGCTGTCTCTCTGGTCACGGTAACCACCCTGGGAGCGGAGCTGTCCATTAGAACTGCTCCCCAGCATGGGTGTTCTGCAGCGGAGCCATGCTGCGGCTACAGACACCCCTACCCCCCTCATCGCCTTGCTCATTTAAAAACACATGTTGGATTCAAAAGTCCTAATCTATGTGCTTAGCCTGTATTGAGTTTGACTGTTCGGGGTTGCTGGATAGTCACTCCCTTAGAAATTGTTGCAACCACGGCCTAACCTAGAGCAGCTTCAAGAACTGACTTGGCTAAGAACAGGAACTCAGCTAGACCATGGTGAACACAAAATCTCTTAAGTGCAACAAAGTCATTTTTGGAGCAGTTTCCCCTCTCTCAACTCCTCTCAAGTTACACTTCTTGAAAGGCACCATTTGTAATCACGACTACTACTACTACTACTACTACTAATAATTTTATTTCTGCAGAGCCGTTAGTATAATGAACTAGGGTACATTCACACCTCAGACTATTTTATCAATGGGCGGCAAGTCCCAAAGTATTAGCACGCTTTCAGAGATAGCAGAGGAATTTGTTCTTCCCACCCTCTCACAAATAGGGCATATTTTATTAAAAAAAAGTGGAAATTTTTATTAATTTTCAGAACTAAATCTTGCTACGTAGTATCTGTCATAAAACGTTTGTCATTTTATATTTCATATACAAGTAGGCAAACCCCTCCCTTCCAAAACAAAAAGCCAAACACAAAGCCAAATAAACTAACAACCATATTAAAATGTTCTATAAAATATATTCTGTAGCTACAGGAGCCACAGAATTATCCTTGAGGGATGGAGAACACGTTGGGAGGGGTGAGGCAAAGGGGGCTCTCCTGCCCCCTTTTTCATGTGACCCTGTACCCTATGGAATGTTGTGATGTAGTAACACTCCAAAGGGGGCATGGCCGTGACAGCCCCTTCACCCTGCCCCTTTCTGACAAGGCCACTCCTCTTTCAGAGTCTTGTGGCACTTTGATACTAGGAAGGGGGTGTGGCCATATTGGTATGGAGTGGGGAGCTCTTTTGCATGCGTCTTCCAGAAAGGTCAGAAGAGGCCAGATGCGAGATTTGTGGTGCGTGCATGGACCTGTCAAAGCCAAATCCGGAATGTATGACATCACCGAAAGTTACCGGGAACAACAGAATGTGGCAAACACGCAAAGTTGAAGGTGAAATCGCGGAAATGCAAGTGTCCAATTGACTTCCCTCCCTCCCAGTGTCCCTTCCTACAACATCTTTGCTCTCTTCATTGATTATACTTAATTGTGTGTGTGTATGTGTTGGGCGCAAGGAGGGACATCACCTATCCTCAAGGAGACTACATATAGAAACCTTGGTGGCAATGGGGAAAACGCAGAGAATATGGGTCCTGACCGACAAAACGTAGTTGCTTTAGAAGATCCAAAAATTCACTTTTATGATCACCTGATAATATCAAGGTAACTTCTAGAACTTGGCAGAATCACAGACATATAAACCTCACAATTTGTCCTCCACATTCCTCTGACTGGTTCATATGTACCTATAGCTATTACGAAAATGCAACCACACATATACTTATCCTAAAAGGCTTAGGTATAAGCTTTTAATTGTGTAACAAAAGGAGTTGGTGTTAAATAGATTTAATTTTAGCTCCTCAAAACTTTTCAGCTATAACCTTAATATTCAGACATCTGTCCTATCTTGCATGATGCTACAATGTTAGGAGGTGCAGTGATTTCGAAGGCAAGGGTGACATCCTTAGGCCATTCTTGATGTTTGCCGTCAGTTGCATAGGTGAGTGATTTTAATTCTTGTAGATTTTTAGCGGAATGTATTTGCTTTACAATACATTATTCTACTACAAATACAAACGTATTTGCTTTACAAAGTATCTTGTATGTTGCCCAGCGATGTGTGCAGTCTTTGACCATAATGCATGCGATCACAAGTGCACACACTAAAAACCACATAACCATGTGTTCTAATTATTTAAGCACTATTTTTCCTTACTTCTATGTAAATAGAAGCCATTTGAAAACAGACTGTGGTGGGTGGGGGGATGGGCGTGCGGCCGTGGTGGGTGGAGGTGGGTGTGCGCCTGTTCCCATGGGCACATGCCCATCTCCACCCATGGAACATCGGGCACTGGAGTCCATTGCTCCGTGGGTGGGTGATGAGTGGAGGTGGGAGTAGCGCGGGAGCACGCACGAACCCCCACCTCCCCTGTGGCATTCACACGGGTGTCTCCACCCATCTTTGCACAGTGCAACTGTGTGGAGATGGGTGGGGGCGTCTTGTGTGAAAAGGGCCTTAGATTGTAACCTCATTAATGCATGTAGGTAGCTACTACAAAAATAACAGCAATCACAAGTCCCAGGTGTCAAGGGAGGCCAAACATACTAGCTTCTGAAAGAGAAGGCCCTGTCACTTTTACTTGCTTGGATTTAGTTTCCAGGTCAGGTCTGGAAAAGACCTCATGCTTGGATTACACTCAAAAGACTTATAGCCTTTACGGTCAATGATGACGTAAAGTTACTTACTAGCAAACTCTTGTTCTTCAAGATGGTGCCATGCATTCTCACATTCCATTTGTGAGAATCCACAGAACCGCATGAAGGAAAACCATGCTCTTTTGGAAGGGTATCAAGTCTTGTTTTGAAAACTAGACGTAATAAAGAATTATTTACGATTCTTGGTAATCTGTTTGAATAATTAAATCGCTCATTGCTTCGAGTTTGCAATTTATTTCCAATTTGAATTTTCGGCTTTAACTTCCAGCCACTTATTGGTTTTATGTCTTCTTCTGCGAGAACAAAAAAGCCTTTTAGCAGCCAGTATTTTCTTGCTTATCAACCATAACCAAGTCCCCTTGTAACCTCCTTTTCAGTAAACTAAACAGATTGGGCTTCTTCAGTCTCTCTTGTTACTTATCAACTGAAGACTTGTTTTACTATCTTTGAATCATTCTTGTAGCTTTTCTCTTCAATCTCTCCAATTTCACCATCCTTAAAAAATGCAGATAATAGAACTGGACAGCGTAGTCCAATGGCAAACTCTTCAATACAGCACATTGGGATCAAAATCAATTCCCTCCTCCTATTTATGACTCAAACATAAAAGGATGGCATTAGCATTTTTTGCCACAGTATCACATTTTTGAGCTCAGGCACAGCTGTTTGTTCCACTATGAAACGATTGCTGTCTTTTTCAGATCCACTGCTTTCCATGATACTGACACTCCTATTTGCAGATATGGACTAGATCCTTTTTTCCTAGATGGACAACTTTGCATTTAGCTGTATTATGTGGCTGAGGTGGTGCCAGTTTATTAAGTGATGCCTATAGAACTGCCCCATATTCCTTTATTATTTGTAACTGCACCAGTTTGCGTCATTTGCAAATTTTATTAGCAATGATTATATTCCAAATCATTGACAAAAGCCTTGAAGAGTGTTGGGTTCAAAACAGATCTCCGTGGTATCTCACTAAAAATAGTCCCATTTGATAATTCCCCATGATGGGAACTTATCTATCATGTTAGCTAGATCCCATGTACTTAACATGCTGTTTATTGATATCATTGTGTAGTGCTATTTTTTTTGTCTGAATATCCTGTGAATTAGGATTTATTGGGACGCATACTATTTCTCACCAGATTATTATTAAAATCTGAGTCCAGTCTGATCGTACACCATGCACCAATATTTGTGGCAGGCACATGGCACTTTTGCTTTGTCAGATGCACAGCACACATCCTCCCACTTGATCCATTTAAGTACTCAACTCTTAAAAAAATGGTAACAAGTGACATGTATAGAAACAGGGAGTGGGAGACATATTTTACTGCATTACATGTGTCACGTCTTGAGTGGCCAGAATATATAGGTTAAAGACCAGCATGTGCAAATACAAAGTCTTGTATTGTATAGCTAACTAGAAAAATTCACTCGCTCCGGCACAGTGAAATGTAATTTAAACACACTGCACTCCAGTGGGGTTCACTCTAGGGAGGAATAATAGGTGACACGACCCAGGATGGAAATCCACGGTGGATATGGTTCAAGCTGTGTCAGGGCACTGAACAAGCCCGCGTGGCCTGGGGAGGGCTGCAACAGACTTCTGGGTGGCCAGACCTGCCCCCACACCGCTGCCTGCACCCTGCCCTCCACCATGATGGGCAGTCATGATGGCCAATCATGGAATGCCCCAATCTCAGCCAGGTCATGGCAGGCCAAAACAAATGTGATAGTCTGCTGTAGCCTGGTCAGTCGGGCCCTAGTCTGGTCTGTGACTTTGGGGGTTTCCCAAGGTCAGAGCCTGAGCTGGCTGCTGAAGTGGCCTGGGTCAATTCCAGGCCAACATCTGGCAGCACCTGCACAGATGTGCAGGTGAGGTCTGGGTCACATCATTCCAGAATAAGGTGAAAGTAATCACCTTACTTTCCTGTAACACCTTCTTTCTTTGGACTTCTTTCTACTAGACTAGTGGTGAGAAAAGTTCTCAAGCCCAGGAGAGATCATTCAAGCCTCCCAGGTGAACATGAATATGATCAAATAAGTACACAGCTTCCTTGCTCCCACAGCTGCCGACCTCCTGCCCCCACCCATCCAGCCTCCTGACCCAGCCCTCGCCAAGACCCCCCTCATACCACCCCCAGATCCCACGCCCACACCCCTGGACTCCTTACCTCACTCAGCCTCTCCGATCCTCTGCCCCCCTGATCCCAGGGAACACTGGACTGCACCCAGGCCAGGGCAGATTGGGAAGCGAGGGTGGCCTTGGAAACTATTCTGAAAGTGCCCCCTCTGGACTTCTGGTGTGCTTGTACAGGGCAGATGAGCTCAGATTGGGGGAGGAGGAGGAAAGGTCTTTTCTTGGACAGGTGGCCCTTTATCTCAGATGCTGATTGTTTTTTCCCTCCAAAATTAGGAACATACCCTATACCTATACTTCTATATGCTGATGACATGATCATTATTTCTTTGACTAAAGTAGGTCTTCGTAGAGCTCTGAAGAATTTAGTTGCTAATTATCATGAAAAATTCTAAGTTACAAATTATGACAATCAAAATTATGGTTTTTAGCAGCAGCAAATGTGTGGCCAAGTGGTATAAAGAGGGTAATAATAGGATATAACATGTATTCTTTCTGTTTAGGTATTTATTTTTCATCTTCAGGGTGTTGGAATTAGCACAAATCTGATATCATTCAGTCAAACCACCAGTTTTTAATGTTCTCAGATTTGCTAGGTTGTATGGTGGGAATTTGGCCCATCCAGGTCTTTAAGTGTTTAAAGCTAAAACTTTGGGTGAAAACAGACATGATGCTAACCACCTTTTAACCACCCTTGGTGGTTATTTATGCATGTTGCAGGGCTGTATTGGTGCTCTATGCAGCCCTGCAACATGCATAAATAACCACCAAGGGTGGTTAACGGGTGGTTAGTGTCATGTCTGTTTTCACCCTTTGTCTCAAGCTCTTTATGGAGCAGAGATTTGGAGTATTTCACTGAAATCAGAACTTGATGTAGGTCAACATTTGTTTTTAAAATGACAGTTCGGTTTTCCTCAGTCAGTCCCAGGAAATTCTGCTTTAATTAGAGCAGAATTTGGTATATTGTTGTTACAAAAGGAAGCACTATGGTCCAGATTGAAATTCTGGAAGATGTTACACTCTCAGCTGGAGGATCCTCTCCTCGAGGAATGGAATTTGCTTACCTTGAAGCCTTTATCTTGGTTTGTGCATGTAAGCCAACCCCTCCCTCTTTCTCACACTGGGGCAGCCCTGGGGAGAGGGGGCTTGACCTCCAGCAAGGTGTGCAAGCTGCTATTGAGTTGGTCTGGGAACTGGGCTACCTGTGCAGTTGTTTTCCTCCGGGCGAGTGGCTGCTGTGTTCTCTGGAGTGTGCCACTGTGGTGCAGCGCTTGGGTATGGGCTCCCCCCCATACTCAGGCCCCCCTCTGCCCATTAACCCTTCTGGGGAAGCCATGTGTCTCCTGGGGTGGCCCAGTGCAGGCTGGGGTGCTCCAGAGGTGAAGGGGTGTGTGGCCGCATGGCCGGGTTGGCGGACCACCGCTTGGGGATTGTGGGACTGACCTTGGGGCTGACTAGCGGAATCATCAGTGTGGGGACCCATCAGCACCCCCGGAGGTCGAGCAACGTAGGGGGAGGCCTGGTTCGTTCACGGCCCGCTATGGGATCTCCCTTTGGGCACCACCATTATGGTTTGTCTTTGGGTCAAAAAACCATGTTTTTTGCAGCATGGTTCCCCAGTGCTATGCACACAGGGTACGCTAATCCTTTGGCTTACCGAAGTTGGTGCGTCATGCAATAAAGTTGCGGCCAGTGACTTTTATCCCATACTTGGGTCTTCTCTGTTCTTGTGGGTAGCATGGGCACAAATGGATTTCTCCTTTTTATGTAGGCCAAAAATGGTCATCTTTGTTGGTTTCGGACTGTTGTTCTTATTGGGAAAAATACAAAATAATATTTAATTTATTTTATTTCGTATAATTTATATCCCACACACTCCTGTTATTAGGAGCTTGGGGTGGCTATTGCTACGTTTGCCTTTTTATTCAACAAAGTTAGACTCAATTTTGGGTCTTGTTCTTCTTGACTATATTTTAATGGTTTTGCTTTTGATTTTTTCTTTGCATCTGGATTTATTATTTCTAGTTATGCAAATGCATCTGGTTTCTTTATTGTATTTTGATGTCATGTTATGACTTGCCCTTCTTATGTATTTCTATTTTGTAATCTGCGATAGCACAAAGCTAACAAATAAATTTTACTCGGACTCTCTCCCTCTCCAAAGATCCCTCGTCCAGTCACAGACTGACTGCCCTTTTCCAAAATGGCGATGACGCACCTGCCGCCATTTTGGAAAAGGGTGCAAAAGCACAGAATGGTCTAGTGGCCATTTTGCACATGTGTGTTGATTTTTTTTACATTTTAAAATTATTTTTAAAAGGTTTTAATTGATTTAAATACAGGTCCATTTTTAAATCCAGAAACTGTGGAATCATAACCCGCAAAGGGAACTGAACGGAACTTTCCTCCAGTGGACCACCCCTATTGGGAATTAGTCTTTGTTCCTTAGCCCTTCTGAACGATTTAGTCCTCCCAAACAGAATAAAAGTGCTCTTTTTACATCTAGAGAGTTCAAGGCCTGCTCTGCTCTGTCAGAATAGAACTGGGGGGGGGGGGGAGATACAGTAAGTTAATGTCCTGTGACACATGAAATTCCAATACTACTATAGGTCTAAAGGAAGGGAAAAGCTTAAATACTACTATATGACTGTAAAATGTGAGGCTGGTTCCATATGCAAAGCTGCCGTCTGACTCTCCTAGCGGAAGTTAGGGCTACTAATATGGCTACTTTTAAGGATAGAAGATGGGAAGAACCAACCCCTCGAACAGTGGTAATATCAGCCTTGAGAGTATCAAGCTCAAATTCTATGGAAGGCAACTGGGGGCAGAGATTAAGACGACCCTACTTGGATCTTTTGAGTATAAAGTGTGAAAAAATAGTTTCAATCGATTAATTGATTTATTTATAGATCGGGATGATCTATTGAAACAACAGCCTGATGCAGCTTTACGCAGGATGTGGAGAATGTTTATATCAGGAGAGTTTCTGATATAATGACACAATTGAAATTAGTGCAAGAGTGACAAAAATCTAGCCCATCATTTTGTGTGATTCTGCATGTGATTCACCTTTTCTTCTATAATAATTTTTAGTTGTTTAAAAAAAGATTCAAATAAAGAAGAAATTAACATGAATTAAAACTGTACCACTTTTCACACTGACTGCAATTTGCAAGGGATGATTCAGCTAACAGCTGTCTGTTTAGCAAGCAAATAATAAAAAAAAAACAATCACAGCTACTTTCTTCTCTCCAAGCTGGCAGTGGGCCCAGTTTAAGAGGCTAGGCCCATTTTTTTTGTTCTTAGGAATTGCCATACCAACCAAATTGACTTACTGCTGGCACTTATGCAACTACAAAACAGAAAAATGTTAGATACAAATTCTTTCTATGTTTTAAAATATGTATTTGCCATGATTGTCTAGTCTGAGCACTGTCGAGTGTATCTGTTTGGAAAATATACACACTTAATTTTCATGCTACTAATTAAATTTGGTGTGGCTCTGTTTTAGCACTCAACAAGTAAAAGCTTGTACATGAAAAGTTGAAGCAGAGAGGCACGGCAAATATCACTTAAGAAGTAAAGAACTTTTTAGGAAAACAGGAATCCTTTTGTGAGCAAAACTCATAGAAAAGTTGCCAGCAACTGTAAAATACCTGTGATTAATACTTTATACACTATGGTTATTTTCAAAGTTATTTTAGCATCCCCTCATATAAACCTATTAAACGATGCACGTTGCTATCCTAGGATGGCTTAGGAACAACCACACAAGAGTTGGAATCTGTCAAAATATTTTACAGCTCAATTATAATTACCATCCAAGTCTAAGCATGCAGCATGTGGGTGTAAGCCGTGTTAGGGGAGGGGAAAGCAATACCCAGCGGTGCCTTTTTTCTTACAATTTACACATGGGAAACTCTTGAATAACCCCAAGGTTTTAAGAAAATCTTGAATGAAATACATATATGTACATCCCTTGAAGATGTATAGCATGGACATTATTGGTATAGTTTCAGTGTAATTAGTTGTGTTTCTAACTGTACATTTGATTGATTTCCCCCAATTTCATTTCCCCCAAATTAAAATGTACAAATACTTTATGACATAAAATTCAACATGCTGTTTTTTCACTTTTAAAGCCCTAACCGGCCTGGCCCCTCCCCTATCTGAAAGACCACGTCCTCCTTCACTGCGATCCTGGCAGGTAGCTGGGAGTACATCGGCCCGTCATATTCAGATGCAGAGAAGCGTTCTCAGGGGCTGCTCCGTATTGTGGAACTCCCTGGGTAAGGCCACGTCACAGGAAGGGGCGCCTACCATGGGATGTGTCCTCGGAAACATTCTGAAGACGCGTTGTGGAACAGCTTTCCTTCAACTAGTATGCTGTCCCAGGTGGCGCTACCTGGGTGGAGGGGGCCAGGTTCATCCCGCCTCTCGGAGAGCACCGCTGCGGGGCTGGGAGCGGTGGGCACTGCCCGCCCATCACATGTGGCCACGTCATGGCCTGGGGTGGGATCTCTGTCAGGCTGAGGGAGAGAAGCGGGGCAATTTGGGAGTGTCCCTGCCACCTGGCTTCCTCGTGGGGGTGGGACACCGCACCTCTGCCCGGCTCCCGATACTGGCCCCACAGTGTGGCAGACATGCTTGCAGGGCTGTGCAGGGATTGGGCCCTCGCTGCTCATGCGGCCTCGCCCTCTTTCCCTGGAGGTTTATCAAAGCCCAAACATCTTTTGAAGGTAATGCACGACTTTGCTTTTTGGCCAAATGTTTGGTAAGTGAGGCTAGGGGTTTGGCAGAGGATTTTTATGTAGTTTTATTCTGGTATGCTTTTTTTTTTTTTTAATCATTTTTTAATTTATGTTAGTGGAACACAAAGTTGTCAGGGAGGGTATACTACAACAGAGCTTATTGCCATATAGCCCTCCCCAGATGTTACACCTAAATCACAAAAATGCGTTACAAGTAAATACGGATATAAAACGAAGTAAAAATAAAAACAATACAAAATAATCATAAATCAGAATAAAAAGACTTGCATAGCATACATTTTGAAAAGTAAGGGATTAGTCTCCCAAAGTACACCTCTTCATGTGTCAAGGTCCATTCTATTTCCTTTAAAAGGGCTTTCTCCATCGCTTCTGCAAGGTTAAGTCCCTCTTTTATCAAGTCCCAACAGGCTGACCAGATTGCGTAAAATTCTTCCAGCTTATCGTTGACAGCTGCCGCTATTCTGTCCATCGCAATCATTATCCAGAGTCGCTGTCTTACATCAGAGACGGTGGGAGGATGAATTGGTCTTCCATGTCAGGGCCATAGTGTACAGCAGTGCAAGCCGTATCAGCGGACAGGTCTGTTTCCTCTCGGTTATGAATCTACTGAGGGGTGGCGGGTGGAGATGCCCAATAACCCCAGTTTGGGCTTAAATGGGAGGACTCTGAATCTATTATTTTTTCCATCCATTTCCACATGGATTGCCACAACGGCATGATTTCTGGGCACTCAAAGTCAGGGGTGTAGCTACCATGGAGCGAAGGGGCTCAATTGAGCCCAGATAGGAAATCTTCAGCCTGGGCGCAGGGGGTAGCTGAGCCAGCACACCACCCCTGCCCACTCTAAACATTTCCCAATGGTACTTTGGACACTTGCAAAAGATTCTGCAAAGAAAGAATTGTTAAGAGTGGGTGGGGAGTGAAGTGCTGCCTCACGCCCTTCCACCCACCTTCGTGGCAAGATCTGTAACCAAGCCAAGACCATGTACCTGAGTTCTCGCATCCCTTGTCTCTCCCTCCCCGTCTTTAGATTGTGAGCTCTCGGGCAGGGACTGTGTCTATCTTGTTTTTTGTAAAGCACCAGGTACATCGCTGGCGCTCTATAAATGCTGATAATAAGATGGCTGTGGCTCTGGAAGGCCTGCTGGGAGCTTTCATGCGGACGCCCTACCTCCTTGCCCTGGAGGTCCTCCCTCCTCCCATGGAGGGCTGGGGGGACCACGATTGGGACATGGGCCCGGGCCCAGCACAGCTTTGATACTCTACTGCTCAAAGTCACAGCCTTCTTACTCAAGAATAGAGAGAAAAAATGAAAAGAAAAATAAATTTTCTGTCCTACTTTCAACTCGGAAGTAGAAGACAGAGAGTCTGGTTAAACCCCTAGAGAAATCACTGTTTGAACCTACTGGGGATTCTCGACTGCTGCCTAGAATGTACTGTGAGATCAAAGCCATCGTACACGTTCCTGATGCCACTGGGAGGATGAACTTTTCGAAATGATCAGTAAAAAGGAGATGAGTCAAATATGGCAGGTCACGGCAAAGTATGCGCCGTCACTCTAGGTGAGAGAGACACGGATCAAACCACCATAGGGGAGTCTTGTATGGTTTTTAATCATGCTATTAGCTGCTCTGAGCTTTCGGGGATTGACAGGATATAAATTTAAATAAACAAACAGAACATAGTTCCTGAAAGTTATGTTCTAACCCAATATATATTGGGATAGGATTTTGATTTTAAGAGAATGATGTTTAGCAGACTGTTAGCACAGAAGTATTACTATCTGCTTTTAACTAGTAAAAACCACAAACTGCTAAAAGTGAGATGCAAGTGCCCGTCTACTACATGGACACTATCAACTCTTCATACAATCTTTTAATACATGTAAGTATTTTATACGGTTTATACCGTATAGTAAACTCTCTTGCTTACAACCCCTCTATTGACATTGTTTTGGTATCCAAGTGCTGGTTCCATGGCTTATAACTGTCTTCACTAGGCCCTTCAAAATAATTAAGGTCTATCAAGTCCATAATCCTACAACTAAGGATCCCTAATTCCACATTGACAAAACAGAATTGCCCATGGCTCCCTATCATGTTAACAAATCCATGGATCAAGACCCATAGCAATATTATTATGCATAAGGAACATAACTGACAGTGTACTATTGGAATGAAGGATTACACTTTAACAGTGCCACATACAATTAATTCAGATTCTTAGGCAGAATGTAAAAAAACCCACTGTCAAAAGAGAATCTATAACCTGCAAATAGTTGTGTTACATTTCTGAGCTGAGCTTGGGGTTAGAGCAGCATCTAGCATAGAAAGGAAGTGAGGTCAGGGCTGCAGATCATTCTCTTGTTCCCAGACAGAGCAGTCAAGGCAGCTAGACGTGACTCAAGGGAAATTGGAGTATCTTGCATTTTGATTGATCAATCTCTCAGACCAGGCCTGAGAAGTAGAACATGTTCTGCTTTTCTTGGATAGAAAACACTATCTGCCTGATGTGGGGGATGAGGTGAATACGGAGAAGGGGAGGGGACTATCTGACCTCTTTGAGGAGACAGACAAGTAGTTTGACTGAAATCAAGAAACAAAAGCAAGAAATTTGGAGCTTAGCCTTTCACATCATCCACAACAAGTCGCATCAGGCGTGGGTTTTGCAGCGCTGTTCACCAAGTTCAAACCTACTCGGCACCTTTAACCGCTGTAGACACACGGCATCATATTTATTGATTCATTACATTTTTACCCCACATCCTCCCACACAATGGCAGCTCAGAGCGGCAACATATACAAATACAATAAAATACATAAAACAAAGTCTTATAATATTCAAACTACTAAAAAGGCTAAATGCCAAGGCAATAAAAATAGCCTACCATAATGGGTGGAGGAGAAGTGAAAGTTTGCCATTGACAAGGGCATCGGCTCTTCCACCCCCATTGAGGGAGCGGGGCTTGGGGAGGCCGGCTTTCGGGTCGCTCCCTCAAACGCAGGGAGCTGCCGACGGCCTTTGGCTGTGCCCCTTCGGCTGGGTCTGACGGTTGGGGCCGGCAGACGGAGTTGGGGTCATTGGTATTTGGTGGGAGCGGGGTGTATATTTGGCACGTGAGAGGACTCTCCCGCCCGGTGAGAGCAGGAGGGTAGGAAGGGGCCCCTCCCTGCTGGCAGCAGGGTGTAGGGAAGAAAGTAGTTGGGTCTGGATCTCTGATATTGTAGAGTACAGACATGGGAAGGTTGGAGGGTGATGTATTCTGTAATTGTTCTGCTTTGGGGGATTGTTAGAACTATATTATCTTTGTTAAAATGGATTGATTTGGGGTTTTGCTGCTGCTAGTGATTTGTATTACGATGTTAATTCGTGCATTGTGCAAAATATGTATTCTTGGATTTTTTTGTTGTAAGCCGCCTCGAGCCATTTGGAAAATGGGAGAGTGTGGGATATAAATTAAAATTGATGATGATGATGAAAGCAGAAAGGAAATTATTTTATTTATTTATTAAAACATTTGATATCCCAACCCTCCTGCCAAAAGGCAGCTCAGTGTGGCTTACAATATATAAGAAGTATAAGCACACACACACACACACACACAACATAAAACATCTAAAATAGGGGGAAGAGAAAAAAAGGGGAAACATCCCCCCCCAAAAAGAGAAGGGATGAAAAAAAACCACTCCACCCTTACCACCCCCCATAAAGGTAAAAGCCCAGCCTCACCAAAGGCCTGGTGGAACAGCCAGGTCTGGCACAGACGTCAAAAAGAGGAGAGGTCTGGCGCCATTCGGCCTCTGCCGGGAGAGAGTTCCACAGCCTTGGTGTGGCCACCGAGAAGGCCCTCTCCATAGTTGCCCCCCGGGATGCTAGGGGGACTTTGAGAAGGGTGCTCCCGGTCTACCGCAGGGCCCAATCCAGAGAACAGGGAGCGAGGTGATCTCGCAGATATATGGGGCCCAAGCCGTATAGGGCTTTATAGGTAAGAACCATCACCTTGAATCAGGCCCAGAGGACTATAGGCAGCCGGTGAAGAGAACGGAGCACCAGTGTAATATGCTCACGGTGACCTGTCCTCATAAGGAGACAGGCTGCCGCATTCTGCACCAGGTGCAGTCTCTGAACCGTCACCATGGGCAGTCCCACGCAGAGCACGTTACAATAGTCCAGTCTTGAGGTGATGAATGCATGGATGATAGTGACCAGGTTGGAGTCGGAGATGTATGGCCAAAGCCATTGCACCAGATGTAGTTGGCAGAATGCGCTCCTCACCACAGCTCCAACCTGGGCATCTAAACAAAGCTTCATGGAGCACTTCCAGATTCTGAACCTGGGGAACCAGTGGAGGATGTGCCCCGTCAATGACGGGGGATGCCACACCCACCGCCTTCCCCACTAGCATCACCTCTGTCTTGTTGAGCTTCAACTTTAGTCGGCTCGCCCTCATTCAGTCCCCCCCAGTCACCAGACATCGTGTAAGCACCGAGACTGCGGGGTCTGGCTCGGATGAAAACGAGAGGTAGAGTTGAGTGTCATCAGCATATTGATGATAATGAACTCCAGAGCTCCTTATGACCTCATCCAGAGGCTGCATATACACGTTGAACAGGAGAGGGGACAGAATGGAACCCTGTGGGACTCCACACGAGAGGTCCAGGGGAGATGAAAAGTGGTGCCTGAGCACCACTCGCTGAGTTCTTCCGGCCAGGAATGAGTGGAACCATTCGAGAACAGTTCCGCCTGCCCCAACACAGTCCCACGGGCAAGTAACCAACATCTCATGATCAACGGTATCAAAAGCAGTCGGCATCTAATAGAATCAGCAGGATCGAATAATCCTGATCGAATTCACGGTGAAGGTAGTCCACCAAAGCCACAAGTGCAGTCTCAGTGCCATAGCCTGGATGAAAGCCGGACTGCGCAGGATCTAGAAAACTGAGTCGGTCCAGATGCTCCTGCAACTGCCGAGCCCCTACCCGTTCAATAACCTTCCCTAAAAAGGTTATATGCCGACATTTTCTTGCTTTGGAGGGACAAACTCAGACTTGGCATTACTTTACAAATTTGTATTACTATGCTTGTGGAGAATATACAGTGCAAGAAACTAAGGCTGCGTTCCCACCTGCAGCGGCAGTGGTGGCAGCGGGAGGGAAGAGGCGGCAGCGCGGAGGAGCCGGCCGATGGGAAAGAGCCGGTGCGAATGGGGATCTGTTGCGGCTTCTCTCGCACATGTCAGGGCGCAAAATCCTGTCCTGACAAGCGGGAACGAAGCTGCGGCAGATCCCCATTCGCAGTGGCTCTTTTCCCGTCGGCCGGCTCCTCCGCGCTGCCGCCTCTTCCCTCGCCCCTCCAGCTGCCGCCTCCACCGCTGCAGCTGAGAACGCAGCCCAAATTATTATGAAGTCCTGTGGCTGGGGGAAGGGAGAAATGGGAGAGAGAAAAAAAAGGCTATATGGGAATTTTTCAATAACCTATTTCTGATTGTTTTGCCACCTATGATACACAGGAAAATATTATGACCACATGACAGCTAACATGCTTTATTGGTATGAGTTCTTGAATTTAAATATTTTTCACGTATGTAAAGTCGTTATCACCTAAACATTATAGTAGGTTCCACAGATCGGCACTTAATAGCACTGATACTGCTGGGGAAGGGTACAGAGATGTCAGTCAACTGAAATGGAGGGAGCTACCTACCTGACATTTTTTTTAGTAAGAAAAATGGTTTACTAAAATATTTGGAGCATGGTTGCTGTAGTGTGGTTTCTCAATGAAGCTTGCATACTGGTTATGCTCAAGTGCACATAATTTTAAAAATAAATAAAAAAAGGTTTTGCAACAACCATCTGGTGAACCCTAGACTGGTGATAGACATTCTGTTATTTGTATAGCTTTATTATTTCTGTAGGTATATTACATTTCAGTTTTCACGATGCTTCATGCCCAAGGGCCTCAAAAAACAAAACCCCAAACAAAAAAGAATATTCTCTCAAGGGTAATGTCACAAATGGACCAGGACCAGAGCAAGACATCCCTGACTTAAACCACCCCAAAACAATACAATTACACTCGGCACAAACAAAATTAAAAAGGTTTCGAAGTTCCCCACCCTCCCTTTCCCAAAGTTTACTATTTAAATACCATGGGACAAACTCCATCCCATCTTACAACGGTCTCCACTGAGGTGCTCCAACTTCTGCTTGAAAAGCAGCATTAGTTTGCATTGATGTTCTGTCTGTCTGAGTGGAAACCCAAGAAAAGCATCCCCCGTGCAAATTATTCTTGCCAGGAGTGGGTGCAATCTGTACCATGGCCCAAGGATATTAAAGCAGACAATTTCTGGTCAGAAGGTATATAGTATATAATATATACCCAAAGTTATAGACCACAGGCTAAAAGCAAACATGATGGCAGTGCTCCACCGTCACAACCTGACCCAAGTCAGGAACCTGCCGCTGACATGACCAGGGTCAGCTCAGTCACCGGACACGAGCGTAACTGGAGGAGCCGTCCTGCTGCCTGGGTGACCCGGCCTGGGTGGTTCCCAAAGAGACGAGCCGGCGGCCACCCCCACACTGCTCCCTGTGTCCCTCCCCCCCCGCCATGACGGACAGCCATGATGGTCAATCAATGAACTGCCATGGCAGCCAGTCATAGTACGCCCTCCCCAGAATGGGTTAGGAACAGCGGGCTAAACAAATGTTTATCGCCCACTGTAGCCTGCTCTGGCCTGGTTGGGTAGGTGATAGCCCTGGCTGTGACCCTGGCAATTTGCCGAGGTGAGAACATGAGCTAGCTGCCAACATTCCCAGGGTCAGTCCGAGCTCACGTATGGTGGCTCGATAACAAATGTGACAGTGGCCCATGGGCCAAAAAGGGTTATAGCAGACTACGGTCACGTTTGTTTTGACCCACAGTCCCAAATCCTGCAGAATCTCATGTTCTTCCCACCAATTCTACCTCTTTGGACATGGAGTAACCAGAGAACAGATATTTGAGCAGGGGCATTCTACTAAAGTATATCAGGCATCTGCTAACTTGGTGAAAAACTGAACAATGAATGTAAGTATTGCTAAACTGTATTTAAACGAAAACAAATGAGGTCTGCCTTGTGGGAATTATATTGTGTCACCTTTCCATAGGTTTGGAAGGTTTGGAAGGTGCAAGCCAGGATTAGCATGTTCTGTTCACTGATATTTGGTTTGCACACAGTAAAGAAGCAGCTTTTGATTGGGTTTTGGTTCATACACCTGTGTCTCAGAAAAGAAGGATAAGTTCAGATTGTGTTCCCAGATCTTTCTGTTGTGTGACTGGAAATCACTACAAGCTATCCATGTTGGTAAGAAAGTTCTATAATTGAGCTAGGAGGGAAATTAGGAGGGTCGGGGAAAGAGTAAAAAATCGAAATGTTTACTAAGCTTTATTTCTCTGCTTTTATGTAGAGAAAGCACTTTGGTAAATTTTTGACTATTATCATTCAATTTAACTGATAGTCTGAAGTAATTAAGCAGAACAATTATTTGAGGACAGAGTTTACTTTAATTCACCATCAAGTGGTGATCAAATAGTGACGCACCTAGCTAGAATGACTATCCAACTTATTAGTGGCATTTTTTAGGAAGCTTATGCCCATTATAATCAAGGTGGGTGAATAGTAGTAACGTAACACAAAAGCAGAACTTTTCATAAAGTAAATTATCCTGAAAAGACTTCAGAAAAGAACAGACGGCATCCAACGAAAAGGAAGGAGATTATTAATATAAGGCTATATTGCCGCTGTGCGTTAGTGCAGTTAGGTTACACTGAGAGCAGTGGCCCGTCAGCTGCAGGTGCATCTAGATTGCACTGGTTTTCTGGATCCCACACAGTCTTGCTTTCACCCGAGGTACAGCACGGAAACTGCGCTTGCGGCCCTGGTTGATGACCTCCTGGTACAGCTAAGATAAGGGTCATATGACCCTGCTGGTTCTACTGAATTTATCAGCAGCGTTTGATACAATGAAACCAGGGATCCATGGTTCTGTTTTTCCCACTGCTGACAATGGGGAAACAGGGGTCACTGTCGATAATCCAGATTCTAGCAGAGAGATCCTCCCCAAACTTAGCAAACTAACCACATTGCTAACCTCACTATAGCCACAAAACATAACCCCACAAAACAGCTGTGTGTATCAGCTACTAAAAATCCATACGTGTAATAAAAAAAACTACTATTAAAGACACAGTGAATGAGTTAGTTATGTCTGTAAGTCTCATAACATGAGGCAAAGGAGGTGATGCTCATAATAATCAAAAGCCAGGACTCATTTGACTCCACGAGAAAACCCAAGCTGTTTTAAAGTAAGTTCTATTGGGTGCTAACAAATGGCATAACCACCCCCAGAAGTGGGAGTTTTTATAGTTGTGTATTCAGTAGAGCTGAAAAAGGCTACCCACAAAAATAGGGTAATCCATCGAATTTCTGGTACCCAATTTGACCAGGTACCATGCAGTACCCGATTACGACCCAATCAAGTATCCGATGTCCCAAAATGCCTAGTTCCGGTACCGATTTTTTGGACATTTTTGTAGACTCCTGACATCTTTTTATCAGGTTTCCATGAAGTTCTGACAATTTTTGGTAACTACTTAAGGCTCCAATTTTGTTTAGTTTTTTAAAAAACTTTTCTTCTTAAAACTTTTATTGGTTTTCCGTCCCAGAAAATGAACTTTCCTGTCTCAGAAAGTCAACTTCTGATCCCAGGAAACTACTTCACTTTTTTAAAAAAATTCCTGCCAGTTTTTAAATCGAATCGGTAAATTAAAAAAAATCGGTACCAGAAGTACCCGATTTTGGGGGATTCAGGTATCTGATTGGTGCCTGGGAACCTGTCAGGCACCTGGAAAAACGGGTATTACCTTTGGGTACTGCAGATGGTCAGAATCACCCAACATGAGGCCATGACTCAGCAAACACCTACCATGCTTGGCATTGTTTCAGAGAATGTGGAGCCTGCTGAGTGGGCTAACATGGTCTAATGCGGACTAATGTGTGCCCACGTATTGGTGTACTGTCGATTTGGTTGAGGAAGAGCTGGTGTGTGTTCTGGGAGGGGTAAGTGATGTGGTGTAGCTGCTGCTGTGATAGTGAGCGAGTGGCGGGAAAGCATCTTTGGGCAGGCTTGGGTATGAATCAAACAGAAACTAGGCTCGGATTGAGTTTGTGCTCGGGAAATCTCTCCCCCCCACTTGCTGCCATGATGCAACTGCACAGTGCTTACAAGAAAGGACGCCCAGGGGAGGAAAGTGGCAGCACCTGGCTCCCCTGCCTCTCTGCTGCACCTTTAGGGCATTTCCTTCCCTCTTCCAGCCCCATTTGTTTATTCAGTTCGGCAACAGCACGTGGGTGAGTGCAACACGCAGTGTCACAGATTTCCAGCTTGGTGACTGTGCTGCTTGCTAACACCCATTGTTACTCTTAGTTCAAGTGGGAGATTCTTCTGTTTCTGGCACAGAACATCTCAGGGGCCAACACCATGGAATAGGGGTCACTTTCTCAGCTAAAGATGGTGATCGCACTAGGATTTATTATTTTTTCTGGCACTATGAAAAAATTAAAAACCTATGGTCTACTGAGCAAAAATAATATCCTCACATCTTAATATGTATTATTTTATTATTATTATCAAGCATTTATATAGCGCTAAGCGCAGCAATGTACCTGGTGCTTTACAAAGTAATGGAATAGACACGGTCCCTGCGCTAAGGGAGATGAAGGAAGAGGAACAGAGGGAGAGACAAGGGGTGTACTTTTGACTATTTAATTGAATTGGTTTCATATGGCAGACTCAACAACTGGCCTCAGATTAGTTAGCTGGAAGATTAAAAATAAAATGTTACAATTAATTCAACACGATTAAAGGCTAACATGTTTGTTTTAACTTACATTTAAAAAAAAATATGTTTCCTTTTTATTATTTTTAAACACGTACTGGGTCTTTAGATAAGTACATGACTATTTTCAAGTATGGCTTCCATATCATGCCTTTCCTTCCTCCTTCCCTTACAAACAAGAAGATTTAAGACAGGTATTTAATTTTTTTTTAAGCATGCTACATTCACTGCTGAATTAATTAGCATTTCCCCATAATTCAAGCACAGCCACATGTAAAATGTGTCACATATGTAGCCTGTTGTGTTTATATCTTATAAAACAGTGGGATTTAAAATAATTATGTTATTATCCATTTAATCCTGATGCAAGTCAACTGTCATAAATGGAAAGACTATCATTGACTTCAGGAGTATTGGATCAGGCTCTTAGCTTTCAATGTGGGCTCTGAATAAAACATTAATTCAGTTAAATTTAATATATTAACAATGTACTCACTTAAATTATTTTGGTTTTTCCTATGAATACCGCACCTAAACTCTCTAACAATCCTTCTGTTCATTTCTCAGTTGGAGCACACAAACCTGCCTCCTTTTAAAATTGATTTTTCTGCAGTATGCATATTAACTATTTTTTAAAATGGGTGGATTATTCATCAGTGCAAACTGTGATGGATCATTTAGGAGATTAATAAAACCATCCACTAAACTGCAATGCTATGCTTTTTAGGGGGAAAACGCTTTTGGAACATTAACCATGATGCCTACAACTAGCATTTTTATCTTTTCAAGTGTGTAATTTTATAACTACAAAAACAATTAGCTAAACAAGGTAAATGAAACAGTGTACAAATTCCATTTTACATGAATTAAAACAAATTTAGATTCTCAAACAAGTGGATATAGAGAGTGTAAGACGACTTACAAATGTTATATGTAAGCAAAAGAAAGATTATCCAGATCTCACTGAATATAAGATGTTTATTACTGACTATAATCTGTTACAATATCTACAGTGAGTAGAACACAGTATCAGTTTATTAAATCACTCTACATACTACATGTAGAAGTCAAATTTGCAACAAAAGAAATATAATATTAACCTCAAACCAAGAAATAATATTATTGAAACAACCTTTTCTTCCCCTAATACATAATTTAAAAAACCCTATGTAATCCTTTGCATACAAAGATGTACATGGAGAGTTATTTATATAGATTTTATACATATCGTTTTTAAAAGCGTGCAATACTAATTAAAATGATGTATTTGCTCTAGGAATACATGAGCTATTTGATTCTACGTAAATCTGGAGTGACTTGCGCAATTTTGATTATTTCTTATTTTGGGTGTTTTTAGGCAGTTATTTTTCTAAAATAATTGTTTTCTTTCTTTCTCTTTTTAAAAAAAATGGTCACCGCAGACACTCCCTTTAGGCAACTGTGCATCAACAATCCTCCCACGTTCAAAGTCAGCTACATCTGTTGCTCTTTCCCCATTGTTGAAAATTCCTTCCTTAATCCTATTTGACTTTATTCATGCAAAGGTCATCCTGAATTCAACAAATGGAGAAGCGATAGCAAGCACACTGTTGAACATGGCTCAAAAATGCTGTTGTAGAGCATGCAGCTAGTGTGCCGGCACTATCTCAGAAGGACTTGCTTTATTATGCAGCCCTCAAAGTTGTGCTGCTCCGCGAATTAGTAATAGCATCTCAGTAACAGAACAGTTTGTGCCCACACTACCCGTAAGAACAGTCAAGACACGCCCTAGGCTATTGGCTGCAACTTTGTTACACTGTAGACGTACTGTTCCCAATAAACAACCAATAAACAACCTGTGTGTATGCAGCCCTCAGAGCTGTGCTGCTACGCGAATTAGTAACATACTTCCTTCAGCATCTCAGTCACAGAACACTTTCTCTCTGCCCTGGGTTGGCTATTTTATGTTGCTGGTTTTGTTTTATTGAAAGGTTTTCACTCCACTCATGCTTCCTGGTAAGTATGTGCACAACAGAGAATGCAATTAAAATCCACCGGAGATAAAACTATTTTATCTCCAGTGGAGTTTAACTTCAGGCTGGTATGTCTCCCTTGCTTGTCTCGTCCTCAACACCACTTAGTGCAGACCTCACAAATCCACATTATACAATTAACCAATCCTGCTAGAAATAGTGGACACAAGCTTTAAAAAAAGTTTAGCAAACTTCTGATTTATCAGATAACCGAGCTTGCAAAGCTCTGCAGCTTTGCTGCAGAGAAATCACTTTTTAACGGATGTCATCACAATTATGACTTTCTGTCTGGTAAACCATTAGTGTGTGTGCACGCACATGACAACATGTACCCCATGTTGAGTACTTTCTTTTAATTTAATACTCAGATTCTTCCCTTTAAATAACTAGTTCTTGCCTCTGATTTATTACCCTAAGATATATCTGACCACACTAAAGAGACATTAACAAGAGTATTTAAGTAAGAACAACAAAAAAGCAATCAAAGAGATTTACGAGGTGAGGTTAATTGGTTTTATTAGTAAGTCCATAACTCATCATGACTGAAGTGAAAGAACAATTATTCACAGATTGTCAAAAAAGATGCCTGCCAACTACGATGAACCAAGCCCAGCATTTTATGAAATAGCTGTCAACCTAGAGCAATACTGCACACGTAGCACAAAAAAAGTTTAATATGTTCAAAAAAACAAAAACACAAACTACTGAGATCCTATCCAAAAAGGGAAATGCTATGAGATCAGCATATTCAAACTCACTTAACTTTGTACTATTTATGTGCTGGAGACACTGATGTTTTGCACTGATCTATGCAAGATAATAGTGTAAAATAGCACTAGTGAAAACTTTGCTCATTTCACACTTTTGTAGATTATTGTATAGCCTTTCCATTTGATTACTTTCATTCATATAGAACTTGAAAAACTGTAAACTAGCATTTATTTTTTAACCAACCCGTGTATATCAAAGTCTCCTACATACTTTTAAAAGGTTAAAGTAAATGGTAAAGAAGTCTCAGTTTAGATACATATGAAAAAAGCCACTTACTGGCCTGTCGTACAATCATATACATATTTTCCTCTCTTCGGAATGGTTGGCTATTCTACAGCATTTGGAACACAGTCAAATAAAGCAAAACGAATAAAATAAAAGGAGTGTTAGTTTGGAGGATTTTCCGAGTTATATATGAAAGTTATCCATATTGATGTTTTAGGCTAACCAGAACTATTGTCCTTCAAATGCTTTCCAGGATCTCTACGTGCATGTCTCTCTCTCAAGTGATCAATGCTTCTATCATCTAGCCTGAACGTGATCTATAAGCTACAAACTAGGCTGTTGCAATGACAAAGTTGATCATTTAAAATGCCAAGTATCAAGGCATTGGCTACAATCCACAAGCCACTGCGGGCTTCGGTTTCAATGAGACTACTCTGGAATAAGTGATTTGTGGATCATGGTTATTGTGATTTAAACCACTTTGAGCTCTTTTTATTCCCACCTCCCCAACCCTTGTGTTACAGACATGATGCAAAACCACCTCAAATAAATGGGAGTCACATAATTGGTACAGATTATGGTATCCATGGGGCAAATACGATTCACAGTCATACTGGTGATGTTAACCCGAGGCGGAGCAGTTTGACCAAATGTTCAAGTTCCATGTTTTTGTTGTCACTCTGTGGACTCCGATCACCAGGGGAGCTCATGGGTGACAGCAAAAATAGGGAGGGTAGTCTTCTCAGCTGAGCTCCCAAACTCGGGTGGAAACTGACAGACCCCCAAGCCCAGAGTGAAACTGGCAATTTGAAAATTGACCAAGTTGGAAGACTGGAGTTAAATCATGGAGACAGGCACTAGAGTGACGTTTCAAAGATCTCATGTTTTAACGTTAGTCAGGCTGACCAATGTCAGGTAAGAAGGGTGGTGGCAATGAAAATATTTTAATTTTATTTATTTATTTATATTTCTTAGCCGCCCCCTCATGCCCTTGGCATCTCGGGGCAGCTTACAACATAAAATATAATAGTTTAAAACAACAATGGAATACAAATATTAAAACATCTAAAACTCCTTCTAAAAGATGTATTTTATTGTGTTCCATAATTTTAGCTGCTCTGCTGAGGGTTCCTGGGATATGTTCTAGGCATCAAAACCACTGTTCACTTTGTGGCTAACATACATAATATGTGTCCACATGTTAGGTGGCTGGAATGGTACCAACTGTTACATGCAAACTCAATGGACGTTTTTAGATGTGATGGTGACATCGTTTAATCTGCTTTTGCGTGGATTAAACTGGGTGCTGCCATTATGCCTGAAGGCACCTGCCAGATGTTAGCCCAAGCAGTTATCCGGTCGGTTACCCCGGGCTGCGAGTCAGGACCATCCCCAACTCACAGCCCAGGTGACTGGGGGACTGTACTTACCCCATTTCAGAGTGGCAGCGCTTCTGGGTAGCCATGGCGGCTATCGGAGAGGGACTCTATGTAGCGGGTCACTCTATCTAGCGTGGGGGCAGGGACATGAGGACGCATGTCTGCGCGTCTCCCTGCCCCGGCCACTGTTACATTTGTTTAGCAGCCGGGCCAATTCCCAGCTGGAGAGACAGCTCCTGCCACGGCCCGCAGCAGTCTGTGGCCATGGTGGGACCCGTCATGTCAGAAAACTCCCACAGAGTGGCAAAATATGCAAAATCACATTTTGTCATAACGTGCTTGTTGATAGGAAGTTGGTAAGCTGGAAAAATGTAAGGACCACTTTGGCAAATCATTCAATACTGGATGTTACCTGATATGTTTTTTACACACCAAAGCTAACATTAATTGTCAAATGTTGGTGAAGACTCTTAAGGCAATGGGAGTGTCTTTCTGAACATCAATAGAAACTATGTATTGACTGCAGTAACAAGCGTTACAAGTCACTTATCAAAATTTCAAATATGTAAATAAACTGGTTAAACTATTTAATATGGCATGGTGGCATAATTGTTAAGGTTCCCACTTGCTGTACAATTTGACGCTGTCATTCTGCGGGTTCAAATCCCCACTGTTCTGTGTCACTTAAAAAAAAATTTGTTAGAAAATGTAAGAAAGCGGTTCCACTGGTTCAGATATCTGCTCTGCTTTTTATCGAACACGGTTAGGGTTGGTATAGATGGCGTAATTCGTTATTTGTGTTCCTGGATGAAAATAGATTAAACCGGTTATGGTGATAGTTTAAGCACTATGTTTTTATGTATATATTATGTTTCTGGTTTTATTTTTTGTATTTATTGGTTTTTGGCTGGGGCCGTAAATAAATAAAATAAAATAAAATAAAAAATGGTTAAACTATTTGTTTTTCAGGAAAGATTAATATATTTTCAGCTAGAACTGGAATTATTTGCTATTTAAAGTTTTATCAAGTGGCAAACTTCAACATGAAATACAGGGGCATATGCAGTTGCACTGCTCCCTGGTATAAGTAGTTGGCAGCTCATCAGAAATGTGAGAAACAATGCCAGAAGGAACACCACAATCAGTTAAATGGTACATGATCTTCATTCTCCCAGCTATATTAAACAATTTAACAAGAAAATCAAATTTTCTGATTTTCTTCTAACATTTGGTTCTTAAAATAAATTAAAATGTAGTACCAATAGCACCGTAGTTTTATAACAGGTGAGATGTTAAAACCAGGTTCAGTGCTTGAGTTTGTGCCAATATCATAACAGTCCCACTGTACCGCAGCATCCCTGCATGCCCTAGTCGAGCTGGTGTTGGAGATGGTCTTGTGGTCCGAAAGGATCACCATCCTTTCGGACCACAAGTCCTGGGAGACTTCAATAGCCACACCGATACCAGACTTGCGGGGGCTGAGTGTGATTTCACGGCTGCCATGGCAACCATGGGACCGTCTCAGGTAGTGGATGTCCCAACACATAAGGGGGGAGGGGGGGCATACCCTCATACCCTTGTCCTGATCTTACCCCATTTCAGAGGTCTACTCAGGTCTGAGATTTACTTTTTCATCCTCACTATGGATAAAATCCTTCATAGATTTAAAGTGTTCATGTTTCAGAATAGGCCATGGAATTCATCTTTCTTTTTTGTTCCTTTCCTACGACCTATGGCACGCTGTAAACACTTTGGCTTTTCACTGATTATTATCAGTGGTAAACACACTGTCCTTGGATTGACTGTATTTAGCACTATACTATCTTGTTTAGACTTCATGAAGTTTGGAATGCAGTAAACATGGTTGGAAGAAATTAGATGTTAATTGCAGCATAATGAGGTCCTCTAGCGGTATTTCACAGTATAGACACCGGTTTCTAATATGGCTCTGTTCACCTTGTTTGGATATAATATGTACGCATGGTTCATTATTGATTACTTGCTGTTTAATAACTTACTAGCCATTTGATCATAATTTGTTGTTTTGACTGGAATATACTTGCTTCTTTTTTCTTTGTTGATTTCGTCATACCACTTCAGCATAGATTTTTTGAGATCTGCTACTCACCCACTGAAATTGTTTCAATATTGTTAATTAAATATGCCTTGTTTTTATTCACATTTTAAGCAACAGCAGTATTTACACTTTTTATTGAGGAGACAAGATTTAATTTGGCCTAAAAAGCAGTTGTAGTAGCTACGCAGATTATTTAGCATAATTGGCACAAAGGAATTAGAAGAGACACTGATAGCAGGTCTGTTTCTGGGACCCAAGGACTTTTTGCAAGTTTAGGTCAAAACATGTTTTCAACTTATAAAGAAGCAGTAATAACTTATAAGGAAGCAGAAGAGAAACACCGCCACCCTGCGGAAAAAGGTGTTTTATTATTTCAGTCATATCTCAAATGCTAAAACAGGTTTAATTTTTCAAACAATCAATTTTATTGTTTGGCCACTGACCGTAACAAATTCAGTATGAAATTAAACATTGAGCATTTAACTTCATATCAACATACTATCATTAAAAAAGCATCATTAAAATAAAATAAGACTGCAAATATAACTGTCAACAGTTATAAACTCCAGAAATACAAAATGAAAAACACTTCAAATTTGCCTTGCACTTCCCAGGGCTTATGATGGCAACACTTGACCCCTGCAATTACTGAGGTGGTTCAAACATAAGAGCATAAAAAGTAGTAACTAAATTTACTCAATTTTAGCAATCTATGTTTTGGTGGCCCATTGTCTCTAAACACTTAGAGTGACGCTGGCGTTGGACTCGATCTGACTCCGACCGTCTTCTCCATAGGGCCCATTTGCGGTCCTATGTTGAGGCTGTGAGGATGGCGAGGAAGGAGTTCCTTGCCGCCCTCATAGCGTCTGCGAAGTCACGCC
>QEPC01000564.1:2931545-2963719 GCA_003113815.1 Sphenodon punctatus
CAAGTTTAACATCTTATCTCCCATAGTGCTTTTATAGTGTGCCAGGGCAATAAATTGTAGTATTTTAGTCATAATAATTGTCTATTGTGACTTTTTGGTGAGGAAACGTAAGCTTTCCTATGGGGATCCCTGACCCCATGGTGGAGCTAATTCCTAGGAGAATCTTGGGGTAACATTAAAGTCAGCTGGAAGACGCTGGGGCCCTTGCTGGCTGTGGTAGTCAATACCTCCCTTAGGGAGAGCAGAGTGCCTAGGTGCCTCAAGGAGGTGGTGGTGCGGCCGCTGCTCAAGAAACCATCTTTGGATGATGACTCCCTGGCCAGCTATCGGCCTGTCTCTAATCGTCCCTTTTTAGGGAAGGTTATTGAACTGGTGGTGGTTCAGCAGCTTCAGGAGCATCTAAGACCATGTCAGTTTTCTAGATCCCCTACAGTCCGGCTTTCAGCTGGGGTATGGCACAGAGACTGTGCTTGCGGCTTTGGTCGACGACCTCTGCCGTTAGATGTGTCAGCTGCATTTTATGATGAGATATTGACAGCTGATCATGAGATGTTGGTGGCTCGCTTGCAGGTCTGTTCTGAATGGTTCTGCTCCTTCTTGGCCAGGAGAACTCAACGTGTGGTGCTGGGTGACTGTTCATCATCTCCCCAGGACCTCATGTGTGGAATCCTGCAAGGTTCTATTTTGTCCCCTCTCCTGTTCAATGTGTACATGCAGCCTTTGGGTGAGGGTTTGGTGTGCAGTATCAGTACCTCTCTTTTTCAGTTGATTCAGGCCCGGCAGTCTCAGTGCTTACCCGGTGTTTGACGGCTGTGGGAGATTGGATGAGGGAGAGTCATCTGAAGCTGAATTCTGACAAGATGGAGGTGATGGCTGGTGGGAGGGGCTGAATGAGTGGTGGCACCTGTCAGTGATGGGGTCTGCCCTCCATTGGTTCCACAGGTTTGGAGTCTGGGAGTGCTCCTTGACTCACAGCTCCGCCTGGATGCCCAGATGATGGCTGTGGTGACGGGAGCATTTTGCCAATTACATCTGGTGTGGCGGCTTCAGCCGTATGTCTTGGACTCCGACCTAGACACCATCAACCATGCTTTCATCACCTCAGGAACAGACTACTGCAACACACTTTATGTGGCACTACCCTTGGTGATGGTCTGGAGACTGCAGCTGGTGAAGAATTCAGCGGCCCACCTCCTCATGGGGACGGGTCGCTGTGAGCACATTACACCAGTGCTCCAGTTTCTGCTCTGGCTGCCTATAGTCTTCTGGGCCCAATTCAAGGTGTAGGTTTTGACTTGTAAAGCCCTATATGGCCTGGGCCCCACTATCTGCCGGATTGCCTCACTCCCTGAGATCCTGAACCGGCCTCTGTGGTCAGCTGGGGGAACACTCAAGGTTCCCGAGTAGCTCGGGTGAGGACGATGAGGAGGATATTCTCAGTGGCTGCACTGAGGCTGTGGAACTCCCTCCCGATGGAGGTCCACTTGACCCTGAACCTTCCCTTTGTCTGTAGACAGTGTAAGACCTGGCTGTTCTGCTGGGCTTTTGGCGAGGGAGACGAGTGATGGGTGGGAGGTTGTTTAGAGGGAAGGAATGTTTTTTTTATCTCTACCACAGAGGTATTTTATATTGTTTTATTAATTGGGTATATATATTTTTGTATTTCTTCTACTGTTGTTTATATTGTTATGGTTTTTAATATGTTGTGAGCCACCCCAAGCTGCAGTAGCAGGAGAGGGCGGCCTATAAACTTACATAAATAAATAAATACAAGGAAAATCAAGGTATGCTTGCTGTTAATTTTAAAATAGAAACAAACAGTAAAGCTCTTAAATAACTAAGGCTCATAAAGAAAATGAGAATGCAGTGCGATCTTATCTCCTTCGACAGCAGTAACCGAGCCACTCGGGATTACATTTACGTGTCTTTATGCTGAAGCTCTAAGTTGATCCAATCATTTTAAGCGGAATTACATTACCTGCAGCAATATGCAGTTACTCACAAACCAGTTAAAAATCATCTTACTAGGTATCGCTACGGCATCCCAACCTGTTGAGTATAATGTCAAACCATTCGCATGCACAGTAAAATAAATGCTGTCTTCTTTCATGGGGCTCAGCTGTTTCACTAAATTAATTGGGATTAGTATTAAGCCTCCACACCGTGTCCAGACATGCTAGGCTTGCTTGTCAGGCCCTGGCAGTCACCGCCTCTTCTCCAAGCAGTACCAGGCAGGCAAGTAGTTTCATTGAAACTATACCAAAATTCCAGCACGCAAAGGGTCTTACTAAGCGTATTTTGATGTACAGGTTTACAGCTGAAATCACTTGCATGCTGCATTGAAATATATCAACCATTTCTTTTTCAAAACTAAAGACTATTTTTTCCTCTCTACACAATTGAAAAGCATCTACAAACGTTTTGCCAACCAGGCTGATGGAGCCCCCTTTATAGAAAGTGAACACAACCATAATAATGAATTGTTTGAGCATAACTAAAGCGGTATCTCAGCATATAACACTGGAAGACTAAAAGCATTCAGGGATTTCCAGTATAGTAATAGCAGTACCTACTTACAAGTGAGAAAAGCTAGCACTTCAGTCACTCTCTAAGGTTTCCACATTTCACTTCTCTCTCTATATTATGTATGCATTCCATTGTACTTAATTATGTTTTGATTTCCTAAAATCCATGTAAATTGGTAAATTTCGGTCTCACCTTCTCTCTTTAAAAGCATTATAAGACGTAGGTAGTGAAGAAGAGAATGACAAGAAAGAGTTCCTTATTAAAGGAATTGCAAAACTTAATAATACAGTACATAGTGCTATATCAACAAAAACATATTATTTAAAATTAAGACCTGCCAGGACAACAAGCAGGCCAAACCAACAACATCAATACGCAAGCATAAACATCCCTTAACAACATAGGATGATTCTTCCAGACAATTAAGATCAGCCACATAAATAAATTCACATTCACTATCAGAAAAGAAAGGAACCAGCAGTTTGGGGTTAGCAATTATGTTGGTGATACTATAGCTCTGGCTAACTTAAGAAACATAGTTACAAGAGAAATAGGACGATGGTTCGCACGTTAAGAGAATAGCTTTAACATACAAACTCGGATTATCAGGTAACAGTCCTTTCAGCCAAATTGGTCACTAGTCCAACTAGCCTCATGGGTAAAGTAGAAAAATGGTTTCTTCTGTATTCTTGGTCAAACTCTTACACATCCAACACCCCATTTAAAAAATAATAATAATAGAGTCAGCATGCAGTTGTCCTTCCACTGTTTGACATACAACAGCAAAATATTGCAGTCGGTGGTACAGCATGCGATTAGGATTTTTTGAAGTTAAATAATTCCAAATCCAAAATTATGCCATGTGGCAAACGAGGTAAACTGTGTAAATGGCGGGCAAAAGGTATTCAACTTGAAGTGATAAAAGAATATAGATACCTAGGGGTTATTATATCTTCAAGCTCTACTTGATCTAGGCACTGAACATTTTTAAGAACTAAAATTGCTTCTGTCACTTCTGCAATTTGGGGTATCTACTCATCCTTTGGATATAACATTCACAGCTTTCTGCTGTATGGATTTTTAATGTTAAAGTATGTTCAGCCATTTTATATGCAGCAGCAGTGGGGTTATGAGTCTACTGAGGAGTTAGCCCAACCTCTTAGTAAGTTCATTCATAGACTTTTGGGACTTCTTCCATCCACGCCCTCATACTTTTTGACATTAGAATCAGGAGTAATTTAATAATCACAGTTAAGACTGCTAGCCTTAACTATTTAGACTCTCTAAAATCTGTTACCTGGAAGACAGTGCCCGCTTTCTAGAGATCACATTGGTTACGGGCTGTTATCGAGATTCTCGATACCTGTGGGATAGGCTATTTGGTTTTTTTTTTGAACAGGACAGATTTTTCACACCCTAAACTAAATTTGAGATCTGACAGTGACCTATAGATATCATTAGGCAAGACGATGTAGGTGCTGCCAGATTTTCCAAATTTACGACTCTTGCAAGCTATGGTTTCCGGTAAAGGGCCCGGTGGCTTTTCTGAATTTAGATTTAACATCATAAGTTAAAAACTTCCTTATGCCGCATGCGCTTTGAGCAAATGACAACAGATATTATAGCAGGGGGACATTGTGATGTTTCAATGTCCGCTTGGGGAGATTGGAACAATAGATCATTATGTAATGCATTTTTCATATTTTGATGCTATAAGGAAATCCTTGTTATACCGTCTTTGGAAAGGTATTCCTCGTTTGGAGGTGCAGGAGAAACGAAGGCCCCTTTCACACGAGACGCCTCCACCCATCTCCACATAGTTTCGCTGTGTGGAGGCACCTGTGTGAATGCTGAAGAGAATGGGCGGGTGGGGGTGCGCGCTCCCGCTCTACACCCACCTCCACCCACACACGGAGCAATGTATTTATTTATTTGCACTTTCTATCACACGCTTCTCATCTCTGGAGACCTGGAGCGGCGCACAACAATAAAATAGGCACAATGGTAAAATACAACGCACATACACAAATATAAAAATACAAAAATTGAAAAAAAATAAATATATAAATATTTGTCCGTGCCGGGACAACAACCTCAATCTAACCCACCGCCGCCGCTCCCAAAAGGCCAGGGGATCCGGGCTGAGACGGACCTCCACTGGGAGGACATTCCAAAGCAATGGTGCGGCCACGCAGAACGACCTCCTGTCTGTGCGGATCCACCGATAATGCAGAACCTCCAGGAGGGCAACCCCAGATGACCTCAAAGGCTGCCCCGGGATCCAGGGGATGAGGTGAGCTTTCGGATAAGCGGGGCCCAGACCACGGAAGGCTTTGTAGGTCAAAACCAGCACTCTGAATCCGGTTTGGAAGACAACTGGCAGCCAGTGCAGTGCACGGAGCACCGGTGTTATGTGCTCCCTGCAAGCTGTCCCCGTAAGGAGACGAGCTGCTGCATTCTGCGCCAACTGCAGCTTCTGAACCATCTGTGGCAGAGTGCTGCCACAAAATGCCTTCAGAGAGCATGCCTAAGGCCATTATAAAGAGGAAAGGGACAGGCCCTTTAAGAACCCAGTAAGAGCCATGAACTAGGCCTATATAAAGGAAGGCTAAGGAGCTTAACCTGGCAGTTAGCTGGAGCCAGAAACAGAGGAAGTATCTCTCCTACAAGCTCCAGTCCACGCAAGCAAGGAAGCCTGCAATGGGTCCAAGAGGAGTCCTGAAAAACTACTCCAGACCTTGGCTGCTAAAGAAGAGTAGGCCGCACTGGAGAGGGCTCAAAACACATCAAGGTGTGACTGTACTATGTTGGACTATTGTTGAACTTTATTTGGAAGGACCCAACCTTAGGCTGAGATAAGCCTTCACCAGTGGGTTTTAGGCCTGGCTGACAGGGGCGAAGTGGAGGCCAGCACCAAATTTAGGGTACCCGACTTTCTAAAAAGGGTGCTGCTGATACCCCGAGTCCTCTGGCAGAGTCCAGGCTAATTCCCCAATGCCCAGGTTTGAGGGACCCTGCCACTCCATCACCAAGGGCAGCCGCATGTGGAGCACATTACAGTAGTCTAGCCTCAAGGTGACAAATGTATGGATGATAGTAACGAGATCGGTGGCTGAGAAATATGGGCGGAGCTGTCTTACCAGATGTAGCTTGCGAAAGGTACTCTTGGCCATAGGTGACACCTGTACAGCCAGGCACAGCTGTTGAGCCAGAAGCACCTCCAGACTCTGTACAGATGGAACCAATGGAGAACTGATGCCCCCAATAATGGGGGCAGCCTCCTCCCTCAGAGAATCAGCCCCACCCACCAGCATCACCTCAGTCTTGTCAGGATTGAGCTTCAACTGACTCCACCTCATCCAGTCCCCCACAGCCGCCAAACACCGTGACAGCAAGGAGGCAGCAGGACCTGGGTCTGATGAAAAAGACAAATACAGCTGGGTGTCATCCGCGTATTGATGACAACATACCTCCCAACTGCGCATGACCTCCCCAGCGGCTTCATTTACACGCTAAACGAGAGAGGGGACGAGATGGAACCCTGCAGCACCCTACATGGGAGGCCCCCGGGGCAGATGTATAATCCCCAAGCACCACTCGCTGGGATCTACCAGTAAGGTAGGAACTGAACCATTGCAAAACTGTTTTGTCCACCCCAGCCAAATCTAGCAGGCGAGTCAACAATGTCTCATGTTTTGCGGTATCAAAAGTCTCTGATAGATCTAATAGAACCAGAAGGGTCATACAATTACTATTTAGTTCTACGAAGAGGTCGTCCACCAACACCATCTCTGTGCCATACCCTGGACGGAAACCGGACTGCATGGGATCTAGAAAACCGATGCAGTCCAGATGCTCCTGTAGCTGACTGGCCACCCCCACCCCTCAATAACCTTCCCTAAAAAGGGAAGGTTAGAGACAGGTCAGTAACTCGCAGGGGCATCAATGTCAAAAGATGGTTTCTTGAGAAGAGGATGAACCACAGCCTCTTTCAGGCGCTCTGGCACTCTCCCTTCCCAAAGGGAGATGTTGATAACCCCGGCCAGCACTGTCCCAAGGTCTCCCTGGCAGCTTGTACCAGCCAGGATGGGTAAGGATCTAACTCACAAGTTGTGACCCGAACAGACCCCGGGCATCCGCTGTATCGCCAGGCGTCAACAGTTGAGAGTAAAAATCATGCTCAACTTGAGCAATTTTATCCGCAATGTATACCAAAAACAAATCACAGTGGGCTGTGGAAGAATCCAAATCCAACAGGCTCCAATGCCTGATGCTCCATGGGTGGAGACTTCCACCCACTGCGCAGCAGCACACCCATCTCCCCACCCATTTAAAAACGGCCTAATTTGGCTTTTTCAAAGTGATGATCCATGTGTTATAAGCAAGTTGGCCCTTTTTGTCTATACGGCTGAGTTAATCAGAAACAAGTAACCACCGATTCACATATCCTAACAAGCTTTATATGTAGATGTATTTATCTTGTGTTTTATATTAATTATCTTTTGTTTTATATTTATTTATTGTATTTATGTTGAAGGCCAGGGCGAGAGCCAGTACCCAATAAACTTGATTGATTGACTGATTTTGGTCAGTGGTAGGAAGACTTCTATTCAGAACTGTGTCTAACAAAAGTCATGTGATTTAAAACCACCTCCAAAGGAAAACATCCTTATAACTCTTTGGAAACATGCAAAGGAAGTCAGTACAGCTTGGTTCAGGTCAAGGGTCAATTTGTAAATAAGATAATGAGGAAAGTACTTCCCCAAGAGACAAATGAACGTTTCTTGACTCTGAACTTGAGTCTTCAAGAACGCCGAACACATGCAGGAATGTGACCTGTCAGATAAGCAGGTCCCTTAGAAGTAAGGCTCATTCTGCTAGAGACAGGGCATTAGACTGTCATATATAGTCAGGCGTCAGAACCTTTTAAAAAGCAGTGTCTATGGGAGACTTTCTGCACCTCCCAATCTCTCACAATTCTGTATACACTCACAGCAATGTTATCGGGTAGTGGTCCCCAACCTGTGGCTCACAATGGACTCTCTCAAGCAACGGAGAATGTGGCTCGTAAGACAAAGGATAAAGCCCACTGCTATACACAGTGACCTCACCTAAGAACCTAAGTGCCATACTGAGTCAGACAATAGGTCCATCGAGCCCAGCATCCTGTCTCCGACAGTGGCCAATCTCAGTCACTTTGGGAGAAGTACCCAACAGGTCATAATGGGGCGATCCGCTCCCTGCTCCTCGCTCCCAACAGGTCACAACGGGGCGATCCGCTCCCTGCTCCTCGCTCCCAACAGGTCACAACGGGGCGATCCACTCCCTGCTCCTCGCTCCCAACAGGTCACAACGGGGCGATCCACTCCCTGCTCCTCGCTCCCAACAGGTCAATCCGCTCCTCACCCCCAGTTCCCGACAGTCAAAGGTTACATGCCCCCAATCTACTTAGCTAACAGCTGTTAACGAAAATATCCTCCAAGAACTTATCCAATCCTTTTCACAACCCACCTATGCTACCAGCTTTGACCACACTCCCTGGCAACCTATTCTACAACTTAATTCTGCATTGAGTGAAAAAACTTTGTTTCAAATCTGCTGCCAGCTTGCTTCATGGAATGTCCCCTAGTCGTACTTGAGAGGGCAAATAACCATTCCCTATTTACTCATTCCACATCACTCGTGATTTTATAAACTTCTACACCCTCTCCATTGTCTTCTCCAAGTTGAAAAGCCCTAACCAAGCCTCTCCTTGTATGGAAGGAGTTCAGTTATATTTTTGTTGCTCTTCCCTGTACCTTTTCTAGATCTGCTATATCTTTTTTGAGATGAGGCAACCAGAACTGCACACAGCTGCACTACAGCTTTAGAGACATGAAGACATTTCTGTTTTATTTTCTAACCCTTTCCAAATAATTCCTAACATTGTTTGCTTTTTTTGACAGCGGCTGCACGCTGAGCTGAGCGTTTTAAAAAATCCTTTTCCTGAGTGCTAACGCTTAGAATCCAATGCTGTGAACATATAGCTTCTATTATTTTTCCCTGTGTACATCACTTTGCCTTTGTTAACATTCACAATCTGCTTGGGTTTTAGCTACCGTGAAGACCTTTGTGTCATCTGCAGATTTGATCACCTCACTCTTGACTTACCTTTCTAGATCGTTAATGAATATATTAAACACAGGTCCCAGTACAGATCCCTAGGGCACTTCATTATTTATTTATTTCACTTAAAAAAACCTGACCACTTAGTCCTACTCTTTGTTTCCTATCCTTGAACTACTTACCGATCCATGACAGGCCACTGCCTCCTATCCCATGAACTTAACATAAGATGTGTCGTACTGTGTCAGATCCATAGCCCATCAGGCCCAGCATCCTGTCTCCGACAGTGAACAGCCACAATAGTTTAAGAGAAGTCAAGTACATTACGAGTCATGGAGGTGTGACCCATCTCCTACTAACCACTCCCACCTACTGGTAGCCAGGGGTTTAAGCCCCAACTATTAGGCTTTTATGGCTCTATTCTCGAAGAATTTATCTAGTTTCCATCTGAAGCTCGTTATGATGCTGGCTTTCATTGCATCCTCTGGCAATGAGTTCCACAATTGTATTGCCCTCTTGCTCTCCCTTCAGGTATTCCTTTTATAAGGGTTGCAGGCTGCCAAGGGTGGCGGCCCTTGGGCAACGACCAAAGGGCGCTGCCCGTTTGGTGGCTGTTTGGAGGCAGGGAACCCCACTTCTGTAACACGATCTCCCCGGATAGCAGTGGACGCACCTCTTCAAGAGTACTACCAGCAGTGATGGCTTCTGTGTAACGTTGGCTAGGAAGTAGGTGGTGAGAAGCCGCAGGCTGGGAGAATGACGCCAGGTGGCTGGTCTGTCCCAGGGATGCTACCCAGTGATGAGGAGGAGTGTCTCCCCTTTGTTTGCTCCGGGATCCTGTCTTTGCTCCCATTTGCTGGGTTTGATCTGGAACACCTAATTTGGAAGGAGAACGGAGCCAAGACGCTGACTGGTTTCTCGGCCCACTGCCAGCTCATTGCCAGGGGAGAGGACAAGCCGAGGAGTTGGCATGCAGTCGCGGAACACCGGACTTGGGAGGAGAACGGAGCCAAGACGCTGACTGGTTTCTCGGCCCGTTGCCAGCTCATTGCCAGGGGAGAGGACAAGCCGAGGAGTTGGCATGCAGTCGCGGAACACCGGACTTGGGAGGAGAACGGAGCCAAGACGCTGACTGGTTTCTCGGCCCGTTGCCAGCTCATTGCCAGGGGAGAGGACAAGCCGAGGAGTTGGCATGCAGTCGCGGAACACCGGACTTGGGAGGAGAACGGAGCCAAGACGCTGACTGGTTTCTCGGCCCGTTGCCAGCTCATTGCCAGGGGAGAGGACAAGCCGAGGAGTTGGCATGCAGTCGCGGAACACCGGACTTGGGAGGAGAACGGAGCCAAGACGCTGACTGGTTTCTCGGCCCGTTGCCAGCTCATTGCCAGGGGAGAGGACAAGCCGAGGAGTTGGCATGCAGTCGCGGAACACCGGACTTGGGAGGAGAATGGAGCTGAGCCGCTGGTTGGTTTCTCGGCCCGCTGCCAGCTCATTGCCAGGGGAGAGGACAAGCCGAGGAGTTGGCATGCAGTCGCGGAACACCAGACTTGGGAGGAGAACGGAGCCAAGACGCTGACTGGTTGCTCGGCCCGTTGCCAGCTCATTGCCAGGGGAGAGGACAAGCCGAGGAGTTGGCATGCAGTCGCGGAACACCGGACTTGGGAGGAGAACGGAGCTGAGCCGCTGGTTGGTTTCTCAGCCCGCTGCCAGCTGACCTGCCTTTTGGGGGTGTTGAAACCCTGCTCTCTCTCTCTCTTCGGACCCCCAATTGTGACTGGACTGCTGCCTGGGACCCCGTTGAGAAGGTTGAACCGGCTCTGATCTGTCCCTTTTTCCTGGCAGGAGAGAGGCTAAGGCCAAGGAGCCGGTCTGGGGCTGCGCTGTGGGTTGTGCGCCTGAGGCCCGTGGTGGGGTCCAGGAGGTAGGAGCCTCAGACTTTATTCCCTACCAACTGTACTTTGAACAGTTTTGGATGAACTGACCTTTGGGGTTGTTTTCTATTTTGAATGTGTTAGTATTTTGGCATCTTGGGTCAGGGGGCAAATAAACGTGTTTGTACTCCATTTAAGAGTCAAGATATTGTTTGGTCAGGGGGCAAATTGGTCTGAGTTTGTACTCTGTTTAGGAGTTAAGACACTCTCTTCTTAAGGGGTTAAGTAAGCCTGTGCTTGTACTCCATCAAGGAGTTAGGCCATTGCTTGGATCAGGGGGCAGCTAAGTCAGCATTTGTACTCCGTTTAGGAGTTAAGCCACCGTGGAGTCCAGGGGGCATATCAGTATGTTTGTACTCTGTTAGGAGTTAAGACATTGCCTGGCTTATGGGGCAATTTGACCCATTGTTTTACTTTACTATTGCCACCAGACCTAAACGAGTGAGCAAACTGGATCATCTGGTTTCCCCTCCCTCTAAACAGAGAAAGCTGGAGACCCTGGCTTGTCTGAGATAGGAGGACTATATTGTCTGTGTAAAGACAATTTTTTGCGCCTCTGAGGTAAAAAGTAGATGGAACACCAGAACTTTATAAAGCTAGGCCAAATGGAGCTGCAGTCACTCAGGACATAGATTACAATCCAGGTTTGGGGATGAGCCAAGTACCAAATTCTTTGTCAGGATCAACAGGGGATCCTAGACAAGTACCCTTGGCTATAGTGGCAGATCAGGTTATGTTTATTGGGAAAATTCTCCAACCGATAGTCTCTCTTTTGGAGAAACTGATGGAGAAGGTTGATGGTGCAGTCCTTGCTCCTTGTTTCCAGGGAACTGGCAATAGAAATAGGTCTGGGTCATCAAATTAAAAAATATCTCATGTCAAGTATATCCTGTGTCGATGGTCCGTCATATTGCAGATAATCCGCATACAATAGTCCGCATCTACTGTAGACCCAGTGAGGTTGTCAAAATTGTAGTACTTGGAAGCGGACCTTTGAAGAGAAAACTCATAGTTACTTTTGTTAGGTCTTGGCTTGTCAAACAAATTATGTGACACAAGAGATTTTTTTTTAACTGCTGGGTGTGTGTGTGTGTGTGTATTCCCTACAAGGGTTTTTTATAACCCCAAGGCTGTTCTGTTGAGCCGTCAAATTAATAGATACAGCCAGAATTTAAGGCAGGATCTGTTATCTAGAAAGGGAGGGGGTAGGGATATGAGGGGTACTGATGGGAGAGTTACCACATAACCGTAAAGTACGTAGGGGTCTCTGGAGAGGTAAGGGATTGTGCTTTAGATCTGACCTACTCCTTATCCCAGATCCCTCAAGTTATCTCATCTAAGGAGCTAAATAAAGTCATGGATCTAGTCAGGGGACTACACAGAATGAGGCATAGAGGTTGTTAAGAGTAGATGAGTTGGCTGGGTGTTTAGCTTCCCATAGCTTGAGGAATTTTAAGCCAATAAAAGACCAGGTAGGAAATTTGGCCACTTTCGTGGAGAAAGACCGACTCGATTTAAATAATGAAGGTCAGGATCAAGATGCAGAAGAACTAGAGTGTTTGGTATTGGGGGGGTCATGAAACAAGGTTCCTGACCTCCTATTAACATATGTCTGTGGATGGCCAGGATCATATTTTGGCTAGATTTAATTATTTAATTAGAAAATTAATTGAAATTGAGCAAATTTTGCCTTTGCCCCATATACCTGTTGAGGTACAGTGCGGTCATTCCTTCAGTGATAGGGCCGGGGCCTTTACACTTGTCGATGGTGAAAAGGACCCTAGGAAACTTTACGGACGAGTACTTCTGATATAATTAGCCGAGATTGGCAGAGAAATGGATTTCTGGAGGACTATGAACACGGATCTCAGAAATGCAGTTATGTCAAAGATACCGAGTTGTCTCATTTTGAGAATCAGGACCCTCCTCTGACACCAATGAGAAATCTGGTGTTTGAAGTCTCTGAAGTGTTTGATAGGGATGGTTGCATAGAGGAGAAAGACAAGTCTTTGGCTATGCAGCCAGATCCTTTAGCAGATGAATTAGAGGCGAGTGGTGCTATGGCTCCGAGAAGCAGTCAGGATCTTGATAGGCATATTGAGGGGGGAGGTATAGGAGGTCCCTTTTTCCCAAGGTTTGAATACTGTTCCTTGTAGTGGAGGGATATCGGATCTAGATTGACAAATTGGGACAGGCCAAAATATTTTTTCAAGTGTAGTAACATTCCCAGAGAATACATCTGGATTTGTTGCCTCCCTTAGAATACTTTCCTGGAACAAAGCTGGCTGGCAAACAAAATGGGCTGATAAGAGATTTTTTTGTTTTAGTTTTTAAAAATCCTTTGACATTATTTGCCTCCAAGAAAACTGGGTAACCTTGACCGATAAGGTCAAGCTAGAAGGTTTCAGGGGATGGCTTGTTCCTTCCAGTCATTCGCAGGGCAAGGGCCAGCCCAGTGGGGGCTTGGTAAATTTTGTCTCCCCGGACCTGGATATTGTCTGTGATCTTCTCCCAGGTTTTACAAAGAATATTCAGGCACTCAGATGCCGACCCTTGACCTCTCCTGAATGTTTTCAGATACTTAATATATACCTTCCTCCAAGAGGTTGTCTACATTTCTTAAAGGACAACAGTTGAGATTGAGGCCTTTATGACAAAGTATTCTGAGGGAAATCTTATGGATCCTTATATTGTTAGGCGAGTTTAACGCCAGGATAGGTCTGGATAATGCGGCAGCCCTGAAATTGGCTGATTTAATTGAGGAGGGTTTGGAATGGAATTCAGATAAGTCCTTCAAGGATCAAGTGGGAAACAAGGCCAGGCAGATATTTTACAGGTTAGTGCTAATCTATTCTCTAATAATATTGAATGGCTCTTACCCAGGAGATCTTAAGGGTAATTATACCTATTTTAATGCCCACAGAGGAAGTGTAATTGATTTTGGCCTTATCTCCATTTCCTTAAGGGATTCTGTTGAATCCTTTACGGTTGATTCTCAAACCGACAGTGACCACTTTCCTATGTGCTTTCAACTCCCTGGAGTTAGGAGGGATAAAGTTGAAGTATAAATATAAGAAAGGGAAACTGTTCGCAGCTTTCATTGACTTTACTGTAGTTTTTGATCTTATTAATCGAGATAGGCTATGGTCAAAAACGGATAGAACTGTCAATAGATAGACGATTGCTGCTGCTCATAATGTCATGGTATACAAACACTTCAGTCAAAGTTTGTATTAATTCAAGGGTTACTCTTTCAGAATCCACTGCTATGACCCGAGGAATTAGACCGGGTGCTTGTTGACCCCAATGTTGTTCAACCTGTATGTAAATGATCTTATCTTATTATTAAACATTGTAATAATGAAAATGATTCAGCCCATAGGATAGGAGAATATAGGCTAGCAGTTCTCATGTACACAGACAATACTGTCCTGTTATCCACTTGTAGATTCGGTCTTATCTATCTGTTGGGTGACTTCGGAGCCGAGTGCTTTAAGGAGGACCTGACAACTAATTACCAGAAAGCTAAGGTCATGGTTTTCTCTACTAGATTTAAACAAGAATGTTGGTATCTAAATGGGCATAAACTAGAACAAGTCTGCTTTTAAAAAAATATTTGCGAGTGGTTTTTGCCTTTAACGGTTCATGGGCTCCTCATTTTAGATCTGTTAAGCAGTCTGCTGCACTTTCTATTACTTCATTGTACAAATTCCATAGGTCCAAAGGGGGATGTCTGGCTAAGCCAGCTATAAAAATTGAGACCAAAATAGTGCCACGAATCTTCTTTGGGGCTCAAGTCTGGGGACATGCCACCTCGGCTGCCAACCTCTTTGAACCGCTACAGAACAAATTCATACGCAGTCTTCTGGGGGTCCCATTGGCAACTTCCCCTGCCATTTTGAAGCTGGAGACTGGGATGAAATCAATGGTCTCGAAGTTACTGGGTCTGCTACTTAATTTTTGGATGATTTTTATCATCTCCCAGTGCAGTCTTTACCGAGATTATGTCTGGTAGAGAAAATGAGTGGTAGATGGCAGAATAAGGATCCCTGGTGGCGCAAGACAGTTCATAAGATGAGACATCTGGGTTTTTCTTCTAGTTTCTTAACATCCCTCCCATTTAAGGAGGCATCTAGATTAACTGGACATGGAATTGCTGATATAGAGGGGCAATCTTTATGATCTCGGACATTCACATCTAGAATTTCCCCGATACGAATACTGGTTACTAGTTTTAGGGGGACCAAATTATCTCTCTGTCCTAGCTAATGTGGCTTACAGAAAGGCGTTCACGGCGCTGAGATTGCAGTCCATGCCTACCGAGGTTATAAGGGGCAGATATAGCGGTATTGCACATACAGATTGTAAATGCATTTGTGGCGAAGGACAGATAGAAGACCCGATTCATTATCTATTCCTTTGCCCTCTTATATTCTCAGCCTCGGGAATGACTCTTCCGGGTGGTAAATCTGGATTTTAGTTGCCCCAGGCTCCAGCTGTTACTATTTTTGTTAGCTGATAAAAGAGACTATGTAACTAAGGCTGTTGCATCTTTTGCCATAGCAGCTATTAAATTGAGAGCCCAGGCTGATATGGGAAATGGAGATTGTTCTGAGATTTGATTTATTTTTTGTTTTTTCCCAGTCAAATTTGTCTTGACTTATGTGCATAAATGTTTGTCAAGGCATATATTACCCTGAGATTTGATATGCATATTTTATCTTTTGTTTAAACTTTGCTGGTCAAATTTGTGGTGTCTTATGTGTATCAATGTTTTTCAAGGCATATTGCCAGTACAATAAGCCTTACTTACTTACCTTACACAACTGTATTGTGCACCGAGTGACAAAGTACTTCCTTTTGCTTGTTTTAAATCTGCCAACATTTAACTTCAGAGTGCCCCCTTGTTCTTTTATTGTGAGAAAGGGCAAACAACAATGCCCTATTTATTTTTTCACACTGATTTTATAAACGTCTATCATATTCTCCCTTAATCGCCTTTTCTCCAACCTAAACAGCCCTAACCTGTTGAGCCTCTCCTCATATGGAAGTTGATCTATCCCTTTTATCATCCTTGTTGCCCTTCTCTGAATTTTCTCCAGTTCTATTATATGTTTCCTGAGATGGGGCAACCAGAACTGCACGCAACATTTTATTTATTTATTTATTTATTTATTTATTCAATTTTTATTAGGGATGGGCGAACAGAACCAAGTTCGGAAATTCGGTTCGCTTAGAATATCGAGTTCGGTTCGGTCAACTGAACTATTCGAGTTCGGTCCCAACTTCCGAACAGAGTTCGGAAATTCAAGTCCCATTGAACTAAATGGAATATTATCTTATAGGGATGGGCGAACAGAACCAAGTTCGGAAATTCGGTTTGGTTCGAAAATCGAGTTTGGTTCGGAAGTTCTGGGGCCCAAGCTGTTTAGGGCTTCGTATGCACTTTGAATTGTGCCCAGAAAGCTACTGGCAACCAGTGCAGAGGTTATGGCAGTATCGATAATGGTGGCCAAGTCTGAGAGAAAAGGTTGCAGCCTTCTCATCAGATGACGCTGGTGAAAATCACTCCTGGCCACTGCCGCAGCTTTGTCCTCCAGGCACAGCAACAGATCCAGGGACACCCCAACGCTGAGAAACTGAACACCCAAAGGAGGCTGGACCCCATCAATAAGAAGGGTTCCTATTTCCCGCAGGTTACACCGCCAGCCAACCACCACCACCTTGGTCTTGTACGGATTCAGCTTCAATTGGCTTGCCCGCATTCAGTCCCCAGTGGCAGTCAGGCACCTAGTAAGAACCGAGACTGCAAGGCCTGGGTCAGATGAAAAAGGGATATAGAGTTGGATGTCATCAGCATACTGATGGCACTTCACTCCAAACCTCCTAACGATCTCACCAAGGGGCTTCAGATACACATTGAACAGAAGCGGAGACAAGACTGAACCCTGCAGGACCCCAACAAGGGAGCTCCCGAGGAGATGACAAGCCAATGCCCATCACCACTCTCTGGGTTCTTCCATCCAGGAAAGAGTGGAACCACTCAAGAGCGGAACCACACACCCACACCAGGTCATGCAGCGTATCAACACCCCATGATCAACTGAATCAAAGGTTGCTGAAAGATCTAACAAAATCAACAGGCTACAATTTCCCCTGTCGATTTCCAAGATTGTCAACCAAGACTACAAGCGCAATCTCAGTGCCATACCCAGGACGAAAACTTGGCTTAGATGTGTCCAAGAATCTGATAGCGTTAAGATGTGCCTGGAGGCACAAGGCAACCAATCGTTCAGTTACCTTCCCTAAAAAGGGAAGGTTAGTGACAGGATGGTAGCTGGCTGGGGAGTCAACATCAAGAGATCATTTCTTGAGCAGGGGATGGATGACCGTAATTTTGAGGCCGCCTAGCACCCTGTCCTCCTGAGATTAAATAATAAGTTTAGAATTATTGCCCCAAAGACATTTCAACACCATAATCTCAGACCAGTAAATAAAATCCAAAGACTGGAAGAGAGGGCAAATCCATAAACCCCTGAGGTCTGACTATAAAGGACAATGCAACAAATAGTGGGGAAAACTCTCCAGTTCGCCCTGTCTACATGGACGTAAATGGTCTTGATAACGGACATAGTTATATCTACCTGATAAAATAATAGAAAAGAGAGAGTATCAATTTAAGGGGTTCTTTAAAAAGGTGTCGAAGAATCTAACTAAGATTTACGTCAAATTTATACATGAAAACAGAAAGACGGGGCTATAACGAGAGTGTCTGATGGATGACAAAAATTTGTTTGTACAGAGGAGTCAGAGATTCTCTGCCAGACTGCCTTCTTAAATTGAGAAATATTGAAAGAGGTAAGATAATCAGTATTTAACCCCCCAATATTGACAGATTCTTTAAAATTTGAGAAAACTGAGAAGGCTTGAAAGTTAAAAAAGAGAGTACTGTTTCTCAAGAGCTGATTTGAGAAGAAGGTCTTTATTTTGTAAGGGCAAGAAATGCCAATATTTTACTCTCAACCAGATTCCAAGACTCGATAGGGTAATTGGGCCCAATTCAGGCCCAAGGAGAGTTCCTGGTGAAATCGACGGCAAGTTCAGCAAAACGATTTCATTAAATAATTCTGAAAGTTTGATGTACTCTTGTCTCCCCCATCCCTTGTCTCTTAGACTGTAAGTCCCTCAGGGGTAGGGACCTGTCCGTAACAACTGATTGTACAGTGTCAGGTACATTGCCGGCGCTATATAAATAATAAATAAAAATAAAAAACAATAATAATCCAAATTTCTGCTCCATAAAGTGTTTGTGACAGAACTTTGGTTTAAACATTTTTAAAGCTCAGGGTACATGACGACCTCCCTGTTGCTTGTAAAACTGTAGCACCCCACAGGCTGTTTGCATCATCTCTTGATGGGAGAGCCACAGAACCAAATGCCAGTTGACTTGTTGAATATTAATACCATCCAAAGTCCATCGATGTGAATTTCTGCTTCTACCACAAGTCGATGGACTTTGGATGGTACTTGCAACACATCCTAAGGAGACATTTTCCCAGTCCATATGGGGGTAGTTCAAATCACCCATTATTATTGCACTGCCTGCTTTTGTTATCTGCCTAATCTTCCTTAGCATATCAATCACTGTCCACATCCTGGTCAGGGGGTCGATAGTATAGCCTCACTAGGATCTGGTTGCCTTTTAAACATGGAATTTCTATCCTTAGTGATTTCAGGAAAGAATCTATGTCATTTTTGATTTTTATCCATGTTTGATGCAATATACAGGGGGGCTACTCAACCCCCAGTATGATTAACTCTGTTGTAACTATGTTTTTATATAGCACCCCCCCCTGCCAGGACACTCAGAGCACTTTACATATAACACACACACCTTTTTAATCCTCACAACAACCCTGTGAGGCAGGCTAGGCTGAGAGAATCATGTAAGTGGCCCAAGGTCACCCAGGGAGTTTCTGGCTAAGGCAAGACTTGAACCAGGGAACCCCCGACCTCCCAGTCCAAGTACTGTGCACTTAGCCATTTCATCACACTGCCTCTCGGGGAGTCTGCACGACCCTCAGCTCAAGACTTGGTTACTAGAGTAGCCCATTTAATTCCATGTTAGAGCTTTGTTCTCCAATAATGGTGGCCTGTCACCACATTTATCAGTGGAAAGATAACCAAAAGGAGCCTGATTTTGAGGTGTCTGTTTGAATTGCTAACTCCGGGCATGGCTCGAAGCAAAATACGTATTCAAAAAATTAACTGAGACAGACACATAAGCACATCTACAAATGAATTTGTCAAGCCCTTCTACTCCTTGCCACGAATTTAGATATTTCTAGCTTAAGACAATTTTCAACTGATACATCCTAGTTTGTTGACGTACTGAAATCCATGTTGCGCTCTCTCATTCATTAGCGCAGAAGACGCCTCTATTACACGTATAAAAAGAAGGGAGCCTGAATCTTGAGGTGTGGTCCTTCAGGGTAGAAATGCTGTATTTCAATATTTGGACAATGGAGAAATATTAGGTTTGGGCAGGATTAATTCAAAAGCAAACATAATTAAATCTATGCAAATGCCTGCGTTAGAAGGTTAATCACAGTTGGAAACTGGACGTAGACGCATTAGGGCAAGACTACACCCTGGGGTTTTGAACTTCGAATGTAAGAATGAGATCTTTCTAAGCATGCTTAAAACACCCCCCAACAGGAACGAGCTCAAAAAACTAGGAAGACTTTCAACACTTAAGTGTTATTTTGACACGTAACACAGTTGCAAGCCTTTGAAAATTGTGTCTTGAATATGTCTCTCTCATGTACAAAAGACATTTTTCAGGTGTACTTTTCATCTGATAATCATGATTAAACTTTTAAGGTACATTTATATTTGGCATCAGTGTCATTTGTAGTTTTAGTTACAAAAGAAATCTGATTACCTTAATTAATGCATGGAAAAAAAGAACTCCAAATGCTTCTTCTCACACGAGACTGACATCTTACTGAACCTTCTCCTTAAAATCCACAGGAATCACTAATATATACTTTATAAGCAGCTTCAAGATCATCTTTTTTTCTGCAACTCTTTCCTCTTACAATATCCAACTTTTCCACTACCTTAACACTTATCTTCTTTGCATTTTACCTTAAATGATATCATGGTTTAGACCCCTCTAAAATCATATCTTTGATTTCTTATGGAACAGTTTGTTAAAAACGATAGTTCCTTAGTGACCATATTAGTGATCACATCTGACTTGTCCCCTCTCTTCGTACCTTCAAATCCCTCGATGCACCTCTTCCGCTCTGCCCTCCCCGACTCCTTGCTCCCCTCTCCTAACTCCTGCTGATCCCCTCCATTCCGTACAATCTGTTACCTGAGCTCTGTGTACTCCTATCCTCACCACACGGACCAGCCAGCCATCATTCTCGATGTAACCAAGCCAAGCGCGTGCACCTGGGACCTCACATCTTTGTGAATGTTACACCCCGTGTCTCTTCCACTGTTCCCCTTCCTTCGTCTCCACCCCTCACACCCGTCTCTCAGATTGTAAGCCCTAGGGCAGGGACCGTGTCTATTCCATTACTTTGTAAAGCACCAGGTACAGCTGGTGCTATATAAATGCTTAATAATAATAATATTGTTTTTCACTTCAAGTGTCTTAAGAGATATTATTGTTATAATATAGTAATTACTGTGGTGTCTAGCAGTCATGCGTCATGACCGTACTCTCATAGGCACTGTAGAAACATGCAACAAAACAATAGTTTCTGCCCCAAAGAGCTTACACGCTAAATACAAGTAAAGCAACAGATGGATACAACTGACAGGAGAGCACAAGGAAACAAGACAATGCTAGTCCACATGACAGGCAAAAGACTTATGCTACAAGGACAATCAAATGTCCACACATGCTCAAGTTAACACCAAAAAATACTGAAGTGAAATCAAATGTCATAAAATTCCCCAAATTAAACATCAAAATTGTCAAGTTAAAAAAACGCCATCAGATGTCCATGTTAAATCAGATGCTTACCTACATAGGTGTACAGATTCCTCCTCGTGCAAGACCCACAACTGCACAGACGCAGGGTCCTCTCACAAGACCTACAACTGTACAGACAGACCATATTTAAATGGACCACGGTGGGTGGGTGGGCGGGCGGCGATGGAGAGTGCACCCACGGCCGCACACTCACCTTCACCCACGGAGCATCAGGCATCGGAGTTCATTGCTCCGTGTGTGGGTGATGGGTGGAGATGGGTCTAGTGCGGGAGCACGCACGCACCCCCACCCATCTCCCGCGGCATTCACATGGGCACCTCCACCCATCTCCATGCAGCAAAACCGTGTGGAGAAGGGTGGGGGCAGCTTGTGTGAAAAGGGCAATAGCCATGCTCCTCATGTGCTCCACCTGCGCGGAAGCTCCATGGCCGAGCCCTACTGCGGCCATGGATTCCCCCCCAGCCTTGCTTGTTTAAAAACGCCCAATTTCACCTCTTCCATTTCTCAGACAGCATCAATCCTACCGTGCTCTCTGGAAGTACCACACTTTGCAGCCTTATCTGTGCTATTATATTCATGTGCCTCATTGTTTTTATATTGTATTTATGTGTATTTTGCTAGGTTGGAATGGGACCCATCCCCTCGCTTTCCACTGGCAGGCAAAGCAGTGGCACCAGAGTCTATGTGCCTGTCTTTCCCGGGTTCCCCTGGGTTCCCCTGGGCAGGGACCTATCTCTGAAATTCTGTGACTGCAAAGCGCCGCGTCTGCCTATAGCAGCACAATAGGAATCAGTAGTAATAGCAGCAGCAGCAGGTCTAGTCCACAGTTCTAAGTTTTTAGTCCCATGACAAGAGTACTTAACTTACTTAATTTTATTTATGGTCAAAAATAATAAAACATAGTGACATAATAATAGAAAACAACAATGTAAGGGCAATCACAAGCCTAACACAATACATCAATAATAAAACTTTGCTTTGAGCAATCCAACGCAAAATAAAATTACCATACAGCCAAATAAATCCAACGTACACCAGCATCCAAAGATAAAATATATATTATCTAAAAATATATTAAACCAATAGATAATATAGATCTCCGTGACCAGGTATGGTCCTTCTCTTATAGGGCTTCCTTTAGTTCCCCTTTTATGTCCCAGTAAGGGCCCTAGGAAGTATCTCAATTGAAAGAGTTTCGTAAGAATTGGATATCTCATCAACCAGCTTCTTTCTTTGTTGCTAAGCAAGATGTATACAAGAAGCGAAGGCAAATAAAACATTTAGTAACGTACTCTCTAAGAGCCACAGCATTCTCTCAAAATTATTAAAATAAGGTATATTGTCAACAACATGAAGCAATACCGTTCCCTGAACTGAATATAAAACGGACAATTCTAGAGAAAGTGAACTATGTCCTCAATCTCACCCTGTGAACATGAGCATAGCCTCCAAGTATAGGGTGTCCCATCCCATCTCCCGTCTCGTGTTTTCAAATCTAACTGATTAGCCGCAGCTTTGTCAGACTGACAGGAGCAGCACTTTAATGGGGCAATATTAAAGTGTCCCTAATTGCCTTTGTCCCTTCTCCCTAGCTGCCCCCCACACCTGGAACTCCCTCCCTGCCCACATCCACCTCACCCCCTCCCTTCATACTTTCAAATCCCTCCTCAAGACCCACCTCTTCCGCTCTGCCCTCCCCGACTCCTCGCTCCTCTCCCCTAACTCCTGCTGATACCCTCCATCCAGTACAATCTAAGGTCAGTGTACTCATATCCTCACCACACGGACCAACTAGCCATCATTCTCGGTGTAACCAAGCCAAGCGCGTCCACCTGGGACCTTGCATCCTCGTGAATGTTACACTCCTTGTCTCTCCCTCTGTTCCCCTTCCTTCGTCTCCCCCCACCCCCGTCTCTCAGATTGTGAGCCCTAGGGCAGGGACCGTGTCTTTTCAATTACTTTGTAAAGCACCAGGTACAGCTGGTGCTATATAAATGCTTAATAATATTGTTTTTCACTTCAAGTGCCAGGTACGTTGCTGGCGCTATATAAATGTTTGCTAATAATAATAATATTGTGACCTGACAAGAGGGAAGGAAGATACAGAGAAAAACTTCAACCAACCCCTCTTTACCCTACTAGCACTCAGCCACCCCAGTCAAGCAAACTCCACCATAAGGCTCACACCCATTGGTAAAAATCCCACTTACCAAATGGCCCCAAAACTCTTCTGGTCTAAACTGCACAATCATTTGAGACTACAAAAGATTACAGGGATGGTAACTTGCAGGACATTTTAAAGCCATTTTCTGTGTCACAGACAAATGTGCCCAAGACCTAACGTGGCAGCGCAGTGACAGAGTCAGCTCTACTGTGAGAGGCGAGATTCTGTCTCATTAGGGTAGAAGCAGAGCGGAGGAGTTGAGGACCAGACCTGGGAAACCAGGACACTCGAGTTCTGTTCGTGTCTTTGCCATGAACTTTGTGTGTGCAGCACCTCTGGGCGGGCAAGCCATTTACTGGTTTAGTTACACAATCTCTTTGGGACTTAGTTTACTTATTTATATAAGATGAACACTTACCCCCTAACAGGGGTGTGGGCTAAATTAATGTTTGTAAAGTGCCCTCACAACCTTTGATGGAAGACTAAATGGAATNGGAGACTGGAAGGAGCAGTTGGGGCTTCATTTCATCTTCTGCCCCAGGACCCATTCCAACCTACGCCTCTGAAAGCATGAGTTGTGATCTATATCTAAACAGATCAATTTAGAATGTAAAATGAAAAAGATGGTGCTTATAGGAATCTCACAGAACTGAACGTTGCTTATCTAAATCCTTCAAAAAGGCCTCCGGGATATCCACTGGGACATGCTTTGTTCCACTGGAATCCTCTTGACAGCTTGTCTTTTGGAATTCTGCTGTACCTTGTGGCAAGGAGAGTGTTCAAAGTGAAGGTATGAAAGGTGGGGCAAGATGCCAACTACATTTCTCCTTCCAATTCCCACTAGTTCAAAATCCCCATGTCCCTCATTTGGGACTCTATGATCATGGGAGGGTGGGAGTCGATGTGGCCATACAGAAACCTGCTTGAAGGACTTCAGTTACAGAAGAGCTGCCTTTGTTTTTCTTTTGAGTTCCTCTCCCCATGGCTGATGAAGTGGAAGTACTGGTTAGTTCTCTAGCTGAAACATACGCCCTATGTGATTTGAAAGAGAAACTCATTGCCCAAGAACACACCAGGGTGGGGGCTGGTGCTGGAGCATGTACCAATCTCCGGGGTTTTGCTGGCACTAAGCGGAACGCTGGAACTGGCAATCACAGTGCTAAGAGTTTGTGCTGCCTTAGTCCCCCTGGGGAGAGGCCTGTCTGCACGTGGTAAGATAAGGGCCTTCTCCACTGTGGTGCAGAGGGCAGGGGAAATAGAACTAGGCGACTCCACGGGAGTCGTGCTTATACCATGTCAGAGAAGGCTTTCTTGGGCAAGAGGAGCATGGCTCTTAACAGTTCAGGGAGTGCCCCAAATCTTCCCCCAAAACCTCTCTTGTAGGCACTCTGAAATTTGTAGAGCTTTTACTGGATAGAAAGAGAAGAACAGAAGTGCCTTACCGAGTCAGACCAATGGTCCATCAAGCCCAGCATCCTGTCATCAGACCGTGGCCAATCTCAATCGCATGGGAGAAGAACCAACAGCAGGGACCCACGTTCACTGCACCAAAAAAATCTTAAATTCTGCAGCCAGTGAAGCCAAATTCTGCAAATTCACCACGAGCATTAATATTTGCATAATTAACTTGATTTGCATAACTATGCATGCTGGGAAGCAAATTTGCAACAGGTTTGACATAGAATCACAACTTTGCTAATCAAACACAACTCAAATCCTCTGGAATTTCAGCCCCCCAGAATTCCCACCTCATATTAAAACCCCAGACCTCCCTCACCCAAACACAGGGCCTTCAGACCCCACCCACCCACAATTCATCTCCCAGGGGCCTATTGACCCTCGGGTCATGGTCACACCTCTCGGACAGACGGCAGCTGCAGCTGCAGATCTAGTTTTGGGGTCAGGTGACAAGTTTATGCCTGAGCCAGGATTTAAAGATCCTGCAGACAGTCCCCACTGCAGTGTCACTGCAATTTCAGCAAGGCACTGTGAGGATTGGCTGATTCTGCGAGGACTGGCTGATTTAGCAAAAATCACTGCAAACTGTAGCAACGCAGTCAACTCTGGTCCCTGCCTACAGTCCCAATGGGCAATCCATTCCCCGTTGTTCACTCCCAGCTCCCGACAGTAAGAAGTTCATCACGTAAACTACTTGGTTAATAGCCATTAATGAACCTACTCTCCAAGAACATATCCAGTCCTTTTTAAAACCCAGCTATACTGGATGTCTTAGGACTGACAGTGGGAGAGGTCTTAGACAACAGAAACGACTGAGTTCAGGTCAATGAGGTGGTAGTAAATTGAGTCTTTGATAGCTTGGATAATGGACAGTTAGCGACCTCCACAATGGATGTGCTCCTCCTGCGCCGCAGAAGCCATTTATTTAGTCTTTTTTGGTTTTTGAATATTATCAAATGAAGTAGTCATCAACTTCCATTTCCCAACCCTTTGGCTGTCTACTTGGCTATTAATTTGTGTGGGACAGGAACCATCTATTACTACACATATGTAGTACAGCACACAGAATAAATAAGGTGCCCCTATTTTAACACAGAGGCCTTCCAACAACTGGAAATAAATAATAAGGCTGTCAAATACCCTTAGTATTTCGTTTTGTATTTCGTTTTAGGCTTCTTAATGATTTATTTTTTTAATAAGAAAAACGAAACAGCATTGCTACAATAGAGTCTAGCCCGGAATAGTGCGTCACCGCAGTTTGTATTCTGCATTAAAGGAGATAATCGGTCAATGGTGGAAACCTCCTTGCTGGGTTCTTGATAGACTATCAATTGTGATGTTGCACCCCATGCACTGGCCTGGTAACAGCACCAACACCAATTCTTGTACTAGGATTTAGTGTATTATTCCAACTCATTCATCAAGACCTACCTCTAGTATCCAGCATTTAATGTTTACTCAGTCTGATTATTTCCTTGTTTATACATTCTGATTAATTCTGAAAACAAAGGAGGCCATGTATGAAGCTACACAATACATTCTTGCATCCCAGTCAGCACACCTGCTAGGTCAAATCTGTAATACAATTCTAGTTTTGGAAGGGACCTAGTCCGTCCCCTGGCTCCAAGGCAGGATATTCTCTGCCAACAGCATTTCAGAGAAATGCCTGTCCAGCTGGGTTATTACATTACATTATGTTATCAGCAAGGTAATATCGCATTTTGTTTTGGACCCAATACCAAACACTTAATGCTCACGCCTGCTCCAAAGGACAGACTTATAGTATGCTCTGAAGGTCAACAAATTAGAATTGTTTCAAATCCAGGGAGAAATGAATTCTGAAGTTGAGGGACCCTAACTAAGAACACTCTGCATGCAACCTCATTCCTTAAACAGCATCAGGTGTCTGCTGATCTCAATTGTGACAACACTGAACTGGGAGAAAGCTGGGCTCACAAGTACACAGGCGTGGGCGGTTTCAGAAGCCAACATCTTCAATTCTAACAAGAAAGCCAAAGGAAAAGCAGCACCATTCACAAACCAAAACTACTAAACAACGGAGTGGCTAACATCTTATCTCAACTTCAGCTTTCAAAAAGATTTAAGATGTAGCTCCACAGACTGCACCTTTAGCCTACTCTGCACGTAAGGAAGGATCGGGTGAATGCCAAATGCCGCACTGAAAAAGAAAGCCTCCGTATAGGCAAAACACACCAGTTTTGGCCACAAGTGCTACTTGGTTATTGAAAAATCCCTGTTGTCTTAAACCATTCCCCCAAATTCGGAACATGAAGCATGACTAGCAGTACAGAACCAGCAAGAGACATACAATACAAGTTAAGTGAGCATTTAATGTCTCGTTCACACAGGCTATTTTTTGGGAATTGCCAACATCATCAGCTCAGTCTTATCTAAACCTGAGCTAGAGTGCTCTGTTCTGCGTGTCCCGGTCTCGATCAGAAACTGGGGAATGACGGTTACTCTTAGCAGAATGGTAGACAGAACTGAATCTCAATGCAAGAAAAGAATATTTTGACGTAATATTTATTTTACAGTGATTTTGCATATTCCAAGTAATCTCCAGGTGTTGGAATGGTGCTTTGTATGGTCATGCAGCAGACGAAGAAGAAATGTCTGGCCTCCCACTGAGGCAGCAGTGATATCAGGCCTTAAGGGGACAGGGATTCATCAGCAACCTCTCGGACTAATTAAGAGCAGTTTGATCGATAGGACAAGGAGCTCCATTCAGCTCTTAACTGAAATGATGATATATACGATGCGGGGCCTAAGGGCAGGAGGAGGTTTTTAAAGTGGTGATTCAAGGGGTCTTTTTCCCAGCCCTCATGAAAAACAAACACACTTGCACACAACACACCATAATAGGCTAAAACTTTGTAAAAATAGGTTGCAATGAAAGCACAGGATGAAATGCTATGTATATATAAAAAGTAAGACAAAGGATAGTAATTGTCGATTTTTCAGGGTCTGCTGGCCATACCGTAGAGTAACAAGTCTGCACACCACAGCTGGTAATATATTTTTTTTTAAAAATAAGATTTTGTTTTGTTTGAGAAGCATTAATACACCTAAAATTGACAGGTACACTTGTACTTCAGACATTCTTAGTAAACCACTTGCATAGTTTAGTTGAAATCTCTTTGTTTTTTAAATGTCTCCCTTAGGACTAATGATGTACCAACTTTTACCCAATGCAGGGCAGTTAAAACTCTGTTACAGGAGCAAAGCTGAGTGCTCTTATGATAGGTTAAGTCAAACTACTGCTTGCCTGGGATGGTTTCTACATGTTCTCCACCCCTGTAACAAGGGAGTTCACATGCATGCAAAGACAGCAAGGTGCACCCACTTCTCTGCTGAGAGCAGTGATCCGAGTCAGGGATGCTGTCGGCTGGCAGGGACACTACCACTGGCAGCCATTCACTTACACTGGCTATATATGAACACAAATAGGAGTATGGTAATCCTCCCCCCCAACCGCCTAGCAGCATGTCAAGTAGCTAGTCCTGAGTTTGCACTGCAACCAGGAATTTTAATGGCTACTGTCGTGCATGGAAACACTCTATGGCAGGGTGGACAAATTGTGGCTTGGGAGCTGCATGAGACTTTGAGCAGTTCAACTGTGACTCCTGGCCAGGGCTGGTTATGGGTCCGATGCTGCCTTGATCATCCTGTCTCTTATTTCATTGCACTTGAGTTTCAGCAAGCAAATCACAGCTGCTCTTCAGAATCTCAGGTGGCACAGATCAGTCCTACAGCACTTTTTACCCAAGGAATAATGTTATATGAACTACAGCTGTGACCAAGGCTGATTACAAGTCCTGGATCTGCCTCTGCTATCCATATGCATATTTGATTGAAGAATTTACAACTACATGTTTACTTATGCACTGCCAGAATGTTTTCCAACAGACATAAAATGATGTATGCAACAAACAAAGATGTGCTTTTATCAACATTCACAACATTTGAGGATTTAAAAAACCCTACCTTAGGAGAAGAAGAAAGCTCCTTCATTGCATGAACAGCTGATGTGTTCTCCCTCGTTGCTGTTTCTGCCTTTGGAGAGATGACCGGTGCTTCAGGAGCCTTTCGTTTCATCCTCCTTTCTGTTTCTTGCAGCGGAGTAACTCGACTGTTTAAAGCAGGGCTCGATTTTGGTTCGTAAAATGGATTTGATCTAATTGAGAAAAGGGAAATAGCTATATGTGGACTTTTAAAGCAAAAGGATACGAGATTTTTAATTGGTGGTTAGTGATTAAAAAAAGATTAAATAATCTTTACAAAAAAACAACAACAACAACTGTGTTGCGGCTGTTTTTAGCTAGCAAAACTGAATGTCTAAAAGCAGAAAAACTAAAACCACCAAAAGAATAGCATCTACAGATCCTAACAGGAGCTACAAAGGCTCCACATCATTCAGGATGCTTTTACTTAGATATTAACTATGGATGAAAGACTCTAGCTTTAGACACTCATGCTTGAAAATTTTGCATGTAGGTACAATCAAATGAAATTCTATCCAGCTTTCATTTCAGTTTATTCACAAATCACTCATGTTATTCTAAGAAAACTTGAGGGATGTCAGAACAGCAGAGGAAAATAAGGGCTAACATTTTTGCATACATAAATAGCCTGTTTTATGTAAAAACAATTTTTCTTGCTAACTGTCTTTCACAGAACTCAAGTTTATATTCATGTGTAGTTCGAGTGTAGTTCATCCACAGCTGTACTTACATTAAGTCCTGTACTTACTATTCCCCACCTGTTATCTGTAAACTCCCAATTTACTGTAACTAAGCCAAGAACGTGTACCTGAGCTCTCGCATCCTCATGAATGTCGCATCCCTTGTCTCTCCCTCTGTTCCCCCTTCCCTGTCTCCCCTCCCCCTGACGTTAGATTGTCAGCTCTCGGGCAGGGACTGTGTCTATCTTGTTTTTTGTAAAGCGCCAGGTACATCGCTGGTGCTATATAAATGCTAATAATAAGAAGTCACTCTATCCTAAATACAATAATCACTTTATCAGCATTTACACTTTTAAATTACAGCTCCAATGAGTTTTATATCAATTGCAAGCATTTCTACTGAATATTTCATGCGGTATATACTATCAGCATGTAAAAAACATAGGAATATCATATTTAATAAAGATCTTTAAAAGCACGATTGGCTGTACCTAGATAATTTAAAAGCATGATTTGCCATACCAACTTCATTTATTAACATTTCCCCTGATTTTTCATACCATTCAACATGTCCCAAGACATACCGCCAACATACAATGAAAATATCTGTTCTATTTGCCACACTTCACTACTGCACACTCCCCCTTTATTACAAATCCATTTTTCTACTGCAATCACATCATACATACAGTCACATCTATCTAACTATCTGAAGACCCTGAGCAGCCTAAAATTTTATTTTAGACTGAAGAAAAAGTCTTTACAATATCAGATATGGTATTTACCACATCTAAACAAATTCTCTCTCTCAGGACAAGCGTATGCATTTGGTCAATGGAAACACCCAAAAGTTGAACATAAAGTTCTAAGCCAACATCGATTGAGAGTTTTACTCTATTTTCTTTCATATACCATTTTTAAATGCTTTAAAAATTGTTTGTTTTTTGACCTTAAAATATTTTCCTTGATTTCATTAAGTACCTCAAATTTGAATGCAGTTTTATCACTCTGCATAACAGTGGTTCCCAAATCTTTTGCATGTGCGACTCCATTTTGAGAGCTGAATAGAATCCTATGTCCCTTAACAGCAACAAAAGGCAAAAACCAGACATGTGAGTGGTGTGTTGGCTCCCTGGTCTGGCCAACTGTAGCTAGGTCATGGAGGGCACGGAACAAATGTGTCCGTGACTGGAGAGCCATCCCGCCCCCCGCATGGCCTGGGTAGAACCGGGAGCTAAACAAACATTCAGGTCGGTGGCCCATGCCCTGCCCCCAGTGCCCCACAATGATGGACAGCCATGGTGACCAGCAACGGTACGTGGCCATGGCGGCCCCTGTCCCAAGATGGGCATAGTGGGGCTGAACACAGGCGAGAACCTATGTTGGCCCACGTGGGCAGTCCTTAGTCCTCAGAAAATCTCTGGGCTAGTCACCTCCCCTCCCCAGGGCTTACATCTGGGGGCATGTAAACAGACATGCCAGTGGGTTCCAGGCCACAGTGGGCCAAATCAGGCCACCGTCATGTCTGTTTTTGGCAAAGACATGTGAAGTATATCATGTATAAATTGGGGCCGCAACCCTATCACAGATGGCATGACCTCTAGGGTCATACCCCATAGCTTTGGAACCTCTGCCCTATGGTCTTCTTTTTCAGTATGAAGGGGGAAACAATAATTGGGATACAGCACAGATAATAAGTCTTCCTCCGAAGTGAGAGATTTACTAAAAACGCCTTTGGAAGTTTGAGCCAGGAAGGAAGAAATGAAAGGGGGAAAACAGCCATTCAGCACATGATTTGGTACATAAACCCCATTTTGCTCAGGGACTGTTGCTGTTTGTTACAGAGAACGACCTAGATCTTGGTTTCTGAGTGAAAGGAGATACTAAAATAACTAGTCTGCTGACTGAAGACATCTTTGAGGTGTTCTCACTTCAGTGCCCCTCAAATGCTAAAATCACTACCAAAATCAAAGTTAAGGGGGTTGTCAAAGTAACAGGTTAAACAAAAACAGAATGACATGCCCCATGGAAAGAGGAAGAAAAAGAATGGTATTCAACCTGTAAAAGAAGACTCAACAGTACCTGTCAATTGCTTAATTTTGCTGACAACCTTGTTGAACTCTCTTCAAACATTAAAAGAGTTCAAAGGGAGGTGAAAACCAAAGTTGGAAAAAGATAAGAGCAAAGAACAATACATTGTATATAAGAGATAATGTTTTCTTTCGTTCCACAAGTTACTATTTTGACTAGCCAACAAAAGCAGCATGTTTTGAAAGTGAACTAATTAAACTTCTACAGGCTGACTTTGAATTAAAGATATTTTGGGGACTTCTCAAAGGAACAAGTATTAATTTGCTTCAAATAAAGAATTCATATTAATGGAAGAAAAATTAGGCAGAACCACTTTCTAAAATTAGGTCCTTAACATGTCTGCTTTTTAAAAATGAAAATTTTCCACGCAATAGGATTTAGCACAGAGTATGGACTACGACAATATAAACTGGTTTCATATATATGTAGCCTGTGATTTGTCTAAGTAAGGAAACCAATGTTGCATTTTCCACCTTATTTTAAAACAGTCCTGTAAGTGAACAATAAAGTTGTTAACAATAAAATCAGTTAGCAATAAAATTCCTAAATAAAGATTAGCTGTTGCCAAAAAAACAAACTTGCAATGTAAATCCAGATTTTGAAGTCAAAGGGGTGGTACTGTGGACTTACAAATAAGTATCAGACAGGACATTCCTCCACCATCGAAGACAATGGGTAAAAACCGAAGCGACTCCGCCACAGCGGCAACCTGACCCAGCTGGTGTCAGGAAGAGGCCGAGGACATGGTCCGGACTAGGTTGGGCTGCGGAATAAACGTTCACACAGCCAGGGCCTTGGGGGGGGAGGGATGCATGAATATGCATCTACCCACTCCCGCGCTGCTCCCCGCCATGATGGGCAGCCATGGCAACGGCCACGCTGGAGACAATCCGGGCCGGCAGGCACAGACATAGGAACATGTTCTGTCGTGCTTTGCTCCAACTGGGTTGATGCTAGCCAAGGCTTTGACTTTGGCCATTTGCTGAGGCGAGAGGTCTGGCTAGTCACCGATACGCCTGGGGTCAGTTTGGATGAACATCTATGGGCCCGATAACAAACGTGATATCACATCTGCTTTTACCCAATGGAAGTTTTGCCACTGAATTTAACAGAGAAGAACTGACTCCGTAACTTGAAATGGCTCTAGTTACAAGGCAGAATCTGATCTGCTCAATTTTTTTAAAA
>QEPC01000564.1:2969161-3002995 GCA_003113815.1 Sphenodon punctatus
TCCTTATTGGGGTCCCTTGGGCATCTGCGTCCGTTTCAGAGCCCTCAGAGTCCGCCTCAAACGCTCGCAGCTCTGGCGCCCTTTTCCTACTGAGCGTAACTTGACCCCGCTCTCCATGTGCAGCGGGGATTATGCTGCCGCTTTTTGAGCCCTTCTCCCCTGTTCCAAACTCGTCCTCCCTACTTCTTTTATCCCCTCCTTCGTTGGGGCTTGCTCGAGGGGGTCCCTGATCCTGCTCCTCACCCTCCCCGGCCTGTTCGGAGGCTTCCGACGGTGCTGACTCTTCCCCCGCATCGGGGTTTATTGGCGCCATTTTTAAACTGTCAGGGGCTTCAGCCCGCTCCACAGGCCCCGCTCTGTCCCTCCGGTGGCAAAATCTCTCAAGCACGTTTGCTTGAGAGGTTTTCTGTCTGCCCCTCTGCTTATTAGGCATACCTTGTCTTTTTGGGATTTTTTTTCTTGTTTTTTACTGCTCTGTCGGCTATTTCATTGCCGGTGGGTACGGAGCTCGGTCTTCTCCTGCCTACCCTGATCGGCGCATGCGCAGTCTCCCCTGATCTGCTCAATTTTTAGTGGAAGATATAGATGGACTTATTTCTCAAGCTAGCTCACAGTTTTTAGTGCACCCATATTACACAGCCAGTAACAGTCGTGAGATTTATCTAGAGAGATGTTAACCTTGCCAGAACAAATTAAGGTGTTCAAAAAACACCTCAGCAAACAGCACTCACATACAATATGGCATATCCTTCTGATTTTGAAAGATTGTGTGCATATTTTCCTTTTAATCTGAACTCAAAACAACTTCCATCCTTTATTTGGCTCACTTCAAAACTCTGAGGAATTTATTAACGGCTAATTAAAATCATTAGATAAAGAAAAATATTATATCACTGAAAAGGACAAAATTCTGAATGAGCGTATTAAAAAATGCTAAAGAAAACCTGTGATATTAAAGAAAGCGCTCAGGCTAAAATAGGTGTAACAAATAGCAGTGCACAAAGGCAGTTCTCAAATACTTAAATTCATTTAAGTATTTGGCCAAATTCAAATTTAAACCAAATTCATTTTGGCTTAAATTAGCCAAAAACCAACCAACCAAACAAAAAAGCCTTAGCTAACTGTCAACTTTGATTTTTGTTTTCTTTTTTTCTTTTTTTTAAAAAAGGAGCCATTTTTAAAACGCAGGATTATTTTTATGCTTTTTGATATATTTTTTTAAATGGCCAAATTATTTTATTCAAAACAGTGGGCTTTAACCAAGCATCCAAAATTTCAGCCCACAAGAGATCTGTTTTGAGAGGATTGTCCAACAGTAGAAGAATTTACCTAATGGAACTTCTATCTATATTTGCAGTGTAGTTCAATTGCCGCAGCGCTAACTTAACTACAATATTTTGCACTTTAATATGTCTTGAAGATAGTAATGTACTTTATAAACCATAATGATGTAAATCCACCATGTGAGGTAACCTTTGGTAAATCTTTCTACAAATAGCAAAAACCAGGTGTAACGCGTCCAGTGATATTCATGTGTTTATATATTTATTTAAATTTCTAACCCATACCCTTGCTCTGAGATCAGGTCAGCTTACAATATTAAACACAAAAAATACATTAAAATTCCTTAAAAAGAACCCTGTCCTTGCCCCTAAATCCATCCACCTCAGCTTCTATCCCTGCCCGCCAAACACTTTGCAAAAACAAAGGTTTTACACTGCCTCTGGAATATGCTGAGACTTGGGATCTGACAGCCCTCCAGGGGAAGGGAGCTCCACAATACTGAGTCAGCCACTGAGAACGCCTTTCTGCAGGCCGTTGCCAAATGAAGAAGGTTGGCAGGTGGTACCCAAAGGAGAGTGCTCCCGGCCAACCACAGCGGTAACAATGGAGCATCATGGTCTCTACAATGATTGTGACAGAGCTTGGATTAGAACTCAACCTCAGGATACCCTAAGGAATCCTTGCAAACTGGATGGAGGGGGGAGGATCGAGTAGCTCAACCCCACACCCACATTGTTGGCTGGTGAACTTTGGGGCAAGAGAGGTGGGAGCGGTGGGGGAAGGTCACCACAAAAGCATAATAAAATAATCATCATTTTTATATAGCACCCCTCTTGCTGTGGCACTCGAAGCGCTTTACATACAACAATTGAACAGAACTTTTAACCTCACAACAACCCTGTGAGGTAGGTTAGGCTGAGAGAATAATGCGTCGGGCCCAAGGTCACCCGGTTAGTTTTTGGCTAGGGCAAGACTGCGAGGGGGCAGGATTCCGACGGCTGAGGTACAGAACAAAAATATGGGGGGGGGCACTCCCCACGGTGTCCCCCCCTACGTGTCACCCACGACTGGGAAGTATCTACTCAATGCACAGTTAAGGATAAAAATGTAAAAAGACAGGGTGTGCAAAGGATGGGATAGAGAACAATAATGACAGTTTTGCAATGTCATTATAGTGGCAGGCAGGGAGGGATGGGGGATTTGGAGTATGGTTGTGAGGGGGGTTGGTTGTGGGGAATGGGGAGCTGGTATTGGGCGGGGTTTGTGGGAGGTTTTTTTTAAATGTTTGTATTTTACTGTTATTGATTGTTATTTATACATATTGTGAGCCACCCTGAGCTTTTTTTTTTAGGGAAAGGCAGGATAAAAATTTAAATAAATAAATAAATAGCTAAATAAATGATTCACCATTGCCTCAAATACTATATCATGGCTTGGACAGCTGTCTTCAAATAGGCATACTGTGGCAAAAATACAACGGGCTATAGAGACACAATGAAAATAATTAAATGGAGAGGCTTCTTGTAAGTTTTAAAAGATTAGGACCGTTTTTATTAGAGCAAAACAAATAATACAATAGATCCATGAAGTAATCGATGGTGTATGCCAGTTGAAGTAGGTGATCTTAGTTGCATTTTCTTAGAAAGAGAAACTAAACACATTTAAAACAAAGATAAGAGGAATGGTTATTTATTTATTTATTTTTAAACACAATGAACTAATTTCTTGTGGAACTCATTGCCACATGCTATTGTTGAGGTCAGTAACTTATCAACATTCCAAGAAGGATAAGAATATCCACAGCTCAATTAGACATGGTAAGAAACGTATAGCAAATATATATATGCACAACTCCTTAATAACAAAAATACAGACTTACTTTAGGGTCCCAATAACATTTATCTATGAAACTGAAGGTTATTTAAAAAAAGAAAAAAAAAAGAAATTAACACTGGGGAAAATCCAAATCAGATTGGAAGTGGAGGGCTGAAAAATACAGCCTTAAGAGACTGATTGAAACAAAATCCATAATGTTGTAACCAAGTTATCCAATTCCCCAAAGGGAAAAGAACAGGCCTGCCCTTTGAAACACTGCAGCAACCTGCTTGGCACGGACTTCCTTTGGGTAGGAATGTTGGTGTAAGCAAAATGGAAAGAAAATCTTTCACTTGCCCCTCCATGTTGTCTTCGCCGTCATCCTTTCTTCTCTTCTTTCCCTCTGTCTGCTGTCCTCTACTTCCACTATGTGTGTATTTCAATCTTTCCCCCTGAATAGCTAACATGGCAGTGAGTGTTCTGGGGCATTCAATATCACTCTCAACTGCAGGATCACATTCTGGTGTGGGAAGATACAGCTGCCAGTGTCATTTGTTCAGAAAGCCAGCTCCCCACTGAATAGAATTGGCAGAAAAATTGCTCCCTCGTGCCCTTTTTTCAGAACAGAACGAAAGGGGGGGAAAAATCCCATGGTCACAGAGCTGTGAAGAGAAAAACCCTAGAAACTAGAGAGCACAAAACTTTTCTATTTCCTAGGAAATAGCTACGAACACAGCAAACGTGAAACGGAAGCTAACACGACACCTGTATGTGCATTAAATTACAGCTATGATAAATGTAATAAAGGCCTTTAAAAGAAAAAGTTAATTACAGTTGTTGTCTGTAAAACTGCTCATGTCTAAGCACCAAACACTCTTTTGTGGGTGGTGCGGTTACTGAGTAATAACCACACTCTTAACATGCTTGACAGAAGCAAACTTCAATGATGTGCCTTCCGTAATGTCAGAGGTGCATTGTCGTCGTTACACAATATTTCCACACCCTGTTCTAGCTCCTTAATAAAATATAAGAGCCAGCACAGCCAGATTATTTTTATGAGCAATTATTAGAAATAAAAATTTCAAGAAAGCACTGAGGGTGTTTCCTTTAGCATGTATAGAAGCTGCAAAATTCATGAATTTTTCAGCCATTAAATACTGGTTACACAAACTGCTCACTACTCTGAGCTTGTAAAATGCACTGATATTAGCAGTATCATCTGCAGTAAACATTTCTTATTCTAACAGGAAACCACAGTAATTGAAGGCCCAGCAACACCTCCTCCCTATAAGGATATAGGGGTTCTGCAGGTCTTGAACCCTGGTCACTGGACACGTGCTCTTGCTCTCCCCACAATTGGTTGCCCTTCTACTCTAGCCCTGGTTGGACAGTGGCCACTATAGAAGGTCTGGGCCTGCTCACTGCTGAAACACTCCTACCCTGATCCCTTGTTCCTCACTAGTGGATTTCTGCATTCATCTCGCGCTGTTCCAGCTTTGTTCTCCGTTACTTGCCTTGGTCCAGTTCTTGCCACCCTGCATCCTAAAATGTTTAGGATGTGCTTAGTTCCTACTCTGTTCTCCGGAGAAAAACAAATATTACACCTAGATCTTTGGAGAAAAATTCTCCTAGACTTGCTCACACAAGCATTTCTTTAACCTGGATTCACAAAAGCACAGACGTTTAAGGATAAAGGTGTGTAATATGGGGGCCAATTGGAAGAGAACCTTTAATAGTTGCAAGCACATTTGCTCTACTCCCGCCTCACCTTCAAATCTTTCCTAAAAGCCTACTTCTTCCATCATGCCTTCCTGAACTCCTCACTCTCACAGATTACACATTTATGCTTCTCCCTGTACCATCTCATCCTTCAGAATCCCCCCTACTTTGTAACTAAGCTAAGTTAAAGCCATGCTCCTGCAGCTTCTCAACTTCATAAATGTATGTCCGTCTCTACCTATGTGCCACTCCCTTTGTCTATTTTAGATTGTAAACTATTTGAGGCAGGGACCTGTCTCTAACCAGGACTGTTTAGAACCAGGTACATTGCTGGAAATAAACAAACAAGTAAATGAACAAACACACACACACCCCTCTGAAAACAAGTGGGGTTAAGGGAGAGAGGGTCCTACTCTGGTGATCAGGCTCATGTCCTTGTTTGGGGAATTTCCCTTATTTAGATTCCTTCGTGCAGTCCTTCACTATCCCAGAAAAGCTCAATACTTCTTCATTTCCTGCGAGTCTATCACACAGTGTTTCTGGCTTGCTAATACATGGTTAACTCCCAACTCTTCCCTTCCTTCTCTTTCCTAAGGACAGTGTTCTATAAATTCTCAATGAGAGAGGTCGAGGGAGAGGAATCGGTTTCAACTGGATCAAGAAAATGGGAGGTGTAGGGAGGTGGTTACTCTGGAGGAATTCCTCCGAAGTAAAATCCCCAGCTTTGATATACTCGTGAGAACACACTCTTGCACACCCTGTCAACATACTGGTGATAAATCAATTCCTGATCTCAAACTAAAGGGCAACTGATCCGTTCATGCATGAATGAGAATAATCTTGCTTGAATCAATTTATATCTTGATGATCATGCTAAAATTCCACTAATCCCTCAGGGTTGCTTCAAGGGGGGGGGGGGGAGAAAAATTATACTTACTCATCTAATTCTTCTTCTTCAGTTTTGGAGGTGTTCGCATACAGGTATTTGCTCATGTCCACTGGTCTAACGTTTTTCTTTTTTGCAGCTTGTGGAGGAGAGTCTTTGATAGTTACAAACATTTCAGGTTTGGCATCGGGTTCATCAAATGGGTTCAAGTACTCTTGAGCCTCTCTCTCTTTAAAGGGGTTGCAGTTATCATTATAGTAAAGTTCCTCCTGCTTTGAAGATGAAGTCATCCCAGTTTCTGGTTCTAAAAAAGTAATATACAAATATTCTTTAGTACTGAATAAAGTCTGAAATGTTTTGTGTGTTTTTAAAAATATTTTTACAAAGGCTTATGAATAGCTTTGTCTCATAATACTTTGCTTTGAGAGCTGAAATTTGACACGTAAGCTTGGCCTTGGAATGAATTTTCATCCTTGTTTCTTCCCAAAATGTGCTTTTCTGAAAGAAGGTGTCCCAGGGTGCTAATTAAAAATACCGAAAAATGTCCCACTTATTCAAACCTTCTTTAGTCTACTTAGTCATTAGTTGCCTTTCCCCTCACACAAGTGGGGCTTTAATAGATATGAATTCTAACAAAAAGCCCTGGCTATTCAAATAATAAGAATATCGTTTTACATGCTTTTGGGACCTCAAGGGGAAATTATATTTTTTACCAGGTGCATAGTAAGTAGTGGTATGGATTGGGGGGCTTCATGCAATATTTGTAATTCTTGGGCTCATAATATCTGCAAAATGTTTAATGGATGAGAGCAGTCTGAGCAGGATGTGTGCTCATGAATGAAGTTATTTGTATACTTACAAAATACTTTTAAAAGTATTTAAATGTACATGTCTGAACTGCTGACATAGATTTTGATTAATACAAATGTCTACATTAAATAGGATAGCCTATACAATTATCCTTAAAGCATTACACAGTATAATATTTACCATCCATAAACAATTGTTGGAAGGGAGCCACCTTGCACTGTAGTTTGGATTATTAGAAGCTAATAGAGTAGGCAAAATGGTGGCCCAATACAGTGACTGGTGCAAAATAAACACATCAATTGACCAAAGAATGTCACCCACACAGAAATTATGCAAGGGCTTAATTTCACAGTTTCTGTTCCTGCAAGAGTTGGGAGACTGGTTGAATATTTGATATGTCACCTGTTGAAGCAAAATGCCCATTACACCTACACTAGTAAAATATATTTCAAATGAACTAAAAACTTGATTTGCAATTAAAACTTTAATAGTGAATTCTCAAAACAACAGCACTATGCCATTTCATAGGTTACGGAACTGGTGCCTATTTCAGTGGCTCCCTAAAACAGAGGTCCCGTCAAAAGTACTCGGAATAAAAGGTACTTGAATTTACTATGAATTCCTCTGACTAAAGGAATCATATGAGACCTTCAAACTCCTACATGTGTTAGGCATGGATAAATCCACTACTGAAGTAAAACCAGGAATTACCTATTTTTTTCATTCGAATAAACGAGCAAAACTTTCTTTTAAAAATGGACTATTAGACAAGTCCCCCTCATCAGATCAGTAGTAGTAGCTCTGAAAGGCAGAGTCCGGATTGGTTAGGAATTCTAGATTGTAAACGCCTTTTACCACAACTGATCAGTGTCAGGCACATTGCTGAGTCCATATAAATATATAAATAATAAATAAACCAACAAACAAGGTGGAAGGGGCTGGTGTCTCTACCCCACAGATCACGGACTGGGAGGAAGAAGTCTTACCCTACTTTCGGTTTCCAGCTTAGCCCTCACAAGAATGTCATTGCATCAACCCCAGGGCGACCGTTTAGGACAGCAGACTCTGTATAATAATAGGAGTCTTTCTAACTACCAGTGATTGCTCAAGTACCTAGTTTACATTCCTTTAAACTGTTGTGACCTACGACAACCGATATTTTCTTGAGTTGTGGTCTGAACCCTGTGCTACCAAACACAAAAGTAATGTTTACAACAAGTATAGTTAGCTACATTAGATACAGTAGCTAATATATTTAGCTGTATTTATATTTTCAGAAAGCATTGAATATTGCTAAAAATTAAAAAGGATAGTACTTATGAGGACAGATGAATAAAGCTGGATTAAAAAAACCCCGAAGAGACAGGAAAAGCATGCTCATAAAGAAAGTTATTTCTGTACTTGCAAAAAGTAAATCACACTAGTAATAACACTTAGCTATTAAATTGTCCTTTAAATCTTCAAAGCGCTTTACAAACATTAACTAATTAATCTAAATCCTTCAGTCTAATGCAGCTACAGCAAAAATAAAACAGAAATCTGGGATGTATTACTAATCTTATAGGAAGCTAAAAAGGAAGTGGTGTTGCTATATAAACTGGTTAAAACTCCCTTTAGTAATATAACGGAATATTAAAGTTTAGGCTTGCAAGTTATTTGTTTTTTTAAAAAACAAAAACTTAAATTACATGCAACGAGAAAAAGGGGGAAATTCCCTTATTTGATAAACTTCTCTCTTTCCAAGAACTTCCATCAGTCCTGATGTTAGGATATATTTCTTCCCTGCCAGCTAATAGTACACAATATTTTGCAAGAACATAATCTCCTTTACAGAAGGAGCTCAGCAGCGAAGTAAGCTCAGTTGACCCATCTCCCCTAAACAACCCAAGCACACCAAAAACAAGCACAAAGTAAGAGGAAAAAAGGCAAGGACAAGAAGCGGTCAGTCGACATTTATACTAATCCAACATTGTTAAACTGGTTACGGTCAGTCGGGAGATGCTGGGGCCATTGTGGCAGGGGTGGTCAATGCCTCCCTTAGGGAGGGCAGAGTACTGGGCTGCCTCTTCTTAAAAAACCCCATCATTGGATGTTGACAACCTGCCCAGTTATTGGCCTGTCTCTAACCTTCCCTTTTTAGGGAAGGTTATTGAACATGTGATGGCTCTGCACCTTCAGGAGCATCTGGACCGTGTCAGTTTTCTGGATCCCTCGCAGTCCGGCTTTCAGCACTGAGACTGCGCTTGTGACTTTGGTTCATGACCTTCGCCGTGAGTTGGACCAGGGTCATTCGACCTGGTTAGATCTCTCAGCTGCTTTTGATATTGTTGATCATGAGAGGTTGGTGACTCGTCTGCGTAATGAAGCTGGTGTGGACGGGACTGTTATCGAATGGCTCCATTCCTTCCTGGCCGGAAGAACACAATGGGTGGTGCTGGGTGACTATTCATCTTCTCCCCAGGACGTCACATGTGGGTCTATTTTGTCCTCTCTCCTAATCAACGTATATATGCAGCCTTTGGGCAAAGTCATTAGAGGGTTTGCTGTGCGGTGTCATCACTTTGCTAATGACACCCAACTTTACCTCTCCTTTTCAACCGACCCAGACCCCGGCAGTATCAGTGCTTTGAACCATCTAAAACTGAATCCCAACAAGATGGAGATGATGCTGGTGGATGAGGTTACGGAAGTGATAGCACCAGTCACTGACAGGGTTTGCCCCCCATTAGTTCCCCAGATCTAGAGTCTGGGGGTGCTCCTTGGCTCATGGCTCTGCTTGGCTGTCCAGGTGGTGGTCGTGGCAAAGGCGGCACTTTGCCAATTATTTCTAGTGCTTCGGCTTCAGCCATACATTTCAGACGCAGATCTGGCCACCATTCTTCTGTTTCCTTAATGCTTCAAGCCTAGAGCTCTGCATTGTTATTTTTCATATAACCTAATTTTTGGACTTTGCCTTATATAGTAACAACTAGAATGTCTTGCATAACTACATTCAAAAATAGTAAAATGCCAAAGTATATGGGCAGTCAAAGGAGAAGTATTAAATTACGTATATTCTATTATCCATTTAGCTTATGTAACAGCGTGGGTTTGTCCTCAGGTGTCTTACTTGTCCCTTCCTCCAAAGACCGAAGTCAACACGGGGAATTACGCTCCAAACTGTCTTTTATTCACATAGTCCAAATCACCAGATCACCCTTTGGCTCCTCACATAGCTCATCTGACCCTCGTGGTCTCTCAGGGTTCCACTCCAGGCCCCACCCTCTGGCAAATGAGCCAGCCCCCCTTGCTGGGTCCTTTCCAGGCAGCCATTGCTGTGGGCTGACTCAGCCATCTGGGACTCTGGGATCTCTCCCAGCAGTCCACTGGAAGTTCCCCTGTGGCAGAGCCCGTAGCTTCTGCCTTCTTAACTTCCAACTTCCCAGCAGGGCTTCCTTTCATGCCCCTGTTGCTCCAGGCTCTGCTGGCCAGACACAATCCCTCCCGGACCTAGCTCAGAGCTCTCCTTGGCTTTCCCCTCTACAGCATGAGAGACAGCTTTCTGTCTCCTGTCTCCCTGCTAGATTTCCCCCCTGATTTTCAGGGCTCACGCCCTAATAACTCCCTTGCTAGCCCAACTGCTGGTGTTACATTCTTAAAGGGTCCCCCTGTATCCTGCCCTTTCTATTTTTAAATTTTAATTTATCTACTGCCTTAGGTAATCACAATTTTAAAATGCAGCTGAACTATAACGACATTCGCACATGTTGGTCCACGCAGACTTTGGCTCTGGGAGAGAATCCGTAAGCAAGAACATGCACAGGGTTTGTCTAGTGCAAACGTGCACCCGCACGGCTTTGCCGGCGATCACCCAGAACAATGCAGAGCAGGGAAATCCAGCTCTGCCCTCTTCTGGGTGATTGGCAGCCATGCTGTGCGGAGGGGTTTTTGCACCAGACAAACCCTGCACATGTTTTGGCGTCCGAATTCTCTCCCGGAGCGCAAATCTGCACAGACCAGCAGGTGTGTATGTGTAATCCACTGCAATCTGCTGTGGATTAACGAATTGATAATGGAAAATATTAATGCCTTAAACTAGGACCCAGGGCAGTAAAAACCACTCTGGTAAATATCATCCCAAACCTACACAATGAACTCCTGGAACTGTTTAAAACCATAAGGAGCTGGAGTAAGAAACAGGCTGATAGCATCCTCTGGGAAGACGCAGATGCCTTCCATATTGGGGCACTCGCTTTCAAAATCATCTAATCTATATTAGTTAAGCAGGATTCAAATAGTGAACTCTCGAGGATGTGAATAAGCTGGATACATGAGAGCAGTGCTTGGAACTATGGATTATCCATGTCAATGGTCTGGTGATGTCTTTACCAAAGATGGCCTCAGTGCCCAGGGCTGAACACGTGTTGGTCAGTGATCTCTAGAAAATGAGCTCTCTCTGACGATGGATTTCTTTGCTTGAAGTGCTATATTAATTCTCTCTATACAACTGTTTTAAGAGCAGGGAGTTGACCCAGAGCTGAACTGGAACCAAAGAACCGGTGTTTTTACTTGAGTCAAATCTGAACCATAATTTTGTCCTGTTTACTGACTCAGAACAGAATTAAAGAACATTTGTGTTACTGATTAAAATAAAGATTCATCCTTTAAAAACTAAGATAAATTAAACAACAAAACAAAAAAGTACAATGATCTTATTTGAAATAGAATGCAGGGTGGTAAAAACCAACTTTATTATTATTTATAATAAAGCACAAAAATTATAAATAGGACAAGAGATTGTGCCCTGAAAGGCCTGCCTCACTATAATGAGAAGACAATCAAATTTATCCTATCACCACAGAGGTTGAATATTTATTTATTTAAATTTATGTCCTGCCATTCCCCCAAGAATCAGGGCAAACATATATCAAAGCAAGTATTAGACAACATTAACTCCGACTCAAATAAATTAGTCATGAAAAATAATTGTTTGATAACCAAAAGCATTAGAAAACTCATGTGAAGTTGAAGTCACAGCAAAGTGAAGTAAAAAAAGAACATTACTCATGTATATTTAAATTAAATATTTACAAATAAAGCACTTAAAATTTTAAGAGTCTGCATTTTTTGAAAGTTATTGAAATTTTAAACCAGTTCAAAACCAGTAACCGAACCACTTTTAAACATTTTTTTTTTTGCTTGAATGGAACTAAAAGGAACCCAAACTGATTGAATGCATCTGAACTCAAACCTGAGTCAATCCGGTACCAGTCTGACAGAGACCATGGGTGAAAACAAATGAGACGTGAGGCCACAGCAGGTGCGTGCACACCCGCTCATTTATCAAGCAGCCGCCAGATGTTAGCCTGCACTCGCCACATGGCCAACACCCATTCGTCACTCAAAGCATCTTCAAGGAAACTGCAGGCCACTGCAGGCGAATCCAAGTCAATGTGTGTGTCTTGCCAATTAGCTTCGGCCGCAGCCAGGAAGGTCCACCAGCACCAGAGTGTCACGCTTAGCGCACCTGGTCAGATGACAGCTGGGCTGGGGTGAGCACTAGCATGCCTAGCCTGATGACAGGGGGGCTGGGGAAAGGGAGACAGGGGGTGCAGGAAACCGGGTGCCAACCTCCCGCCAACCGCGCCGGGCAGCATGGAGTGCTTGAGCAGCAACTGCTTCCTCCCTCCCTCTCTGTTCTCATTGGTGCCACTGAGTGGAAGCTGTCGCAAGCACATAAAATACACACAGGGGGATGCCCATTTATTAGGTTGGACATGTTAAACCTGTGAGTGGGGAGGCTAGTGATGGTTGCACGGACTGAACATGGGCTCCCGCGGGTTAAACTTCCCGTCTCTTTTCACCCTAGAAGGAACGCAGGGAAGGGCTTTCTCTGTTATTCTTACAGATAAGAGAAACTCAGGGCTTCCACAAGAGAGTCCAGGTCTGGAAGCAATATTTCTGTCATAGGAACAGACTGAAAGAAGAAAGAGCCTGCAGAAAAAAGCATTGTTTTCATGTACCAGAAGTAAAATAAAAAGCCTTGGAAAAGCCAGTCCTTTCATCCCCAAAGCAGAGCAGATGGAGACGTGTCTTTTGCCTTGTAGCAACCCTCATGATCGTACTTTGTGACCGAGGCCCTCGGTGCTTTCACCGTGACCATTAACCATTGCTTACCATAGCATGAAGCTATTCAGCCAGTCTCTTTTTCCCTAGGCCCACAAAGAAAGAGGGTATCCAAAATTATTTGAACCATCTCAGAAACTTCTTTCCATCATTGCAGTTTCCTCAGGCCACTCAGAACGGAGCAATTCTATTTCACATTGTGTAGGAGGAGCATCGCTAGCTGGCGCTCGGTGCTGAACTGGAAGAATGTAAACTCCACTCTTCCAAAGTCTCTCAACTCCAATTAGTTAACTCAAGATTTCTTTGTCACCTAGATCTTCAGGATACCTACCTATATATCCCAAGTGATCCACAGCATCAACAATCAGTGTCTGTCTCCAGAATGATATCTTTTATTGGACCAACTGTTGGTGGAAGCAAGCAAGCTTTCGGGCACACAGGGCCCTTCCTCGGGCATGCAACAGGATTCATCTCCTGTAAGTGAAACTCTTGTCCATTTATGTACTTATTTAAGTTATCGCCAATGCACTGAAGGAGGACTCATTACTAATTTCAGGAATACTATATCTTGCTCCTAACTTTCCTAGGAAAGAGAGCATCCCTAACCGGAAGTGGACTCACTCTGAAAAGTGAAGTCTCTGTGAAACTGCACAAGCATCACAGATGAGATTGCAACCAGAATATTGCTGGTGGGGTGCTGGTTTATTTTTCATATTTCCTTTCCATTAATAAATCTGTCAATTAGAAACTTGAGTACTTTTGCTATTTTTAGTTGGTGTTCCTTAAAACAAGTAAAAAAACAGGTAAGTAAAATAGTGGGGCTCTACCTTCCCTGAAATAAACTCATGAATAAAAATTCAGTAACATCTTTTAGAAATCCTAATATAATAAATTTATAAGTTTGAATCGTTTTTTGCAATGCTATCTCGATGTCCCTTTTCACACGAAACACGCCCACCCTCCCCGCTTTGCCCACATGGGCGACTAGGTGGGTGAGGGGGCGTCTGTGTGACGGCTGGTGGAGATGGAGGGGTGTGTGCGCGCTCTACCTATCTCCACCGATCCCCTACGCACGGATGTATTGGAGAAAACGGAGGTGCCTCCATGCATGTAATGGGCTGCCCATGCACCGCACACCCGCCATGGCCTCCACCCATCCCCCCCCGCACTGCGGCTCCTCCCGGGCCCGTTTGAAAAGGCCCTAAAAGGTCTGGCACGAACACCAACTGTATCTACCCCACAATACTTAATTTGAAACACCTTCCAGATGTCTGGCTTTCTGAGGGTAAGTGCTGAGCAGACCTCTTACAAGTGTCCTAGGTTGGGCATCCAAAATGACTAGCTGCTCTTCAAAATTATAAGATGACCGCAGTAATCAAAATTAAAATTCTTGAGTACTGATTTCTATTTAGGGATGAAGTTGTTTTCTAAAGGACAGAAGGTTTCATTTTGAAAGATGCCCAAGGACCTTCAAGACTGGCTAGTTTCTGAAGGTTTTAAGACACAAGCGGCAGAAATTTGGCACTTGGAAAATGCTGGGATTCCAGAGGGGAGAGACAATACTCACTTTGGTCAACTCTACATGTTCGCTTGTTTCCTTATGTGCCTTGCCTAGTTTCCCCCCCTGCTGCCAGGACTCATTCTTTTCCCTCATGTATCAGGGGAGGGTGGTTGAAAGGAGTGTCAGTGACCTGAGGCAGATTACAACTGGCAAAAAACAGAGTAGCTATATGCTGCAGAAAGTGGTGAATGAGCCAAGAGGCACTCCACCTACTTGGAGGGTAGGAGCCCTCTTTTCATTGCTTTTGTAAGGAGGAGTGGAGAAAAACAGGCAGGAAGCCAGGACTGCTAGAAAGGAGAGGAAAAGAAGCCAAATTAACTCAACTCCTGCCATTCACCATAAAATGATATACTTGTCTGCAGTTGGCCTATGTAGTGCTGAAATTGAAAAGATTTCACAGAAAATATTTGCATTTACCATTAAATAGGATTTAAATCTATAAATAATTAGATTTTTATTGTGTTATTTTTGTAAGCTGCCCTGGGCTGCCTTTGGCAGGAGGGGCGGGGTAATAAGTGTTTTAAAATAAATACATAAATAAATAAATAAAAATAGGTTAGGCTAATAAACATTTCAATTCTGGCTCCCAGAAGTATTGCCAAAATGACTTTAACAACATTAAGTTGTTTTAAAATTTGGTTTTCTTACATCTCTAATAGCAAGATTTTATACAATATGTTTACTAACATTTCTATGAGAAATTTAAAAAGAAATATTTTAAAGCATTTGCATCGTTACAGAAGGAATGTTAGGCCACGCAGATTGTATCACTTTATGAAGAAAAAATGGGCAGAGAGTGCATTCAGGAAACAAAACATGGTCCACGTCTTGCAACTGCAACCTGCAGGTAGATTATTTCATCCTCATAGAGCCCTATCGACTTCAAGACAATAAGCATAGAACATCAGGACTCCTCCTGTATAAATTCACTGCGAGGGTCAGGGCGTGTATATTCTTTGGGGGGAAAAGTCTTCTTTAAAAAAAAAAAAGGACAGAACATTGGATTTGAGAGAAATGACCAAGACTCCATGAATCTTTCCAAGACTGAGAGTCTCATGGTTTGTAGTTGTCCACAGCTGCATCCAAGGAGTTACTGACATGACAACATGGCCAATTATCATCGAATAGAGCAAGCCGCATTCTGAGAAGCTGAGAATGTCTCATGCTGACAGGTCTTGGAAAGATTGCTCAGGAGGGCAACCATACCCAGCCATTCATGAGCAGTAAAACACTAGGAATCGTCCTGCCTGGACTATTGGGTTCACAAAGATAGGGGCTAGGTAGGGAATAAGACATCATCTACCCAGGGAGATGGGGCAGACAGCAAGATGGAGTAGCATCCCTTCTCATAGCGGCCACAGTCAGTAGCATTCCCTACAGTTCACCATCTTCGCTCCTCCCCAATGTTTCCTAAAGGCTAGGAACTACTCCCTTTTCTGCTTTTGAGAGAGCTTGCCTTGGCTGCAAGAAGTCCATCCAGGGAAGGGGGAGTGTAGGACCCCACTGCCTTTCAGAGAACAGGCTGTCCCCCTTTGGGGTGTGCTTTATTTGTGGCTGTGCGACTCAATGCCTACAGCTGGATACTCTCAGGGTGATTTCAGAAGTGACATGGTGAATGTCCACCACAGTCAACCTCAGTCAAACGCTGGGGGTGTTGAAAGCGCCGTGCATATCTGTTTGCTTGCATCTAGATGTTCACCACAGTCAAACGCTGCCCGGGGTGAAGCTAACCGGTGCGACCTCTGCTCAAGAAGCCATCGCTTGATGTTGACTCCCTTGCTAGCTATCGGTCTGTCTCTAACCTTCCCTGGACCACATGGCCGGGCTTAAGCATTCAGATTATTGGAGCTCTGGGGAGATTGCCGTGGGGGTTTCCCAGATTCGGGTGAGGTCTCCCCAGGCTCAGTCTCAGTCCCGCAGCTAGGCTGGGACAGCTGGGGTTCCCCCGGAGGGGAGAAGAAGCCTAGAGGAATCCCCTGGAGCAGAGGGGTCCCGGGGGGGGGTAGAGGAGCTGTGTGCTAGGCAATCCCCAGGCTCAGTCTGGACCACATGGCCAGGCCAGGGTCTGCGGAAGGGTGATGCTGTGGCTGGGGATTGCCAGAGGGAATGGGCTCCCGTGGGGGAGGAGGAGGAGGGAGAGAAATGGCTGTAGGGGCAGTGTGTCACAGTGGCCTAGGCAATAACTACTTTAAAGAGGAAGACTGCATTAGAATTAAGTACATGGAATGTGCGGAGTGCTGGATGTTGGCAAGAGGTGTAATGAAAAGTGCATGTAAAAGAGGAAAAGGAAAACAAGGAGGACACTGGGGGTACGGTGCGGTTGGAATAGGACAAGACGTTTAGGCAGAAGGTGGCCTCTAACCCGCATATACGATAGGATTTACTGGATAGTACCATGCATTCTCAACTCAAGGCACTGTACAGGCCTGTAGTAGGGATCGGCACAGGGAGCGGGGCGCTCCTGCCTCAACCTCAGAGAGTCTAAGGCAAAGGACGTGTGTTACGCCATTAATAGGGTAGATTGTTTTCAAGGGCAGTACAAGCTTGGGCACGACTGTAGCCAATGCAGGGGGCTACGTGCCACAGTCGCATGTTCAAGGGGGAAGTACAGCACCAACGAGCCTCCCAGAGATTCAATAAGCAGGACAAGCAGGTGGGAACAAGCAGTATCAAGGGGGCTCCCGGACCTGCGTCTTGCTTGCACACCAACTAAATTAGCAGCACTGGCCACCCTCCTAGAGAGGTACTCTAAGGGGGAGGAGTGTGTGGCCTATTTATGGCAGGGGTTTCCCCACACCATATCAGGGTCCAAGGGTTAATCAGAGGCAAGAAACTTTAGGTCAGTGACAGCCATAGAGAAGGCAGTGTGGATGAAGATCCAGAAGGAAATCGTACCAGATCAGATGGCAGGCCCCGTTGATTCTCCCCCTTTCCCAGACATGCAGTGTTCTCCCGTAGGCATTGTGCCCAAAAAGGCGCCAGGTGACTATAACTGGATACATCACCTCTCTTACCATAGGGTTGGATTGGCGAATAGGTATCTTTTGACTCAGCAGTGTGCATTGTGCACCCCTGCGGCCATACGACCCCGCTAGGGAAAAGAGACATTAAGTCAGCCTTTCACTTGCTGTCAGTGTCCCCCAAGGTTTTAGGACATGGCTTTACGAATGGGGTAAGCCATCTCATGCTCCACCTTTGACAGGTTCAGCTCCCTGCTAGAATGGGCAGTCAAGGACAGGATGGGCCTCCCATCAGTCTCCAAACAGCTTGATGACTTTCAATACACAGGCAGAGGGGAGTCTGGGAAGTGCGTGCACCTGATGGCAGCTTTCTTGAAGCTGGCGGAGGAGCTGGGCATGCCACTGGCAGATGAAAGGACAGAGGGCCCAATGTCAAAATTGGCATTCTAGAGCATCAAAACGGACACGGTGGCTTACACATTCAGCCTACCGCAGGACAAGCTCCAGACTCTCCACCTGCTGCTGAAAGAACGTCTGGGGGTGCAAAGCTGAGACACATGCAAAAGCCGTTAGGCCACCTTCATTTTGCCTGCAGGGTTGTAGCCCTGGGGAGAGTGTTGTGTGCACCGCTGGCCTGAGTCACGGCAGGAGCATCGGCCCCGGCGTCATCACATCAGGGTCACCAGGGGGATAAAAAGAGGATTTGAGGGTCTGAGCTTCCTGGATAATTATAATGGTGTTTCACCGTGGAGGGAGGTGAGTTTGTTGGAAGCTGGCCCGCAGGTGGTAACCGATGCGGCTGGGAGGACTGGCTTTGGTGTTTACTTCCAGGGGCAATGGTGTGCCCAGCGGTGGCCGTCCAATTGGGCAAAGGCTGGAATCCTGGCCGACATAACATTCCTGGGAGCTATTCCTCCTTCTAGTTGCTGTTTTGATTTGGGGCCACAAGTTCAAGAACACGCATGTTCGCTTTTGGACAGACAACCGGGCTGTCGTGCAGGTAGTAAACAGCCAGTCTTCAAAGCTGCCCAGGGTCATGGGCCTGGTAACATCGTTTGTGTCTAAAGATGGCTGTCTCTAAACATGCGCTTCGCAGCTAGGCACATCCCCGGTGTGTACAATGAAATTGCTGATGTCCTCTTTCATTTTCAGACAGAAGGATTTCGTTCTTTGGCACCTGGTGCCACCCCAGATTCAAAGGTGATGCCAGAAGCATTGTGGGAACTGGTGACAACCTCCTAGATGGTGGAATAGAAGCATCAGTTTCTGAAGGAAGCTGGTGGTGCTACCAAAAGGGCTTTGAGGCCTTTAAGACATTCCTTGCTGATCAGGGGCTGGTGGGGCAGTGGCCTATTCTCCTCAAATTTGTGAAGTTGTTTGCGGGCAAGTTCAAGAAAGGGGTTTGGCAGCGCACACCATTAAGGGCTCGCCGGCAGCAATTACTTTCTTTAGTAAGGCCAACAGGTTTCCGGATCCCTGCTAAGATTTGACAGCAGAAGACCTATGTCCATTCACCTTCTGGCAAACCTTTGAGCCTCATTACTAGCTTCATAGTCATCAAGCTATGAGGTCATGCTTTTTAAAGCAGCTTTTTCTACTGTGTTCTTCACGGCCCTCCATATTAGTGGGTTGGTCCAAGCCTCCTGGGCTGATGCATCAAAGAGGTCCCTGACCATTCAGGATTTGGTCCCCAGGGTGGACATGGTGAGAATTACTATTCGGCGGTCAGAGACTGATCAAAGGGGATGGGGCCAGAACTTGATGGGCGCACTGATGGAGATCATACGCCCAGTCGAGGTCATGAAGACATTCCTAGACATATACCCTTGTCAGGAAGGCTTGCATTTCATCCATGATGTTTGGCAGTTTTTGACTAAATTCCAATTTATGGCCATTTTTAGGAAGGTGATCAGTAGGTTAGGTCTCCTGCCTTCAGGTCTCAATCATTTTGAATGGGTGAGGTCTCCATGGCCGCAGCCGCCGGGCTCCAGACGCTGACAGTCCAGGCTATCAGGAGGTGGAGGTTGGGCGCATACTGCTCCTATGTCAAGCCCTTTGAATCACCCCAATAAGAGCGGGACTACCTGGTATTCATGGGCATGGTTCCTCACTGTTAGTCACAGGGGTGTCTGGTATTGGGGCTAGCCATCATAATAAAGATGCGGCCAAGGCCTTAAACCCAAGGTGATGTGTCTGGCGTGGTTCCTTTGGGGCCTGCTCATGCAACGATCTATGGACAGACACCTGATGCTGGACAAAAAGGAAGGAAAAGGCAGCGTCAGCCTGTTCTATTGCGAGATCTGTCTGATTCAATTCCTAGAACTGATCACAACTTGAATTTGATGAACGTGTGGTTGTATTATCAGTCAAAAAGTTAGAGTTCCCAGAAAGCCTATCAGCCTATCTATTTGTCAAAGACATGAAATCCCAAGGTGTGGAATACCCTCTGTTCAAGCTTGGGAGAGAGTGATATCAACTGACAGAGATGTTGAGACTTGGAACCTGCAAATGAACAAATTCTTGAGCCAGTTTCCACCCAAGTCTGAGCCTGTTCCTCCTTATACCCTCCTGTCCTGACCTGAGCCTGTACCTGTTCCTGAGCCCAAGGCTCTGTCTCAATCTGTTCCTGATCCTCCCCAGATCTACTCCGGCTCATATTCCTGAAGTCTGCCCATGTCCTAGACAAATCCTGACAAAAGGAGTCCCAACCTGTGTGAAAAACCCAGCTCGTTTCCACCTTTCCAACTGTACGTTGCATCATATGTAATGCAACCAGTCCACAAAAAGGGGGAGACTGTGCTGTCCATTTTCTTATGATCATATACTTCCCAGCCTGCCAACTGACTGCACCCTTTGGTGTTGCCCTTCGGCCAAAGGCCGATTGTCTTCAGACTTCTTGTTTTCTTAAATACCTGGGAGGGAAGAGAATGGCCACAGATATAGTCAATACATAGTTGGGAGACATCCCTCCTTTCCCAGCAACCAGCCAATAAACAGTTTCTTCTAATGTACATACATACACGCCTGAGAGTATAACTGCATTGCTATTTCCTATGATACTATAAACGCAAGTCTTTGAATTTTATTCTTGGTAGTTCTAATTATCTTCATCATAAAAAGCTAAAGTTTAGGTCAGAACCAAATATACCCTAAATTTCCCACTTCATTACATTTTCTTCAACAGAACCTATACACAATTTGTCCCTTGCCAACTGTTTAGAAGGTGAATAACAGAATCTATACAATGTTTTGCATTGAACCGCCAATAAATTGCATAGTATCACCCTTCTTCTTGTATAAAGAAAGATACACTAACTTTTCGCTGAGCCTACAAGACCTGGCTGTTCGCCCAGGCCTTCGAAGGGGAGGGTGGGATAGTTGGGGGTAAATTTGGGTTTTTAGATTTTTTAAATATATTGTTGCTTTTTTTAGTATTTTTATTATATTTTTATGTATCTTTTGTTATTGCATGCCATCCCGAGATGCCGTAGGCATGGGTGGGGCGGCTAATAAATAAATAAATATAAATAAATAAATAAACTTTGTTCTTCTTATCCTATACCAGTATTCAATGCTTTGGCAAACCCATCTGCCCATAAATGTAAGTTTCAGTATTTTATTGGAAGTATGAAGGCTTTTGTGGTCTTTCCCATGATGCCTTTTCCATTTTTCAAAGAGTGCAATACATTCTATGTTTGCTGCACTGCAGACAAAGGGTGCTGGCAGCAGGCACAGCGGGGGGAAGTCCGCCAGCACTTTAGCGCGCACGTGACCCGGGGGGAAACAGTATGCCCCTCCGATGCAGCAAACCCCCCCCCCCAGACCCCACACCCCGGGGGATGGAGCAAGATGCATAATGAATGTGAAAGCAAGAGAATTGTTGGCTACAAGCGCGAGAAGCCACTCGAAAACACAGAACATTTATTCTAAATGGGGGATTGATTGGTCACCTGGTTGGTATATCTGTTTATCGGCTATAATGCTATCTCAGGTTCTTCATATTCAATTTAAGGAATTTGGAAATACAGGGGGAAAGGTATGCCTTGCTTGTGAATTAATGTAACTGAAGCCTGTTGCATTGTATTAGGGAGCATACCTTTCCTCTTCATACTTAATGGAGCAAGATGGTCCATGCCCTGGGCTGCAGCGTGTATGGGCTGGGGTGGGGTGTTGGATTGGATGAGGTGCGCAGTTTCGCTTGCTGTGCACATGCACGCCTGAGCACACACCGCTCAGTTCTACTGTGCACCTGCCACCGGCATAAGACAGCAGTTGGATTGCACCCCAAGTGTCTTTTTTATCACCTATAATGCTTCTGCTCTGGAAATAAGTATGAAGAGAAATCATGAAGAACTTATACTTTACATATTTTGGCCAATGCAATTCTACCTCAACCCTGAAGGTGATAACTAAACATTTTTAAGCTAGCATCTGCTAGCTTTCCTCGCTCCAATTAACTAGACCTTCTGAAGAAAAAATGGTTGATGTCATTACTAGTGTTATAGGAGTAATATCCTCTTGCAATCCCAATTGCCTTTTAATGAAGGACCAAATTTCGAATGCGGTAACCGTAAAGATTAACTGGGTGAGTTAATTTGATTATCTATCCAATCTAAGCAACAAGGAGATCTGACCTCCATCATTTTATTCCTTCTTGCACAAGTGAACAATTTATTTTATATTCTTCCAGGGCAACACTGATTTAAAATTAAACTTCCTAGTAATATTGATTTGGAAATTTTTATATTGTTAACTATAAACGTAACATAAACATAACAATTTAATTTATATCCCGCACTCTCTCAAAAGACTCGAGGCGGCTCACAACACAATAAATACATTACTGGGATTTCTATCCCATGCAGGGGACCCAGCATAAGCAATAACCTAACACATATCATAACATATCAAAACAAAACCCCACCCAACTGATACCTCCTTTGACCAATGCCTACACACCAGGCAAGTGGTCCCATCACTAAACCTTTCTGTACCCTGCTGCCACCAGGGTATCCGGCTGGCTCCACCCCTCTCTCACCGCGGGGGAGTCAGCCACCTCCACCTCCACATCAGTAAAGTAACCCCCCCCTACATAATACAAAACCTATCAAAAAAGCCCACCTTAGCCCCATAACCGGCCAAGGCAGACCCTCTAAACAATACTAAATAAGTCAAAAACACCCACACAATTTACAATTCCCAAGGCAACCTCTCATTTAATGAGACACATCCCAAAAACTTCCTCCCACCTGATCACAAAACTCAAGCCCCTCAACCCGACTGGCCCCTTCGGCTAGCGGCCTGTGGCTCCGCGGCCTGCGGTGCAGCCGCATGCGGTGTCTCTTATACGCTGGCTCGGTAGCGGTGGAGGGGGCAGGGGGGAGGCTATAGCTATATATACTTTATTCCATGGTGCCATCTCGTCTTGAACTTTTCACAATACTGGTAAGATAAAGAGGATACACCTCCAGAATCTCTTCCCCCCCCCATCCAAGTTTTTTAATGGTTTCCGTTTTCATAGACATTATACTTTTTCTGATCATTGACATTATAGGCTGAGAACCTACTGAATAATTCAATCTCTTGAAGAGCTTCTTCAGGTACTGCATTCAAAATCTGGGTAAGACACAGTAGAGCATCATCTGCATAAAGAACAATTGTTTTTTGCTCAGGTGATTTAGTATTCATTTTTAGGCTATTTAAGTTGGCCATAACTTTCTGTGCTAATGGTTCATTCACCAAAGCAGATAAGAGAGAAAGGACAAACCTGTATAGTCCCCTCTCTTGAAAGCCAATTCCTTATGATTCCATCTGTAAACAACACTGATGTAAAATACAAGGCCCTTATACAGTTTGCAAATCATAACATTCCAGGTATGCTTCGACTTAGTTTTGCTTGATGCTAAGGAAGTCTTCACCGAGCCAATTTCTGGATTGAGCTATGTACAGATAGCTCTGGGTTTGAAGATTATCTGCAAAATACCTTTCTTTAATGAAACCCATTTGTTTAGGATGTACCTTATTTATTTATTTAATTATTTATTTAAAAACCAAAACATTTCTAGCCTTGATACAAGAATTTTGGCATAAAAGCCAACGATCTACATTAAGCAATAATATAGGCTGATATGACTCGCATTCTTCAAAAGCTTGCCTTACTTGTGAAGTAATGTAACTGAAGCCTGTTGCATTGTAATACGGAGCATACCTTTCCCCCTGTAGTTCCTTAAATTGAGTATTAAGAACTTGAACCAATTCCTTTCTAAACTTATAAAGTTCAGGTGATTAGCCACTAGGTCCTATACTTTTTACAGATAAGCTGTTTTTTTATTGTTCCACTTTCATTAAGGACAATGGGTTCTCTTTCTCAACTTTATTTTTCTGCTGATAACTGGCAGATTATTGTAAATACTGTTTGTAGTTGATCTGTTGGTATAGACAATCGTTTGATTAATACTAGTTCCAATACTATTCACAACAGGCTTATTCCCCCCCCCCCTAAGTTTCAACACCACTTTGCCCTCTTGCAAATCTTCTTCTGAATGCACAATTTCTTGCATAAACTACCTTGAGTTTTCCACTTTTGCACAGATTTGCACTTTTGCACTTTTCCACCAGGTGACCAATAAATCCCCCATTTAGCATAAACGTTCTCTGTATCCAAGTGGCTTCTCACACTAGTAGCCAACAATTCTCTTGCTTTCACATTTATGCAATATTAATTGGTAAACATTTTATATATCACGTATTTTGAATCATTTCCTTTTATGGACATAAAGACATTAGGAAATTTTTATTCACTCAAATCTTAAACATTAAAAAATAAATATGTTGAATGAGAGGTTTTAGAATTCACCGCATGCTTAAACTTCAGACTTTTCTTTGCAATAGGAGGGGTGAAAATGATAGTCACTAGCCCAATTATGATTTAGTTCCATTGTCCCGAAAAACACACTGAACTATCCTAATTAAAGAATAGTATCTTCATATTCTTTTACACATCTAAATGTTCTCATTAAAGTTGAAAGAGAATATACTCTTAAATTACTTAACTGGCTCAAAACATTTTCTCAGAAGATAAACAACCAGACTATCACCCAAACTCTTTACTGAATGTTGATTACAAGACTATCACAAATTTATTAGCTCTAAGACTTGGTAAGGCGATTCCAACTTTGATATATGCTGATCAGGTAGGCTTAATAAAGGTTAGGTTAGTCTTGGATGGTATGTGCAAGTTGCTACATATGCTTCAGCAATGTCACCTGACTGACTCTCCTGCTGCTCTTTTCTCACTAGAGGATGAAAAAGCATTTGACAGAACTGAAATATCTGCTCTTAACAAAAATTTGGTTTTGGTGAGAAATTCATAAACTCAATATCAATCTTATATAGGTCTCCTCTCGCAGCAGTATTTGCTAATAGCATTCAGTTTGGAAAGACACAAATCAGGGATGTCCTCTATCTCCACTCTTACTCAATTTAGTATTGGAATCTCTGACAGCAGCTGTCAGTCAATCAACTCATATAAAAGGGATTAAGATTCTTGATCAAAGTTATAAAAACCAATTCATATGCAGATGATATCCTACTTCTGTTGAAAAGCCCAGGTAATTTATTACCTCATCTGCTAGCTCTATTTGAGTAATTCGGTCAATTATCAGGTCTTAAGATTATTCAGATAAGTTATCTTACATGAATGTGTCAAAGAGATCAGATAAATCTTACATATTAAAAAGGACATGGAAAGATGGAGAACATAAACAAAATAAATGTTTGTCTCAAAATTAACTATACGTTCAGTTTATTACCATTGAAAGTACCTGCATGTGTTTTATGTGTATAAATAAAATGATATTCAACTTTATATGGCAATATAAAAATGAAGAATGGTGGCCAAAACCCTCAAAAGGGCATGGTGTCCATATGAGAAATGGAAAAGTATCTGGAATTCACCTTGTAAAACATCTAATTCACTGTTTTTAAGGGTTTTTTTCAGAACAAGCTTTTAAACAGGCTTTTTTGGACCCCAGATAGATTATTTAAAGCAGGGCTGTCTATTGCTGGAGATGTGGAAGAAGGGTGATACTATGCAAATATGAGTTCTTAGTCATATTTTATTATTTTGTCCTAGAATTACAAATTGGCTTAACATATGTATAGTATTTTCTAACACACTTAACATTAACATGGTACCATCGCCTGGATTATGCACATTGGAGGCTCCCTTGCATTGTTTGCTCCCATTAAAAAAAAATAGCTAGCGATAATATTTTTGGATGCAATATGGTTAATTTTAAGAAACCATTCTTAAATGGAAAACTCCCAACGTACCTTCTTTCTTGGAACGGTTAAACGAACATATGCATGTTGCTTTAATGGAAAAGCTTACATAGACAAATAGACATAATTGGGTTTTGATAATGAAATATGGTGTAATACGAATCCTCTGTTATTTGTTTGTAGTATAGCATCCTCTGAATGTGTGTGTATGTGTGTATTATATATATATAATGTTAGTTTGTATATAGTGAGGTTTATAGTATGTTATCTATTTTGCAATGCTTAGGTATTTTATTGATGTATTTTGTTACAATATAAACAATATTACTATAAGAAGATAAGCAACCAGACTACAAGGATTAACCATAACTGTAAGGTAACAGGTATAGACACACAAGTATCTCCTAAAATATAGTGTAATCAACCATACAATATTAAAGTGATATCATTCATTTTATCAATAACCACTTTTATATCAAAAATTTGAGGCATCCCCACAACACTAGCCATCTTGAAAAATAATTATTTGTATTCTAAACTTGAACAAATTTTTTTAATTGATTTTAATTCTTTAATTGAGTAATAATAAATGAGACTAGACAGTGACTTCTAATTCTGTACATGGGAAGCAAAGTTCACAGTGATATTAAACAACGAAGTAATAAGCTTGAAAGGCTAGACAAAGTTAAAAGTTAAAAGTAGACAAAAACCAGGTAGAAGCAGTGTTCTGAAATATTGTCAACTTTTGCTGCGTTATTCTTGTGCATACTTTGTATAGTGTATACACTATATGCGCTTCTCATTCTTCTTCCTCCCTTAACCCCCTCCTGCCTCTCTTCTGTTCTCCTCCTCACCAACTTTCCTTGATGAGGTCATCTCTCTAACCTCCATATCAAACCCCCCCTACAAGTCCCTTTGACCCCATCCCCTCCTGACCTCTATTATCCTGTCTCAGCCTCTCTACTGCACATCGTTAATCTCCCCCTCTCTAGTAACGCCTTTCTCTCTGCTTTCAAACATGCCACTGTCTCCCCTATCCTTAAGAAGCCCACTCTTGACCCTCCAACTACCACCCCACCTCTCTCCTTCCCTTCACTTTCAAGCTCCTGGAATATGCTGTCTACACACCCTTTGTCTCGAGTTCCTCTCCTCCAAATCCTCCCTTGACCCCCTTCAATATGGTATTCCGTCCTCTTCACTTCATTGAGACTGCTCTTGCCAAAATCACCAATGACCTTTTCTTAGCCAAATCCAATGACCTCTACTCCATTCTTGTCCTTCTTGATCTCTCTGCTGCCTGACACTTTTGACCACACCCTCCTTCTTGACTTGCTTCGATCGCTTGGTTTCCGCGGCTCAATCCTTGACTTCTTCTCTTCCTACCTCTCCAAATGCCCTTCAATGAGTCTCTTCCTGGTACTTCCTCCACTTCCTTCCCTTCTCAGTAGGAGTTCCTCAGGACTCTGTCCTTGGCCCACTTCTCTTTACACTTTGTTCCTCAACTCACTCATTAAATCTCATCGCTTCCAGTATCACCTCTCTTTGCTGATGACACCCAACTCTTATCTCTCCACCCCAGCTCTTCCTCCCTCCATTCAGTCTCTCACCATGTCTTGCAGCCAATGCAAGCTTCGTATGTCCAAAACGGACACCCTCATCTTCCCCTTAAAACCTTCCTCTCTCTCTTCCTTCTCAATTTCTATTCATGGGATCACCATCCAGACTGCCACATAGCCTGGGGTTTATCTTTGTCTCCTCCCTCTCCTTTAAACCTCAAATCCCATCTGTTGCCAAGTTTTGTCATCTCTTCCTGCACAACTTTGCTTCTGGCCTTTCCTCATGGTTTCCACTGCCAGAATTTTAGTACCTTCTCTTTATCGTCTCTTACCTTGACTACTACAGACTCCTCCTTATTGGCCTTTTCCACTCTCATCTTGCCCCCCTCACTTCTGTTCAAAACTCCACTGCCAAGGTCATCCATCTAGTCTGACTCTATGATCATGTTCAGCTCCTTTTCTTATCTCCAGAGGCTCCCTCTACCTGAATGCATTCAGCACAAGCTCCTAGTCCTTACTTTCAAGGCCCTTAATAAGCCTTACCCTCTCCTATCTCTCTGAGTTTGTTTCCCACCACACTCCCGTCTGGAAGCTCCGCTCCTCCTCTTGCTTCTCAAAATGTATCTGTTCCTTCTCCCTTACTGTGCCCCATGCCTAGAATTCTCTCCCTGAATACATTCATTATGCTCCCTCCCAACCTTTAGAACCCTCCTGAAAACTCTTCTGTCAGGCTTTCCCTAGCTCCTCATCCCATTAGTTTCCAACCTGATTTTCTCAGGGTCCCGTTACTAAGCTAAGCGTGTGCACCTGCAACTTCACAGATGTAAGTTCCTGTCTTTCCCCTTCTGTTCCCCTTCCCTGTCTTTCTTAGATTGTAAAACACCAGATACATTGCTGACACATTATTAATTATTATTATTATTAAGAATACAAATAATATTAATAACTCAGTCCAAATAACAGAATTTATTTTAGTTCTAATGTTCTGTCACAATTTTTTAATAGAACAAGTAACAATTTTTCTACCCAGCTCTAGCTCAATTACTAAATTAAAACATGGCTATCCTCACAGAGATATTTGTTTGGTTTCCAAAGGCAGTTAGGATTGCTGAACTTGTTGAAAATGTTTTGCACAACAGTTTGCTCAGCAGCGTTCACTTGTCACTTTAGAACTCTCCTCCCTCCTCACCAAGCCCAAATAGTGAAAGCCCATAATTAACAAATTGCACAAAACAAGTCCTGTACCTTCTGTATCAGGATCTTGAAATGGATTTAATTCTCCAACATCGGGTTCTTCAAATGGGTATGAACTGGAATTGGCTAAGTCCTGTTCAGCTTCGTCCAAAAAATTAAGCTTGTTGATAAGCTCTGGAAGGAAAATTAAATAAGTTTTCAATATGGTCGTGATTAACACTAGACACAGACTATTCAAAAAGCACATTTCAAGTAAAAAAACAAATTCACACAATTTGTCCATGGAAACAATGAAATGGGGCACATTACAAGCTGCAGAACTAAACTACTGTATTTTGTAGCACACCAACATTTCCATCCCAATGGCATAAACTGAAAAAAACTTCTATTCATTAACTAGTATATTCAGCGACATTGACCTACTACACTGCAGAAGTGGCCTTCTGAATCTGACCTGTTAAATAAATATTACAGTAGATTTAGAAAGCTAAACAAAGGTTCAAAACATGGGAGATTAAAATCTTTTTTCCTTGCTAATCAAAAATTCTCTTTTCTTCATATAATGCACATGCAAACTCAGGAGACCTATGATGAAATTGTAAATGTTAAGTGTCATTCACTGCACATAATTTTAATTATAGGTCTTTCTATTTACAACCATAGGACAATGCAGTGGCTGAAAAGATAGACTCTTAAGACATATTACTACCTGTTGGATGCACTACAAATTACTTAAAATGACATTGAGTGGAAAGCACAAAGATAAAACTGACAGCTGAGTACAAGTCAAAGTCAAAGGTAGCAGGTCGCACGCAGTAAAACACAGACAATCAGAAAGGGAAAGAAAGGAGGAAAGCTCATAGACCTTCAGAGGAACTGGCTGATTTAGCTGAAGGCATATTTGCTTGCTTTATGCAGTCATCTTGATCTTCATCTAAGCTGCTCAGAGCATTCAACTGGTTTACAATTTCTGTAAACAGAAGCCAGTCAAGACAAATATAAGGTAAGGTCATTGAAAGGAAAAGCAGTATAAAGCATGCTGTTATTAGACAGAGAGGGGGACAAAGAAAACAAGCACACACATTAATGAAAAGGAATAGATTCAGAGACATTACAGTCATAAATAATACATTTATGCATGTGTTTTGTACACTTCATCCGTATTTTAACAAGAAGGAACACAAGGACGTACATTCTCAAAAAAACGGGTACCTTATTTTCAGCAGTTTCAATGTTAAAAGAGCTAATGAAGGTGGGTGAGCACAGTCCGTAGTACGATAGGGACCTATACCAGCTCAAGTTTCTCTAATTTTACTTTTAAAGGTTTTCTGTTTCTGAGAAAAAATGTATTTATATTTTCTTTATTTATTTCAATTTGTATCCCACTCTTTCCCTTAGGCTCAGGGTGACTCACATTTCATCTTATTAACTTTAAGAATTAACATTTAACCATAAACGTTAAAGTAATTAATTGAACTGGTACCCTCACCCCCACCCTGTGGTGTAGCTTAGGCTGAGAGATACGGGATGGGCCCATGGCCAAGCAGTGAGTTCATGGCGAAGGGGGGTCCTGAACTGGGGGCCTCCCCCTACCTCCTGGCCCCAATACTGCACTCAATCACACCACCACACTGGTTCTTACATTTAAAATCTTAATTTAAAAAGTAATTTTACTTAATGTAAAAAGAAGGGTTTGATGCTAAGAATGTGCATTCTAATTTCATATTTTGAACTAATTGCTACCAGTTTTTAATTTAAAACAGTTCCAGCTATGTAAGAACTGCACCACATACTGCTGAAGGGAGTTAAAGTGCAGTAATTTAGGGCCACTTATTCCTCCTCTTATGTAAAAGGAATAAATATCTGACTCGTCCGGTAGGTAGCAGTTTGATTAAAGGGCAGTGTCTGGAATAGCTTGGGTCCTCTGGGAATCAAATAGGCTAAATATGAAAGAACGTTTGCACTTAATGTTCCTTCTGTATTAAAATATTATGTGTACTGCTATTTTTAAGCTTTACAGATTGGCTTAAAATAATTCACACTCGGGTTGGAATAAACTAAATATGGTAATAAAACAAATTGGAAAAGCAATGGAGATTCATGTGTCACCAACTAACTGACACATTTATCAAAATCAGAAAAGGTGTTATGGAAACACTGGCCATGGTTCCATACTTAATGCTGAATTTTGCACTTAAAGTGGAGATTCAGCTGTTTTGTTATGTACGATGAATACTGCAAAACAATAGCACTTACTCCTTGCACACATAACAGGTTTCCTGAGGTACTGGCAAACTCATCTGATTTCCAAAATGGCTGCCATTTCATATTGCTCTCGAAAAGGATTGAAATAAAGACTTCCATTAAGCAGAGATGTTCTCTTCAAAATGGTAACGACCTCCCAGCAGAAGTGAGACTAAGCTGCTCTCAGGGAAGATGACAGGCCTTAACATAAGGACTAGGAAGCTCCTGTCTGTTTTATTCTAAAGATGACACAGTGATAGGAGGAGAAAAAAAATCAACCCCAGTAGGATCCTAAATAGCGTTGGGGCACAATTCTCATTTGTCCAGGTGCACAAGGAGGTTGCATGTATGCAAGATGCTTGCTATAGTGCTGTGCGTGCTAAATCCTCATTCACGGTCAGAGGCATCATTATGCAGTATTACTACTGCTAGCAGGATGCTGCCTGTAAATGTAATATAACCTCTACCTGAGGGATACTTATGAAAGGTCGGGCCTCACGTAAGTGCTGTCCATGCAGAACAGCTGTTCTGAGGGAACACCACTGCATGTGCAAATGAAAGTGGGCGATGGGCAACAGTGCCTCTTGCTATGCATAAGGATCTGGCCCCTTTTAAGTCTAGTGTGACAGTTTGGCATAAACCTTATGCATGCATAATCCCCTAGTGGACCTGGGTAAGTGAGGATTGTGCCCGTGGTTTTGAAAGCTAAAACAAAATTGAGTCAATCAACAGAAACTCAATTTAGTAATCCTAGAGCTCAACAAGAAGTAGGCTCAGAGAAAATGCAAAAAAAAAAAAAAAAAAACACAGAGAAAAAACCCTAGTAGTTCAGGAAGATTTCAATACGCACGCTGTCTTTCAAAAACAATTTGGACTCAGCACAGAATTTCAGATTAATTTTTTTACCCATGTAAGTAGCAGCATTCACCTTACAAAGCATTACAGTGATTTAATGTCAAGTTAAAATATGGTGCAATTGCTGTCCAACGTTTTAAGCAAAAACTTGAAAAACTCAATTAGAAGAGGCTCTAGTCTTTGAAAATAAAAAATCAAATCCAGGGGTTTGAAAATAGTTATTTGATGTTATTTTCAGTCGCCCAGTCCTTTCCCCCCCTAAATAATCATATTTACCAACACAAAACCTCCGGTTTAAGTGAACAGTTAAAGGTTCGCACAAATTTCCAAACCCAAAAAACCACCATTACGTCTACTCCTGTCCAAAACCAGCTCCCAATCCAAACACAGGGAGTAAACATCAGTTTCCAAACCAAAAAACCTCCAGAAAAACATACAACAATTGTACCAAACCCCAAAAAGCATGGAAATGGGAGATTAAGGCTCAACACACAACTAACACACCACGACAACCACTGTGAGCTTGAAACACAACTGACAGCATGAACGCCAAACAAGAAATCACACATGAACCCATAAAAAACTCACCTTAACTAGTGCTTGATGTATGCTGTGTTATTCTTTCCATGTTATTGTAAACCCCAAATAATGCCTTAAGTGAGCAGCACATTTAGGGTTTGGTTTTGGTTTGTGAATCATGATATTATGTGGTGAGCGGCAATTATTGTTATGTTGTTTTATTGAGGTAGATAGATTTGATTTTGTTTTACCCCACACCCCGCTTACAAACTGGGTTTACGTGATAAGGGGATGGGTTTTGTATGGGTTTTGTATGTGATCGTTTGTTTGGCGTTCATGCTGTCTGTTGTGTTTCCAGCTCCCAGCGGTAGTCAGTGTACTAGTTGTGTGGTGAGTCTTAATCCCCCATTTCCATGCTTCTTGGGTTTTGGTACAATTGTTCTTTTATGTTTTGCTGGAGGTTTCTTGGTTTGGAAACTGATGTTTACCCTGGTGTTTTTTTTCCGGTGGTGGTTTTGGATGGGAGTATTATTATTATTATAAACATTTATATAGCGCCAGTCGTGTGACCTGGTGCTGTACAGAACATAGAATTAGATACATTGTAATGGTGGGTTTTTGGGTCAGAAAATTTGTGCGAGCCTTAACTGTTCTCTTAAATCAGAGGTTGTGTGTTGGTAAATTTCCTTTGTTTTTTCCTCGTGCAACGAATTTGATTTCTGTATTTATCGGCACTGTAGTGCTCTCCAGAAAATGCTCTCTTCTGGTTTTTCTCTCTCTGCTGCCACAGTGTAACATTGAGCAGCATAACACTTTTAGTCAAGCTTAACATAAGGCAATGATTAAAATGTCACCCAAAGAGGGTGTGTGTTTATGGGATGATTTTGTATATCACTGCGTATTATTAAAGTGCTGGTATACTAGCACTGCTAGTATCTATACTGGTAGATTCATTAAGTGTATCCGAGTGCATTAGGATTTAAGTATACTGGCACTGGTAGTACAGAGCACTCCCTCCCCATGTCCTCCTCCCCCTTCTGCCCAGCCTGCTTGTAAGTACCCAACTCTGAAATTGTGCTAAGACCACCAGCCGCCCCGAGCTGTTCTCAGGAGGGGCGGGGTAGAAATCTAGAAAATAAAAATAATAAATAAATAATAACAACAATAAGGATTTCTAGAATGAATACCAAGTCTCCTCGATGCAGCTCACCGAGTTTGTCATAGGCGTGAGGTGAGTTCCTTAAGCAGCTGCGTTAGATCTGTGGTGGCAGAGTCTAGAGATCACTTTGGGGGCTACACGTCCTCCTCCCTCCCACGGCCTGATGGTCCCCATCAGGCTTGTAGTCCTTTTAATTTGCCTGCTGCCTTCAAGTTTTGCAGCTGAGCTGGTGCAGGGGAACTGGTACAGGGGGAGAGAGTTGGGATTTTTTTTGCATGCCAGCAACCCCAGTGAGCTGTCCCTGCTTTCCCCTGCCATCCACCTGAGTGTAACACAATCCCTGGGGTTTCCAAGACAATGCAATCATATTTAGCCACATTCAGCGGCTGCACGGGTCTCCGAGGAACAGGGGAGGCTTGGAGCTCTTGGTTCTACTCGTGAACGGTGCCTGGACCAGAGGAGAGAAAAGGTGGGGAAGTCCTGGCTCTGCCATCGCCCTCTCCTGAGCTGAATAAGAAGTCTAGGGCAGATCACTCTCAGGATCATCGCCAGTTGGCAATATACAAGCAGGTGTTGGGTAACTTTCCCAGGGCAGCTGTTTGGGGGGGAAAAAACCTCCCCCTCCCCAGGGTGATCTGCTCATCCCCTTTCTTATTACTCTGAACTCCCTTTTAACCCTGGGGGTGCAGTCTTCGGTTAGGGACTCGTTTAGATTAGAGTATAAAACTCCAATGTAAGCTATGCGCGGTTGTAAGCTCCCCCACTAGTAGGTGCTGGGGGCTCGATCTGATCACTGTTTCGTGGTGCGGCTCATGTGAAATAGACCCCAGAGTAGAGATGTGAAGGCCCGGGAAAAAACCGGAAAAATTGGGGGGGGGGGGGGG